>CM042899.1:0-600000 GCA_023653625.1 Triadica sebifera | reverse complement strand
AATTAGGATTCTATGAGTCAAATACTTTTTACCCATAATGAATTTCTAATCAATTTACCTTGACTTAGCAGATCATAAGTAGTATTTAGCAACATATCATGACCACCCAATTAACTAGAAAGTCAGTGGTCTGACTATAAACCCTTCCATAGACAATTACTATATAATTCGTCCTTTCACCAAACTATACATCATTTGGTTCAGAGCATGGACTGTATGTCATCTCCCACTAGACTGACTATGTCACATATAGTTCAAATGATATTAGTTCTTGTCTATGAGATTTATTACTCTTTTAGATATGTCCTTGAAGACCTTTTTCAAGACATATCCACCTAGGCTAAAGATTTTTGAATAATGATCTCTACAATAGGCCATATTGACTACTCAACTACCTTCGAATACTAAATATTATATCCAATCACCACCCTATGAGTGACCTCTGAGAGGCAACGAGGAAGGGAGTCAAAGTATAAGATTCAATATCCAAGATAACCTTGAGTATCTCAAGTCTAATTATACTTGCATCATTGCTATGATGAGACTATCATTGACATTGAATAGATATCCATGTGATTGTCTCATAGCAGGTCATCCAATGTACTTGCTACTCTTAGCAAGCATCTTCATGTTAACTCTAAACATCTCATGTCTTCAGCTTTATGAGATTAGCTGCTTAACCTAGTCAAAGAGTATAACATGTGCTAGTCTATCCAGATTAATAATTTCCCATCTTGTTAATCCTATGACTAGGGATCATTTAGGTATAATCACAATTATGCATGATAAGAATCTCATCATCATGATCTCATCATGAATTCCTTCAAGTTGTGTTACATACTAAGGACTTCATTAAACAATTTAAGATCTATATCAATTCATAAGCAATGAATACCATATAATAAAAATGCATTTTATTAATAATAAATAAGTACATCATGTGCTTAAGGTGATTGTCTTTAAGGCACCTCTCTAACAGTTATGACTCTACCAAAATGTTGATTTTTTTTAATGTCATTAATTAAATGACCTACTTTAACTTTAAAAATACAACTGATAATATATAGTCTATCTTCAAGTCTTTGTCCCGGAATATAATTTAGCATGTATTGAATTTTAGTCCACAAAGGGTTATAGGTAAATGTTATTAATAAATTGGGATGACCATAGAATTTACAAATTGTCATAGCATCATGGTAATGTTCAATCATATATTGTGGACTTCCTGTGTATCTTAAAGGTAGCAAAATTTTAGATTTGTCAATATCATCAACATTTGCATTACCATTTAAAACAACATTTCTAATATCCATATAAAATTCAAATCTTAATTCCTTTTGATTTAGCTTAATAAATTCTAGTCTATCTTCTTCAATACATGAAAATGCATTAATAACATATTGTTGAAATAAACAACCACCTTTTAATAAAGTCTTACCTTCACAATGTCACTGTTGTAAGCTATAAGCATAGTATTCACATATTGTAAGACATTTTTCTAAAAGATGAATTCGTACTAGTATTGTTTATATATTTAAAGTCAATTCTATAACCATCATCTTCGAAAGGGAAAAGAATAGGATACTACATAGACATGGTAATTGGGTGCAAAGTACTTATTTGTTTTAGACCCTGAGACCTATGTTCGACTATAATATCTCTACTTTTGTCATATAAATTGAAATCTCCAACTATTAAATCAGCTATTTCTAAGCATGATGACATTGTATAATGAGAACTATCATTATTCCATTGACCAATTAATTTTAAATGTGCTAGTTGGAAATCAATATCCTTAAACCTTCTCTAATCATTTTGAAGTACTTAACTAATTCATTATATGTGTCAAACATTTAGATTAATCCATTTACTATTATTTCATTAATAGTTGTACGTGTATCATCATAAACAAAGGAAGAAATTCTATTTCCTACTTCATTTTCAGTATCATAAACATATAACTATGCGAATTTTGGTTTTTCACCATATAGAGGCAACAATGAACCAATCTAGTGATAATTTTGACCACAAATTCTAAATACATAAAGGCTCACTTTTTTGTTTATTTCATGATCAATTTTCCCTCTAAAAGAAATCATGGTGAACATAGAACTATAAATTCTTAAATCTTCTCTAAATTTTGAAGCAATATGATCTCCATGATAACTTAATAAGTTATCAAAAAATAATAGGGTTTGTTTTAGTAGTGGTAGATGTATTTTTCCTTTTTTTACAACAAATGGAATAAATAAATCGAGAAATTTTAGATCTATTTTATGGGCATTCATCTCACTAGTACAATGCACAACAATATGTGCATTCATTATTTGGAATTCCTAAATATGATTTTTTAAAGTAGCCTCCTATTTAAAAGTAAAAAAAATGAATTTGAAGTGAAATTTCGAGAGATGATAAGGATTAAATTTTAAAAAATATTAGAAGAGAAAAAATAAAAGAATTTGATTTTTTACTTGAATTATGTATGATGTTGAAACTGGACCATTTATTGCAAATACAATCATCCACGATAGTAGATGATGGACTAATAATATTCTGGTCATTTGTATTAGGTTGCATAGTGCAATAAGACATAGAACCTTGATCTAATAACATTTAAAAAATGTAATTAGCATATTCATAAATTTGGAATTCGTTTCTTTAGATGTAATTGTTAAATTCCTGAATAAATTTGCTCATTATTGCCATCTATAAAACTTGAAACAGTTTCTTCACTATTAAAATTAAAATGGCATTTATGTTGGAAGGGTGGATTGAAAAAAGCAGATATTCTTGATCGTTTCATGATCTTTTAATATAAAGAGCAAAAGAAAATATATGTTAGATAACAAATGGCAACGCTTACACCTAATCAAAGATTGTTATACCAAAAAAAAAGGTGGACAATTTGTTTTTTAGTAGAAAAATGAATAAACATTGTAGACATGAGTTATAAAAAAATAATTTATGCATAAAAGTATTTTAACCAAATAGATAAATATCATAAAAGACAAACCTTTTGAGTAATAATTTTGGTCCAAAAAACTAGTAGAAGTGTTGGATTCTTAGCATGCATATCATACTTGGCACAACAGAAGTTAAAATTAAAATTTAATTGAACTCAAAACCATAAAACGCCCTATATATATTAAAAGCAGAATAACCATCACATGGGAGAAGTAGAATTACCTTTGTTTGATTGCAACTTTTGATCTTCAAGTTGTGAGCTTTCCTTCTTATTGGGTTGTTGTAAACCACAACAATCTAAAGCTTATGGATTGCTCTAATGGTATCTATACGAATGAGCAAAGGAAATAACCTCAAAGGCTATAGGGTGTCAAAGCCCTAAAGTGCTAGCAATGGTGTTTAAACTTTTAGAGAGATATAAGAGAGATAACACTTATTTCTCTAAGGAGGTAGCTTCCTTTCTGAGCCCTTTTGAGGGTATTTATAGGTCATATAATCATAATTAGGGTTGGACTCTAAAAACCCTACGTTTGGCTTTTGACAGGAATAGAAAATCTGCAAAATTGCAGATCATTGCGCATGTGAGGATGCCTTCATTAAACAGTTTAAGATCTATATCAATTCATATGCAATGAATACCATATAATTATAATGCCTTTTATTAATAATAAATAAGTACATCAAGTGCCTAAGGTGATTGCTTTTAGAGCACCTCTCTAACAATTTCCCACCTGCTCTAAAGCCAATCGCCTTTATACATTATACCATAGGCGAGTACATGACTATCATGTTTCTTTTGGGAAAATGGCTTAGTAAGAGGATCAACTATATTCTGATCGGTTGGAATTCTTTCTATCTTTACATCATGTCTACTTATGATTTGCTGAATCGAATAGTAACGTTTGAGTACATGTTTGGATCTTTGATGAGACCGTGGCTCCTTTACTTGTGCAATGGCTCCATTGTTATCACAATACAAGGGTATTGGATTAACAATGCTAGGAACCACTTCTAACTTTGTGATGAATTTTTTTATCCAAACTGCTTCCTTAGTTGCCTCAGAAGCTGCTCTGCTTCAGTTGTGGAATCTGTAGTCATCTCTTATTTAGAACTTTCCAACTGACTGCTTCACCATTTAACGTGAAAACATATCCTAATTGGTGATACAATGACCACCTAGAATCTAAGTTTCAACCAATTGCAAGATTAGACTATTCACCCCCAAAACAACAAGGAATTGGTAATAAAGAGTATGAAGAAAGATTTGGATTCACCCCACAAATTAGTTACCAATCTAATAAGTGAAAGCAATCCTTGGTATATCAATGGAGATCACACCTCCCACTTGAAGAATACTAAACAACACTCAAATTTTGATCTTAATCACCAATATGATTGTCTTACACACATAATGAGTTATTTATACCTCTACAAACCAAACCCTAAGTGCAAAAGTGAAGAAAAGACCATTCTGACCCTAATGGCTTAAGGACAAACAAATGGGCTTAATTTTATAAGGCCACACACCTAAGACAAATTAAAATAAGGCAGATCATGTGTCTTTAAATGAAATTACATGCCAATAATTAAAATAAAATATCCCACTAAATTTAGTCTTAGGCCCAACTATGAAATAACATAAGCCCACCTTAACATAGCATATTGGACATGACTTGAAGCTTGTAATATGGACTTCTTATCTAGCCCATTAGGCTAGTTTTCTTCACCATCACATGCCCCAATGAGTGTCACAAGCTTTGGATCACCAATTGATTCCTGCTCTTCAAGCTTGATCCAAGCCTCTTCCGTAATGTCTCTTGTCACCATACTTTGAATATACGTTTGCAAGGTTGCCTTGAGCTTGTTTGCACTTGATCTTATGATTGGACCAGGTGGCATCACCAATCCATCTCCTTCATGGCATGTAAGATGATCTTTGTTGTCTTGGCTCGCATCATTCCCTCCCTCCTCAAAAGGATTCATCCTCGAATCAGCACCTACATTATCAAAAGGAGAAAGGTCAGCAACATTAAATGTTGCTGAAACACCATACTCACCAGACAAGTCAATCTTATATTCATTATCATTGATCCTCTCAACCACTTGAAAAGGTCCATCACCTCTTGGATCCAACTTGGATTTCTTTTGGTTTGAAAATCTCTCTTTCCTAAAATGCACCCATACCCAATCTCCAAGTTCAAATTCCACAACTTTACATCCTTGATTGCCTTTTCAATGTGCTGCTTTGCCTTCTCATGTATGGACTTAACCAAATCCGCCTTCTTTTTCCCATCTAAGTTAGAAATATCATTTGAAGGTATAGGCAACAAATCCAAAGGGTTAGCGGATCAAAACCATACACAATTTCAAATGGAGAATAACTTGTAGATGAATGAATGCTTCTATTATATTCAAATTCTACTAATAGCAAACAATCTTCCCAAGTTTTCAAATTCTTACCAACAACAGCATGTAATAACGATCCTAAAGTTCTATTAACCACTTCAGTTTGACTATCTGTTTGAGGATGACAAGTAGTAGAAAATAGCAACTTTGTTCCCAACTTTCCCCACAGAACACACAAAAAATGACTCAAAAACTTAGAATCTCTATCAGAAATAATGGTTTTAGGAACACCATACAAATGCACAACATCCATAAAGAACAAATCAGAAATATGTGTGGCATAATCAGTTTCATGGTAAGCGATAAAATGTGCCATCTTGCTAAACCTATCAACTACAACAAAAATGTTATCCCTTCCCCTTTTAGTCCTTGGGAGTACCAACATAAAATCTATAGAAATGTCAATACAGGACTGACTAGGGATGGGTAAATGAGTATACAACCCATGAGGTTGAATCCTTTACTTGGCTTGCTTACATGCAACACACCTAGAGCAAATTTTCTCAACATCTTTCTTCATATTAGACTAATAAAAATGCTCATGCAATATGTCAAGTGTCTTAGCAATACCAAAATGACCCATTAAACTACCATTATGAGCCTCACGCACAAGCAACTCACGCATGGAACAATTAGGCACACAAAGTTTATTTTCTCTAAACAAATAGTCATCATGCCTATAAAACCATTGAAACGCAGATTGTTCACATGCATTAGAAACATTTGAAAAATCAGAATCAAAAGCATACAAATCCCTTATATATTCAAATCCCATCAATCGAGAACTCAAAGTAGTAATAAGAGTATATCTTTTAGATAATGCATCAACAACCACATTTTCCTTACCTTGTTTGTACTGAATCACATAAGGAAAGGTCTCAATGAACTCCAACCACTTGACATGTCATTTATTCAACTTACCTTGACCCTTGAGATGCTTTAAAGACTCGTGGTCACTATGAATCACAAACTCTTTTGGCCAAAGATAATGCTTTCAAGTCTCCAAACCTCTTACCAATGCATACAACTCCTTGTCATACGTGGAATAATTAAGTTATGCACCATTCAACTTCTCAGTAAAGAAAATGATTAGACGTCTACCTTGCATCAAAACAGCACCAATACCCATCCCAGAGGCATCACATTCAATCTCAAAAGTAGAATTAAAATCAGGCAAACTCAAAATAGGTGCAGAACAAAGTTTATCTTTCAAAGTATTAATTGTAAGTTCTTACACCTCGCCCCACTTAAACCCCACATCTTTTTTAATGATTTCAGTTAAAGGACCAACAATGACACTAAAACCCTTCACAAACCTCCTATAAAAACTAGCAAGTCTATAAAAACTTCTCACATCACTCACATTCCTAGGGGTTGGCCATTCTTGGATAAACCTTATCTTTTCCTCATCAACCTCAATTCCATTGGCACTTACCACATACCTTGAGAATATAACAATATTCATGCAAAATGTGAACATTTTAAGTTTAGCATACAATTCTTCTCTCCTAAGTGTATCCAAAACAACCCTAAGATGATGTACATGCTCATCAACAAATTTACTATAAATCAAAACAAACAACAATAAATTTCCTAATGAACTGACGCAAAACATGATTCATCAATCTCATAAAAGTACTAGGGGCATTAGTTAGACCAAAAGGCGTAACGAGCCTCTCATATAAATCAAGTTTGTTTTAAATGTTGTTTTCCATTCATCGCCAACTTTCATCCTAATTTGGTGATATCCACTCATCAAATCAATCTTAGTAAAGACACATGTGACATGCAGTTCATCTAACATATCATCCAATCTGGGTATTGGATGGCGATACTTAACTGTTATGCGATTCACAGTCTTGTAATCAACACACATGCGCCAACTCCTATCCTTTTTAGGCACCAAAAGTACTAGAATTGCACACGGACTAAGACTTTCACAGCTATGCGCCTTTGCTAACAACTCCTCCACTTGCCTTTGAAGTTCCTTTGTCTTTTCGAGGTTACTCCTATAGACTAAGTGGTTTGGAATTTGAGCTCCAAGTATGAAATCAATTTGATGTTCAATTCCTCTTATTGAGGACAATCCTTGTGGTAACTCTTCAGGAAATACATTCCATATTCTTGCAATAAAAAAAATAACAACACTAGGCAAAGAAGGGTTAAGGTTAGTTTCATTAAAATATGATTCCTTGTACATTAGTATAAGTAAACATTGTTGATTCTTAAAAGCCACTCTCATATCCCTTACTTTTGCATAAAAATTGTTTTTCTTTTTACCAGTCTCTTTTGGGCTAATTATTTGCTTTTCTTTTTAGGCCTCTTTTCCTCCCATTTTTCTCTTTTCTTCCTAGAAAAGTGGATTTAGTCCCACCATACCAAGGCATAGTCAGTGAATTCCATTGCTGCCAACTTTATCTTTTTCTCCTCAGAATAGTTATGACATTCAAACACCAATTCCACTTTTCTGTCCCACTCAAACTAAGCATCAGCATCAATACTACTTTGAAAAGTAGGGATTTTCATTTTAATGCTTCCCAAATCTCTATCTATCTAATTCTAGACATTCCTAAATCTATCCACCTCTACCCTACCTCTATGTTCTCTTCTATTCCTTCCTCTATCATTTATGCCCCCTCTACCTCCAAACTGATTTTTATCCCTATCATCATCAAACTCATCAAAATCTTTTTCATAATCAAATTAGGGTGGAGTTGTTAACCTTTCCCTTCTCCCTCCAATTTGACTTTGCAAAGATGCATCTCTTTTAAGATTATGTAGAGCTTAATCATGACCTTCTAACCTCCTATCATACTTTTCAAATTGATCACTCATATCTCAGAGCAAAATCTTAAGCCTACCAAATTGTTGTTGCATAAACTCCAATGTGAAGAAAGTTTTGTTTCCTTCGTCACTACTTCTTTCTTGGTTGCTTGATTTAGACATGATGTAAATAAATGGCCTCACACACTCCCTCACGTGTTTCACTCAAAAGGTGTACGTTCGCTCGTGTTACACTCAATTAAGGCTTTTACCCTCTTTTGAGCTAACCACTTTTGCCTTTTACCACTCTTGTGTCCTCACTATGATATATTTCCTAATCAACTTCAACCAACCATATCAATAATGATGAGCAACAATATCCAATAGAAATTAAAACAAACAATTCCTAAGAAAGAAAGGAAATCTTGCTAGAAGCAAAATTAATGAAATGAAAACAATGAATGACAAATATATGATATATGCACACACGGATGAAGAATGAGGCACGGATATAATATGTGTTATTTGAGTAATATGGAATGCAAAATTACTCAACTAATGTAATGGAAACGAGTAGGAAAACAATAAAAAGTATAAAACAAAGAATGCAACAAATTGAAAAAAATAAGAAAAAATTAAGTGTATATGTGCTACTGACCTAATGGAATTCGAACCAGAACTTAAAAACTCACTAAACCATTCCCAACTTACTGTCAAATAAGCTAATTGGATGTCTATTAGCAACTTTTATCCACCAATTGCACAATTTCTAGCAATAAGCAATGAAATCTCAACTCATACCTCAATATGAAACCAATCAATTTCAATTACGAACTCCACTCAAAATTGCTCAAATTATCAATTGTAATCAGAATAGAGAAAATATATTCAGAGGCAATTCATTTTATATATGTGTGCTATTAATTGAATCAAAACAGTCCCACTTTTGGCAATCAATGACAATATGCACAAATTTTATTTTTATAATATGATCTACTAAAACAAAAAATTTGTACCAAAAAAAATCAAACTTCAATAGATTGCAATATAGGCAAATTCAGCCACAAATAGATAAACCTATTTATTTTTTTTATTTTTTTTATGCTATAACCTGAATAAATATCACGAAAAACAGCAAAATAAAGATGGTACAATTGATTTGGAACCAAAGCTTTGATACCAAATGATGTAGGAACCACCTAGAATCTAAGTCTAGACAACCTTTAAATCAATTTGATACAAATCTTAAGTTTCAACCAATTGTAAGATTAGATTCTTCACCCCCAAAATAGCAAGGAATTGGTAACAAAGAGTATGAAGAAAGAATTGGATTCATACCAGAAATTAGTTACCAACCTGATAAGTGAAAGAAATCCTTGGTATATATTAATGGAGATCACACCTCCCATTTGAAGAATACTTAAAAACACTCAAATATTTATTTTAATCACCAATTCGCTTGTCTTACACTCATAAAGAGGTATTTATACCTCTACAAACCAAACCCTAGGTACAAAAGTGAAGAAAAGACCATTCTAACCCTAATGGCTTAAGGACAAATGAATAGGCCTAATTTTATAAGGCCCACACACCTAAGATAAGTTAAAATAAGGCTGATCATGTGACTTTAAATGAAATTACATGCCAATAATTAAAATAAAACATCCTACTAAATTTAGTCTTAGGCCCAACTATGAAATAACATAAGCCCACCTGAACATAGCATATTGCACATGACTTGAAGCTTGTAATATGGACTTCTTATCTAGCCCATTAGGCTAGTTTTCTTCACCATCACATGCCCCAATGAGTGTCACAAGCTTTGGATCACCAACTGATTCCATCTCTTCAAGCTTGATCCAAGTCTCTTCCTTGATATCTCTTGTCACCAAGCTTTGAATATACGTTTACAAGGCTGCTTTGTGCTTGTTTGCGCTTGATCTTATGATTGGACCAAGTAGCATCACCAATCCATCTCCTCCATGGTGTGTAAGATCATCTCCATTGTGTTGGCTCGCATCAATTGGGACTTGGAATCATCCTTATCCGTTTAAAAGTTGGCATCCATATACCCGCTTACTTTAAGTTCACCATCTCCATAAACTAAGAATGCATCCTTAGTTCTTCTCAAGTACTTAAGGATGTTCTTGATAGCCACCCAATGCACCTCACTAGGATCTGACTGATATCTGCTCATGACACTCAAAGCATATGATACATTGGGTTTAGTACATAACATAACATGCATGATAGATCCAATAGCCGAAGCATATGGAATCCTACTCATGCGTGTTCGTTTATCCTGTGTCTTTGGATATATGGACTTAGATAGGGTAATCTCATAAGTCATTGGAATTAATCCTCTCTTAGAATGTTCCATAATAAACCTCTTTAGCATCTTATCTATGTATCTAGACTGAGAAAGACCAAACAACCTTTTAGATCTATCTCTATAGATCTTAATCCCCAGTATATGGGTTGCTTCTCCAAGGTCTTTCAAGGAGAAATTCTTAGAAAGCCAAATTTTGACTGATTGAAAAACTAAGATGTCATTTCCTATAAGTAATATGTCATCTACATACAATACAAGAAATACGACTGCACTCCCACTAACCTTTTTGTAAACATAAGGTCCCTCCATATTTCAAACTCTTTGATTGTCTCATCAAATCAAATGTTCCAACTCATAGATGCTTACTTCAATCCATAAATGGATCTTTGCAATTTACATACCTTTTTTTCATCATAGGATGTGAACCCCTCAAGTTGTGTTATGTACACATCCTCAGTTAGATTTTCATTAAGAAAAGTTATCTTCACATCCATCTACCAAATCTCATAATCATAATGAGCTAAAATGGCTAGGAGTATCTTGATGGATTTAAGCATAGCAACTGGAGAAAAGGTTTCATCATAGTCAACACCTTGCCTTTGACGATATCCTTTAGCTATCAGCCTAGCCTCATAGGTAACTACATTACCTTCTATGTCTGTCTTCTTCTTGAAGACACATTTGCACCCAATGGGTTTAATCCCTTCAGGTGGGTCAACCAAAGTCTATACTTGGTTTTCATACATGGAATCCATCTATGATTGTATGGCTTTTAGATATCCATCATACTCTAAACAATTCAGAACTTCTTTGTAGGTAGTAGGCTCATCATCCTTTATGAGCAATACGTCATTCTGTTCATTTATGAGAAATTCATATCTCTCAGGAACAATGTGTATCCTACTTGATCTACAAAGTTCTTGTGTTTCAAAAAGTGTAGTTGTTACTTCATCTCTATGAGTAACAGATTCAAGTTCTGTTAGTTGATCTACATCTGTTTGAGCATCTTGAACTTCATCAAGTTCAATCTTTCTCCCACTATCTTCTTTTAGACGAAACTCTTTCTCTAAGAAGACAACATGCTTTGAAACAAACACCTTTTGTTCCAAAGTGTGGTAGAATTGATATCCAAATAACTCTTTTAGATATCCCACAAACAGACACTTATCAGACTTAGCTTATATCTTATCTAACATCGTCTGCTTCACATAAGCAAGACAATCCCATACTTTCAAATGAGAAAGAATAGGTCTCTTGTTAGTCCATATCTCATATAGAGTAACCTCAACTAACTTAGAAGGGACTTTATTTAACATATAAATAGAAGTCTTTAGTGCATGACCCTAAAAGGAAAAGACAATTTTACAAAGCTCATCATCAACCTCACCATATCTAGTAAGGTTTGGTTTCTCCTTTTAGCCACACCATTATGTTGTGGTATGTCTGGTGGAGTCCATTGAGATAAAATCACATTATCTCTTAGATAACCTTGAAACTTTTAGCTTAAGTATTCACCATCTCGATATGATCTAAGTGCTTTAATACTTTTGCCAAGTTATTTCTCTATATCATTTTCGAATTCTTTGACCTTTTCACAACTTCATATTTGTATCTCATCATATACAAGTACTGATATCGTGAATAATCATCAATGAAAGTAACGAAGTAGATAAAACCACCTCTAGCATGCACTGACATTGGTCCACATATATTTGTATGTACAAGGTCCAATAGCCTATTGCCACGTTCACCCTTTCCACTAAAAAGTGATTTTGTCATTTTTCCTAACAAACAAGATTCACATATGTCATATGATTCATAATCAAATGACCCTAAATCACCATTCTTATGTAACTTAGTCATGCGTCTTTCATTTATACGACTAAGACAATAATACCATAAATATGATGGTTTTAGGTTATCTATCTTTTGTCTTTTATTATTGATATTAAGAATTGAATTAGACATGTTAAGAATGTAAATTCCATTACATAATGTGCTAGTTCCATAAAGAATATCATTCAACCATATAGAGCAACCATTGCCATTAATAGTCAAATGAAAACCTTTTCTATTTAAACAAGAAACAAAAATAATATTCTTCGTCAAAACTGGAACATAATAACAATTGTCTAATTCTAAAACAAGCCCATTTGGGAGTGTTAATGTATAAGTTCCTACAGCTAATGCAACAAATCTTGCTCTATTGCCAACACTTAGATTTGACTCTCCTTTCTTGAGCTGTCTACTATTTTTTAGGCTCTGCATATCAGTCATATATGTGAACCACATCCGGTATCCAATACCCATGTGTTATTAATAGAAACAGTATTAACCTTACTAACATAAATACCTAAAGTAGAAGTGCATCCAATGTCTTATACTTCTCATTCTTTAAAGACTCCACATAGGTATTGCAGTTTCTCTTTCAATGACCAGTCTTGCCACAATGGAAGCAAGTCCCTTTTGAAGCAGTCTCTTTGCCTTTCTTCTTCACGCCACCATGGGCCTTTGTGGACTTATTCTTTTTCTTGTCCTTCTTCTTCTTAGAAGAATTAGAAGTGTCCATCAGCATTACAGCCTTTTACTCTTATTTTGAGCATATTGATCAGTTTGGGCATCGAAGTGGATATCTTGTTCATCTAATAGTTTAGCACGAAGTGTGCATGACTATTGGGAAAACTTTGGAGAATTAAGTCTATACTTAACTCATTATCCATAACAAATCCTAAGCTAGCCAATCTCTCAATGTACCCATTCAACTTCAATGCATGTCACACTGGAGAAGTCCCCTCTATCATCTTGGAGCAGAAAAGCAATTTAGATATCTCATATAGCTCAGTACGAGCTTGGTCATCAAAAACTTCCCTTAGATGATACACAATGGTATTAGCATCCATGTTCTCATGCTACTTTTGAATGCCAACTGTATGTCAATCATCCACTTGTTTCTTGTATGCCAATTGTTCATCAACAGATGCACCATCAACAGGAGGGGAAGGAAGTGGCTCTTCCAAGACATAGGTTATCTTTTCAGTTTTGAGAACTATTCTCAAATTTCTTAGCCAATCAAGGAAGTTTAGGCCAGTCAATTTTTTTGGAATTGAGAATCGAGCGTAAGTTCACATTTGATGACATGATTCTATCAACCTAGATGTAAAGAAAGATCATATAGATAATGTTCTAAATGCATGAATATTAGGTCTTTAATAAACACGCATTATAACTCCCACTACTTTATTACAAACCCATACCCTCAATATGAATCTGAGAGAACCAGTTGGAAGCTCTCCTAGTGGGTCAGTATCCAACATTACTAAAATTGACCTTGGATTTGCCCAACAAGCCATCTTAGGTCAATTGGTAGGTATCTCATGCCAATTGCATCATATCATGCAACTACTAAATTATTGGGCTATCAACTCTTGATATGTGCACATCTTATGTACACTTACCCAATACTACCTCTAATTAAGATTAACCTTGGGTTTGCCCAACAAACCAATGTAACTAATTAAAGTCAGCCCCTTAATTATGAAATCGTATTTCAATGGTTTGAACATATTCGTGTAGAGCACGCTTGGATTTGCCCAACAACCCAAACTCTAAAAGAATTGTGGTTCTTGCCATATTAATGGAAGGCATTAGCCTTAATGTGATTTAAGAGGGATTTCTTTATTTAGGTCTCATCATGGCAATTTGGCATGCATAATATATTCATTCATCACATATAGATATATAAGATAATTACAGTAATTATATGATTATGATTACGCACATAATCTAATATCAATCTTTCAAACCATGAAAGGATTGACTAGGTCTCACCTAAGTAGATGCATAAAATTACAACACCAAAATAGGAAACAATTTCCTATTCTAATGCTCCTTTGTTTTTGGCACCATCTCCTTGGATTCTTGCTCCTTTCCATTTCAATTCTGTTGCCCAGATATTAGACCAAGAAGGGGGGTTGAATTAGAGTTTCAAAAAATTAAACTTTAAAGTGCGGAAATAAATAATTAATTTTAGGAGGGATAGAGAAAATATGACACAAAGATTTATAGAGGTTCAAGTGTTAACAAACCCTACTCCTCTCCCCAATCGCAATTGGGAGTTTCACTAACACACTAAGTGTTACAATGGAGTTTTACAAGCTCACTCCCAACTATGGTGTTTCTCACAATGGCTCACACCTAACCCAGAAATCCCTTGTATTTTAATGGCTCACACAATAACCAATTCCTTGTGTTTTACAGGCTCACACAAACAACCTTCACTTTGTATTTTTACAAGATCACACAAACAACCTTCACTTTGTATTTTTACAAGATCACACAAACAACCTTCACTTTGTATTTTTACAAGCTCACACAAAACAACCTTTCAATTTGTGTTTTGGAGGCTCACACAACTAACCCTTACAAGTGTTCTACTCTTAACCCAGAAATACCCAAAGCTCACTTGAGTAATGATTACAGAGAGAACCACTTACAAATCTTAATTGCTCAAATATGAAGAGCAAAAAGATTTTTACAGAGAATAGATTTTGTTCTCAAAGTATGAAAGTACAAATAGCTTGTAATAAGAATTAAATTCAAAGTATATGTTATTCTTTTGTTATTCTCTTCATTCTCTTATTCTTAATGCATAAATGACTTCCATTTATACTCCCATGGCTGAATATAGCCGTTGGGGTGCATTAAATAAGAAACTAGCCGTTGTACCAACCAAAAAATTGTTCTAATCGTTATATTATTTTTTTTTTCGCATGTATATATGGATATAAACAAAAATCAGAGTGCAATTTATTTACATAAAATAGTAATTTTTAACATCAGAGTAATTCTTAACAAACTTTAAAAGTAGGTTTTACAAACTCAAACATTTCTTTAATATAAAAGCCAAATACAAAAGTTTCAAAACTTGTAACCCACTTTCTCAAGATTCGGCTGCTTTACTTGAATGGGATCACCACTTGCTTTATTTAGCATCTTCAGCTACCTTTCTATATCTGCGTGGAAATTAAACTCCACGCTAAGCTCTAAGCATAGTGGTGCATATAAATAAGGCAATATACTATATCATGCAGCAAGCATTAACAATTATCATTTTGTGCATTAAAATGTTTGCATGCATGACTATCAACATATTCCTATTTCATACAAGTATAAATATCATGCTCATATAGACAATGTTATTTTCACTTTGTTTTTTTACAAGATCACACAAACAACCTTCACTTTGTGTTTTTACAGGCTCACACAAAACAACCTTCTAATTTGTGTTTTGGAGGCTCACACAACTAACCCTTACAAGTGTTCTACTCTTAACCCAGAAATACCCAAAGCTCACTTGAGTAATGATTACAGAGAGAACCACTTACAAATCTTAATTGCTCAAATATGAAGAGCAAAAAGATTTTTACAGAGAATAGATTTTGTTCTCAAAGTATGAAAGTACAAATAGCTTGTAATAAGAATTAAATTCAAAGTATATGTTATTCTTTTGTTATTCTCTTCATTCTCTTATTCTTAATGCATAAATGACTTCCATTTATACTCCCATGGCTGAATATAGCCGTTGGGGTGCATTAAATACGAAACTAGCCGTTGTACCAACCAAAAAATTGTGCCTGATATTTTTCTCTTTCATTGTTCACGGGCGTGACTATGCTTGTCACGGGAGTGACATTTCTTCCCAAGCCGTGACTGAAGTGGTGACCTTGGTCGTGAAACTCTCTGAAATGTTTTGACATATAGAGTCACGGGCGTGACATACTCATTCACGGGCATGACAAGCTTCCTAGCCGTAATCCAAGTGGTGACTATGGCCGTGAAGCTCTCTAGATGAAATTGCATGAATCTTCACGGGGGTGACTGAAATGCCCACTTCACGGTTTGTTTTTCCTTCATGGCCGTGAACTTCAAAAGTTGGTTTTGGTAACGGTTAGCTTCTTTCACGGGAGTGACTCATAGAGTCACGGCAGTGAACATGCTACTTCTTGAATTCTGTCTTTCAAGGATTATTCTTCCAATTCTCCATTCTTGCTATTTTAATCCATGTCCTGTATAATAGACTTAGAAGACAAGTATGTTAAATACAATATTGCTATTTTATTTGTTATCATCAAAATGATGGAAATACCCCTCAAGGTTTAACAATCTCCCCCTTTTTGATGGTGACAAATAATCTAGCAATATGTGATTTTGAGAAGTCTCGCCCTCAAAATATACTTGGGATAAAAAATTTTATAATGTGCAAGAATAGTAAATAATGATGTAGCATTGAAATAAACTTACTAGATTTTAAGTATATGCAAGTTATATGAGAAGTATATCCAATATATACCATAATTCCTTTTTAAGGCATGAAGTATATGTAAGGTATATTTAAGGTATATCATGGCATATTTATATTTGTAACTTGCTTTAAGGTATATGCAAAGTATACTTAAGGTATATCTAAAGTATATAAAGCTCAATTTTCCAATTATCTACTTTGCATATGAAATTTTGAATCAAGATTTCTAATCCCTTTTAATCTATTTCAAGGTCAATTCAATTTTAATTATTTGATTCAAAATTCATTTACCTTAATATATATTTCTAGTTTGATACATTTTCCCTATCATATATTGCTAGTTTTCTCCCCCTTTTGTCATCAATCAAAAAGGATAAGAAGATAACAGTGAGATAAGCAAAACCAAATTCATTAAGTAAAGGAAAAACATACAAACAAAGATAAATAATGTTCAGAAAGGAAATTAAACATTTCCTACACACCAGCAAACATAAATATAATAAAGAAGCAAAAAACAATCAAATCTAGGCTACACTCTAGCCTAACTCCTAGCCAGACATCCTATCACGAAGCATAGCCACTTCAGCCTCAAGGCTGTCCATCTGAGACTCCATGAAGTCTTTGAGGTTCTCCAACCTCTCATCCATCGAAGTCTGCAGCTGCTCAAAACGTGGTGCCAAGAGGTTGACCACCTGCTGCGCTAAGGTCGGTGTGGAAGCTGAGGACTGTCCGATGTCCTGCTCGGCTCCTGGAGGTGCTTCCTCAACCTGAGCCCTCTTCTTCTGCTGGACTCCCTGGAGGCCTGCTTTAAAATCCTCCGTGTCATTATCTTCCCAGATGATCTCCCCAGCAGTGTCAGTGAAGCGGTAGAAGATATCATTTTGGAAAACAATTCTGATAGCCGCTCCCATCTTGATGAACGACTCGACATCCAAGCGATCTCGAGGATGTCCAGGGATGATGTTGAAGTGTTGCGCATCCAGCTTCAGATAATTAAGCTTCACTGCTATATGGGTGACATATGCCCCAATCAAAATACCTCCAGTGGGCTTGGTGGCAATGGAGAGAAGATGGTTAGCAAACCATCTAGAAAGTGCCACTATGAGTCCTCTGCGAGCCATCTCAAAGAGGAAGAGTTCTGACTTCCTGATTGTCCCATTGCTCTCTCCCCTAGCAAATATGTTATAGGTTAGGAACCTATGCAAATATCTATGCACTGGGGCCATGAGATGAGTGCTCTTTGTCTTCTTCACATCCCAACTACAATTATAGCCAAAATGTGTCCAGGCTAGAGGGGCAGAGAATTCTACCTCAATATCATTCAGGATGCCATCAGATGGTAGGCTGAACAATTCCCCAAATTCGATGGCACTGAGGGTGTTGGGATTATTGCAGAGTTGGAATTTCACCACTCCAGTAGGTGAAACCTGCAATATGCTGAGGAATTCCAGTGTTGGCTCCCTCAAGGTCGGCTGATGAATCTCCACAAAATCTTTGAGATGACAGGCTTGTAGTTGCTCTGTCATAGTCGTCTCAAGCCCGAGACTTCGGACTGTCTGCCATTCGAAGGACCTTCATGACAGAAGAGGTCTCTTCTTCAAAGTTGCATACCGAGGATGGCAATGCTCCAGAATGTGGTTCATGAGGTAATTTGCATACCTCTTAGGAGCATGGGACTTCTTTCTCTTTCCCTTGGATGAAGCAGTCTCCATTTTTGAAGAAATTGGTTGGAAATGAAGTTGGAAAAATTTTTGATAGAGAGTTTGATGGAAAACCCTAGAAATGTATGATATTTGCTGAAGATTCGAACTTTTGGTGGTATTTATAGGAAAAGTTTAAGTCTTTGGGGGCGGAATCTTCAATGTCTCAATGAATGTGAGTAAATGAGAGTGGTTTTGGGAGTTGGAGAGTTGAAATGAAAGTTGTAACTGGCTGTTCTTTTATATATTCGATACATTCACGGGCGTGAAGTAGGTGTTCACGGGCGTGAATGGTCGTGTTCACAATTTGCTGAAGGAGTGTTCCACCCGTGAATGAAGGCGTGAATACGTTCACGGGCGTGATATTTCAATATCACGGGCGTGAATGATCATACGTCACGGGGGTGAATAAATTGTCATGGGCGTGAAATGTTGAATTTCACCACTTATGCTCGTGAAGCAAGCCATGACTCAAGGCGTGAAAGCTTCTGTGAGTTTTGGGGTGTAATTGTTCACGGGAGTGAAAATTCATCACGGGCGTGACTCAAGCCGTGAAAATAAGTTTCACCACTTGAAGCCGTGAACCATGTCATGAACCAAGTCGTGAATGACACTGCCTCTTTGGGCCATTTAAGTCACGGGCGTGAACATGTGCCACGGGCGTGACTCCCCTGAAATTTTCATCAAATAAAAATTAAGTCCAAAAACTATACTAAATCAGTTCAACATAGATTCTATTCCTTAAAACATGAATTTTCATCAAAATTTCTATCTTATATCTTGTGATATGATTTAAGATCAACAATTAAAATTTCATATTTTTGCAATCACAATGTTAATCCATCAATCATACCAAGTTCTCTTCTAATGAAATTAAATCTTTCCTCATTTAGAGACTTAGTGAAAATATCTGCTAATTGATTTTCTGTGCTTATAAATTCTAATGCAACATCTCCATATTGAACATGATCTCTAATAAAGTGGTGTCTAATGTCAATATGCTTGCTTCTTGAGTGTTGAATAGGATTCTTTGAAAGATTTATAGCACTTGTGTTGTCACATTTAATAGGTATATGGTTCATCTCATGACCATAGTCCTTAAGTTGTTATTTCAACCAAAGAATTTGTGTACAACAACATCCAGCTGCTACATATTCTGCTTCAACAGTTGAGAGAGCAACTGAAACTTGTTTCTTGCTAAACCAAGAAACTAAACATTCTCCAACGAAGTGACAAGTACCTGAAGTACTTTTCCTGTCTAAAAGACTACCAGCATAGTCTGCATCTGAATATCCTATAATATAAAAAGATGAATTCCTAGGACACCATAAACCTATATGCAATGATCCATGTAAATATCTTAAAATTTTTTTTACAGCATTTAAATGAGATTCTTTAGGACATGATTGAAATCGTGCACACAAGCAAACACTATACATAATATCGGGTCTAGAAGCAGTAAGAAGGGGGGTTGAATTATAATTTCAAAAAATTAAACTTTAAAGTGCGGAAATAAATAATTAATTTTAGGAGGGATAGAGAAAATCTGACACAAAGATTTATAGAGGTTCGGGTGTTAACAAACCCTACTCCTCTCCCCAATCGCAATTGGGAGTTTCACTAACACACTAAGTGTTACAATGGAGTTTCACAAGCTCACTCCCAACTATGGTGTTTCTCACAATGGCTCACACCTAACCCAGAAATCCCTTGTGTTTTAATGGCTCACACAATAACCAATTTCTTGGGTTTTACAAGCTCACACAAACAACCTTCACTTTGTGTTTTTACAGGATCACACAAACAACCTTCACTTTGTGTTTCTACAGGCTCACACAAAACAACCTTTTAATTTGTGTTTTGGAGGCTCACACAACTAATCCTTACAAGTGTTCTACTCTTAACCCAGAAATACCCAAAGCTCACTTGAGTAATGATTACAGAGAGAACCACTTACAAATCTTAATTGCTCAAATATGAAGAGCAAAAAGATTTTTACAGAGAATAGATTTTGTTCTCAAAGTATGAAAGTACAAATAGCTTGTAATAAGAATTAAATTCGAAGTGTAGCACCTCCTCACCCGAATACCACGTGCTCGAATGAGGGAGCGCTGCCGCCCTGACTTTCTCATACTTCTACTAATCGCTATATTATTATTATTTGTTTTCGCATGTATATATGGATATAAACAAAAATCATAGTGCAATTTATTTACATAAAATAGTAATTTTTAACATCAGAGTAATTCTTAACGAACTTTAAAAGTAGGTTTTACAAACCCAAAAATTTCTTTAATATAAAAGCCAAATACAAAAGTTTCAAAACTTGTAACCCACTTTCTCAAGATTCGGCTGCTTTACTTGAAAGGGATCACCGCTTGCTTTATTTAGCGTCTTCAGCTACCTTTCTATATCTGCATGGAAATTAAACTCCACGCTAAGCTCCAAGCTTAGTGGTGCATATAAATAAGGAAATATACTATATCATGCAGCAAGCATTAACAATTATCATTTTGTGCATTAAAATGTTTGCATGCATGACTATCAACATATTCCTATTTCATACAAGTATAAATGTCATGCCCATATAGACAATGTTATTTTCATTTATCCTTAATGGCAAATTATTTTGTAAATCTCTTTATCATTACATTTCAATCTTATATCATCATCATTTTCTTATTCTTTCTTTTTCTTATTTTTCTGACATACTCTAAATTTTGGACTGACTGGATATGGGTTATGGATCAGGAGCGCTCACACAAGCTTATGTCACCCTGTCCACTATCTGGCTCATAAGAGCTTCTCAAATTAATGGCGCTCACACAAGCTTATGCCACATTGATTGAGTATAATTTCATCATAGATGAATAACCGGATCAAGGCCGCTCACACAAGCTTATGACACCTTGTCCTCATTTATATGTGCTCATCGGAGCTTTCTCAAGTCAGTAGCACTCACACAAGCTTTAGCCACACTGACTGAGCATCCCAGACCAATGGCGCTCTCACAAGCTTTAGCCACATTGGTTGAGGTATAGTACGGTACCGTTCGCCCCCTTAATGACATGTCATCTATCCTGATTCTAGTCCGCAAGTAAAGTAATGGGCTTCTTTATATTTTCACATCAATCATAATTTCTCAAATTTGAACACATCAATATTCTCATATTTATCAACATCTCAATTTTCTTATTTTGCAAACAATATAGTCATACTCATACATCTTTTCATTCATTTACTAGATTCATCAATATTCTCATGTTTATCATCTGCATAAGATTTCATATATCATCCATGACAATTCATTTTTCTTCATCAATTCATTTCACTATATCACAACATATCACATTCTCACATCAATATATATATACATATATCTATATCGATATCATTCTTATTTCACTGGATAGACAATGACTTTCATTTACTTCCCTGAATTCTTCATTTGATAACCACATTCATAATTTCAAATACAGAGCATTCACGGCCGTGGTTACTAATTTCACGCCCGTGATCCCAAGCCTTGAACGCTACTGGAATGAATCGCCCAAAAGCATTCACGGTCGTGATTACTCATTCACGCCCGTGAATAAGTTCACTTCCGTGATTCCAACCCGTGAACGCTTCTGGAATGAAAAGTACCATTTCCACCCAGAAATTCACAACCGTGACACAATCAGTCACAACCGTGAACCATCAAGTCCACGCCCGTGACTCAATAGTCACACCCATGCCTTTCAGAAGGAAATCTGCATATTCACATTTCATTCATTCTAACATCATCCAAATCATACCAAATTCTATTTCATGCATTTCTAAGGCTCTTTACTCAACTTATTACTCTCTAATACAGATAAATGTTATGATCATATAAGATTCTCTAGCATGCATCATTAATTCAATGTCACACAATTATCTCATTCATACATGTCTAATCCTATGGTTTCATGCCATGATCATCATCATTCTTGAAATGTATTTATCTAAAATCATGTTCAGCATGCATTATTTCAAGCAAAAATAGGCTATTGCCTTAAGTTATGCACAAACCTTAATCTTTCTCCTTCACTCTTTTAGGTAGCTTTCTCTTTTCCTATGCTCCTTCAAGCTTGTTCCTTGTCACTTGGAACTCCTACAACATCATAAATCATTATTTTCATATGATTTTCTCAAGACCCTAAGCTCTTTTTTTCTCTCTCAAAACCCTAGTTTCTCTCTCTCTCCATATAAGTCTTGGATGAGTTCAAAATTCGAACTTCCTTTAGAAAAGATGAAGAATAAGAAGAAATACTTCTTACCTTACACTTTTCTTCACTTGATCACCACTTTCGATATTTTCTCTCTCTACCAAACTCAATTTTTCTTCCTCTTTCTTGTTCTTTCCAGCTTCCTTATGAGTTATGGAACATGAAAATCACCTTGTCTTGCTCTTTCCCTTCTCTTCCCTTCCTTTCTCTCTCTAGAATCAAGGTGAGCTATGGAGGAAAATTGTGGCTGGCGTGACTGGTAAAGAAAAGAGAGAAGGAACAGAAAATGAAGAGAAGAAGAAGAAGAAAAGAAAGCCTTAAATAGGGTACCCAAAAAGTCTTCATGTGGGACCCATCATTTGACCATTTTCTCCCAATTTTACAATTAATCAATATTAATCATCTTCCTTTAATATCATGGCCGGCCAAACCAATTTTAAATGTCCAAATTTCTTAAGTTAATTAGCCATTAATATCATTAATCCTCCAATTTTTGGTAAATTGCAATTTGACCCCAAAACTTATCAAATTTTGCAATTTAGTCCTTTACCGTAAATCAACTTCTTTAAACTTTAATATCACTTATTTAGGCATTTATCATTTAATTTAGCCATTTCTTAATCAATTTTTGTAAAAATATGAATTTAGACTCTGATCGGTCAAACGCGTCAATTTCACAACACGTGCGACTCGGAACCTAAATTAGCAGATATTACATTCTCTCCCCCTTAAAATAATTTCGTTCTCAAAATTTACCTATTCATTCGGGGTTGAATAACTGGGGATACTGCTTCTTCGTCACTTCTTCACTTTCCCAAG
The DNA here is from genome assembly GCA_023653625.1 of Triadica sebifera. Lineage (NCBI taxonomy): Eukaryota > Viridiplantae > Streptophyta > Magnoliopsida > Malpighiales > Euphorbiaceae > Triadica > Triadica sebifera. The sequence continues at coordinate 576,465 of CM042899.1, read as the reverse complement.
TGGCTTCTTCAACTGTATGATTCTGCCACCAAACTTTAACTAGAGGAACTCTCTTGTTCCGGAGAACTTTCTCTTCATATGCTATTATAGCCACTGGTTCTTCCTCATAAGACATCTCTGTCTGTACCTCTATTTCCTCAATTGGTATAATGTGGGTTGGGTCTGAACGATATCTTCTTAACATTAAAACGTGGAACACGTTATGAATTCTGTCTAGCTCCGGAGGAAGAGCTAATCGGTAAGCCACTGGTCCTATTCTTTCCAAAATTTCATAAGGACCAATAAATCTTGGGCTTAACTTTCCCTTTTTACCAAACCTCAATACCTTTTTCCAAGGCGAAACTTTAAGAAATACTTTGTCACCTATAGCATATTCTATATCTCGCCTCTTTAAATCGGCATATGATTTCTGTCGATCTTGTGCTACTTTTAGCCTTTCCTTGATCACTTTAACTTTCTCCTCAGTTTGTTGAATTATTTCTGGCCCAATCAACTTTTTCTTATTCAACTCGGTCCAACATATCGGTGTCCTACACTTTCTTCCATATAAAGCTTCATAAGGAGCCATGCCTATGCTCGTTTGATGACTGTTGTTATAGGCAAACTCCATAAGAGGTAAATGTCGATCCCAACTTCCCTCAAATTCAAGTACACAACATCTCATCATATCCTCTAGCAACTGTATAACTCGCTCTGATTGTCCATCTGTTTGCGGATGAAATGCCGTGCTAAAATTTAGTCGAGTTCCCAAAGCCTGTTGTAGACTCTTCCAGAACTGCGACGTAAACCTGGGATCTCTGTCAGAGATGATAGATACAGGCACTCCATGAAGTCTCACTATCTCATTCATATAAATCTCAGCCAGCTTGTTCAAAGTATAGTCCATTCGGACTGGTAGAAAATGTGCTAACTTCGTCAATCGATCCACTATCACCCACACTGCATCATGCTTTCTCTGAGTTACCGGTAAACCAGACACAAAATCCATCGTGATCCTCTCCCATTTCCATTCTGGTATAGGAATCGGTTGTAGTAATCCTGTGGGTAATTGATGCTCAGCTTTCACTTGCTGACAGATTAGACATTTAGCAACATATTCAGTGATATCCTTTTTCATCCCCGACCACCAATATTGTCCTTTCAAATCTTGGTACATCTTGTTCCCACCTGGGTGCATAGTATAGACCGTTTCATGAGCTTCTTTTAAAATCTCTGTCCTCAACTCTTTCATACTTGGCACACAAATCCGGTTCTTGAAATATACAGTACCATCTTATGTTAAAGAAAATTCTGACTTTTCTCCATTTTTCAAGGCTTCAACCATCTTTACTAACTTCTCATCTTGTTTTTGGACATCTTTAATTCTTTGCATCAATGTGGATTCCACTCGCATCTCAGCTAAAATCTTCCTGCTTAGTGCATCTGCAACCATGTTAGCCTTTCCTGGATGGTAGACTATCACACAATCATAGTCTTTAATCAATTCCAACCATCTTCGTTGCCTCAGATTCAACTCTTTCTGTGAAGGAAGATACTTAAGACTCTTATGATCTGTATAAATGTAGCATCTTTCTCCATACAAATAATGTCCCCAAATCTTAAGAGCAAAAACTATCGCTGCAAGCTCTAAATCATGCATCGGATAGTTAAGTTCATGAGGCTTAAGTTGTCTGGAGGCATATGCAATCACTTTTCCCTCTTGCATAAGAACACATCCTAGCCCATTGTGACTTGCATCACTGTACACAACATAATCTTTTCCTGGAGTAGGCTGAGTCAAAACTGGTGCTTCAGTCAACATTGCTTTCAATCGATCAAAGCGTGCTTGACACTTATCTGTCCATTCAAAACGGACGCCTTTTTCGCAGCAGTCGTGTCAAAGGATTCGCTATAGATGAAAATCCTTTCACAAATCTCCTATAGTATCTGGCTAATCCAAGAAAACTTCTCACTTCTGTCACATTTAGAGGTGGTTTCCAATTAAGAATAGCCTCGATTTTACTAGGATCAACTCGAATACCTTTGGCTGAAATTACATGACTCAGAAAACTAACTGCTTCTAGCCAAAATTCACACTTAGATAGCTTTGCATACAATTGTTCCTCCCTCAAGGTCTGCAATACTTTTCTAAGATGTTGGTCATGTTCTACTCGATCTCTTGAATAGACAAGAATGTCATCAATGAATACAACTACCAATTGATCAATATATGGCCTGAACACTCGGTTCATCAGGTCCATAAAAACTGCCGGTGCATTCGTCAATCCAAATTGCATCACCAAGAACTCATAATGACCATAACGAGTCCTGAATGCCATCTTAGATACATCTGACTCTTTGATCTTCAGTTGATGATACCCTGATCGAAGATCTATCTTTGAAAATACACTTGCACCTTTCAACTGATCAAATAAATCATCAATCCTAGGCAGTGGGTATTATTCTTAACAGTAACTCTATTAAGCTGCCTGTAGTCAATGCAAAGACGTAAAGTACCATCTTTTTTCTTCACAAATAGTACTGGAGCACCCTATGGTGATACACTAGGTCGTATAAATCCTTTGTCTAACATTTCTTGTAACTGTATCTTCAATTCTTTCAATTCTATGGGTGCCATCCTATATGGTGTAATAGATATAGGAGCGGTGCCAGGTACTAATTCAATAGCAAACTCTATCTCTCAATCAGGTGGTAGTCCTGGTAACTCCTCAGGAAATACATCAGAAAACTCATTAACAGTTGTGATGTCGGTCAACTTTGGACTTTTCTTTCGGGTGTCAATCACATACGCTAGGTAAGTCTCACATCCCTTACTGATGAGTTTTCGAGCTTTCAACGCTGATATCACATTATCTGGATATCCTTTATACTCGCCCATCACTACTATCTCTTCTTGTTCTGAAACTTTAATTCTCATCTGCCTCTTTCCACAATCTATTACCACCCCATGGCAAGCTAGCCAATCCATTCCCAAGATCACATCGAACTCGCGGAATGGTAGCTCTATTAGGTCTGCTGGAAATTGTCTGCCTTGAATTTCGACTGGGCAACCCCTAAACACTTTACTAACCCGCACACTGTGTCCCAACGGGTTAGTCACACAAATCTCATATTCTAGAGTCTCTGGTTTTAGACCCTCTCGACCCAATGGTGGTGTGCATATGTATGAGTGTGTTGACCCAGGGTCTATCAATGCATGTATACAAGAGCCAAAGAGAAGGAATTTACCTGCTATGACGTCAGGTGCATCCTGCTCCTCTCGGCCTCGCAAGGCATAAGCTCTTGCTGGAGCATCTCTACTGCCTTCAGGTCTCTCTACTGTATCTGATCTGAACTAGCTTGGCCCTGCACGGCCTCCTCTTCCTTATCCTCGCCTCGTCCTCTGCCTTGTCCCATCATCTGTATCGGTACTGACTCAACACTCCCTGAACCTCTGCCAAACTGTAGCAATGGACAATCTCTTTTAATATGGTTCTTGGAGCCGCATCTCATGCACGCTCCTGTCATCGACCAACACTCTCCTGGATGCGAACGACCACAATGCTGACACACCGGTAGAATGGTAAACCTACGGGATGCCTGTGTCGGTGCACTGGCTGCAGATGAAGTAGATCTTATGGGTTATCCCTGTCTATAAGAATGAAATCTGTTGGAACACCCAGCCTGGAATCAGCCACCAAAAGATCTGGCTCTTTTGCCACTAGACTGTACTCCACTTGGTTGTGGTGCTGGTCTACTAACCCCACTAACCTGTACTGGTTGTTGTGTCGCTAGGACTCTTTCAACTGTTCTAGTATATGCTAGTAAATTAGGGAAACTCATCAGTCGTAAGGCTGAAACTTGTAACTTGATAGTATCCCTCAATCCATCTTCAAATCGTCGACACTTATCTGCCTCAGTGGATACAATACCACCAGCATACTTGCAAAGATGAGTGAATTCTCTCTCATATTCTGTTGCAGACATATCCCTCTGTTTTAACATCAGAAACTCTCTCTTTTTGTCGTCTGTGTAAATAGGAGGAATATACTGCTCCTTAAACTTCTTTAGAAAGAATTCCCATGTCATAGGGTTAGGAGCCTCTGTACTCTGTGATTCAGATCGCCACCAATCATATGCATGCTCCTGTAGCAATGATACTGCATATTCATATTTATGTTCATCTATGCAGTGTAGTTGATTAAATACTTGCCCTACTCGTTCCAACCAAAATTCTGCCACTGAGGGGTCATCTTCCCGTTTACCACAGAAATCAGATGCCCCTAATTTCCTCAGTCTCTCAAACTGTAATCCAGACGAATCTGATCATGATGCTCTCTGTAGCAGATCTATCATATTTCTCATGAGCTCAGTCTGACCCATATTAATAGCTGAATGTTCACGAAGTGAGCTGGCACTAGATCTCGGTGCCGCAGCTCGACGACGACTTGGTTGGGACGAAGCTCTTGCCTCGGAAGGCTCATTACTCTCAGCTTCTTCTATTACCGTTCGTCTTGATCTTGAGGCCATATCCTACCTATAACATAAAGACAACGACCCTAATCAATAAAGCAGCAACTCCAAAAATGCAATTGTGGGTACATTTCAAGAAAAACATTTTCAAAATTCACTTTAAAAAAATCCAAAACCGCCCAAACCGGCTTTAATATCAAAATCCAGAAACACCAAACCTGGTGGTCTGATACCAAAAACTGTAGCACCTCCTCACCCGAATGCCACGTGCCCGAATGAGGGAGCACTGCCGCCCTGACTTTCTCATACTTCTACTAATCGCTATATTATTATTATTATTATTATTATTTTTTCGATGTATATATGGATATAAACAAAAATCAGAGTACAATTTATTTGCATAAAATAGTAATTTTTAACATCAGAGTAATTCTTAACGAACTTTAAAATAGGTTTTACAAACTAAAACATTTCTTTAATATAAAAGCCAAATACAAAAGTTTCAAAACTTGTAACCCACTTTCTCAAGATTCGGCTGCTTTACTTGAATAGGATCACCGCTTGCTTTATTTAGCGTCTTCAGCTACCTTTCTATATCTGTATGGAAATTAAACTCCACACTAAGCTCTAAACTTAGTGGTGCATATAAATAAGGCAATATATTATATCATGCAGCAAGCATTAACAATTATCATTTTGTGCATTAAAATGTTTGCATGCATGACTATCAACATATTCCTATTTCATACAAGTATAAATGTCATGCTCATATAGACAATGTTATTTTCATTTATCCTTAATGGCAAATTATTCTATAAATCTCTTTATCATTACATTTCAATCTTATATCATCATCATTTTCTTATTCTTTCTTTTTCTTATTTTTCCGACATATCCTTCTTATCTTGCCCACATCACTCTAAATTTTGGACTGACTGGATATGGGTTATGGATCAGGAGCGCTCACACAAGCTTATGTCACCCTGTCCACTATCTGGCTCATAAGAGCTTCTCAAATTAATGGCGTTCACACAAGCTTATGCCACATTGATTGAGTATAATTTCATCATAGATGAATAACCGGATCAAGGCCGCTCACACAAGCTTATGACACCTTGTCCTCATTTATATGTGCTCATCGGAGCTTTCTCAAGTCAGTAGCACTCACACAAGCTTTAGCCACACTGACTGAGCATCCCAGACCAATGGCGCTCTCACAAGCTTTAGCCACATTGGTTGAGGTATAGTACGGTACCGTTCGCCCCCTTAATGACATGTCATCTATCCTGATTCTAGTCCGCAAGTAAAGTAATGGGCTTCTTTATATTTTCACATCAATCATAATTTCTCAAATTTGAACACATCAATATTCTCATATTTATCAACATCTCAATTTTCTTATTTTGCAAACAATATAGTCATACTCATACATCTTTTCATTCATTTACTAGATTCATCAATATTCTCATGTTTATCATCTGCATAAGATTTCATATATCATCCATGACAATTCATTTTTCTTCATCAATTCATTTCTCTATATCACAACATATCACATTCTCACATCAATATATATATACATATATCTATATCGATATCATTCTTATTTCACTGGATAGATAATGACTTTCATTTACTTGCCTAAATTCTTCATTTGATAACCACATTCATAATTTCAAATACAGAGCATTCACGGTCGTGATTACTAATTTCACGCCTGTGAATTAGTTCACGCCCGTGATCCCAAGCCGTGAACGCTACTGGAATGAATCGCCCAAAAGCATTCACGGTCGTGATTACTCATTCACGCCGTGAATAAGTTCACTTCCGTGATTCCAACCCGTGAACGCTTCTGGAATGAAAAGTACCATTTCCACCCAGAAATTCACAACTGTGACACAATCATTCACAACCGTGAACCATCAAGTCCACGCCCGTGACTCAATAGTCACACCCGTGCCTTTCAGCAGGAAATCTGCATATTCACATTTCATTCATTCTAACATCATCCAAATCATACCAAATTCTATTTCATGCATTTCTAAGGCTCTTTACTCAACTTATTACTCTTTAATACAGATAAATGTTATGATCATATAAGATTCTCTAGCATGCATCATTAATTCAATGTCACACAATTATCTCATTCATACATGTCTAATCCTATGGTTTCATGCCATGATCATCATCATTCTTGAAATGTATTTATCTAAAATCATATTCAGCATGCATTATTTCAAGCAAAAATAGGCGATTGCCTTAAGTTATGCACAAACCTTAATCTTTCTCCTTCACTCTTTTAGGTAGCTTTCTCTTTTCCTATGCTCCTTAGAGCTTGTTCCTTGTCCCTTGGAACTCCTACAACATCATAAATCATTATTTTCATATGATTTTCTCAAGACCCTAAGCTCTCTTTTTCTCTCTCAAAACCCTAGTTTCTCTCTCTTTCCATATAAGTCTTGGATGAGTTCAAAATTCGAACTTCCTTTAGAAAAGATGAAGCAGAAGAAGAAATACTTCTTACCTTACACTTTTCTTCACTTGATCACCACTTTGGAGATTTTCTCTCTCTACCAAACTTGATTTTTCTTCCTCTTTCTTGTTCTTTCCTGCTTCCTTATGAGTTATGGAACATGAAAATCACCTTGTCTTGCTCTTTCCCTTCTCTTCCCTTCCTTTCTCTCTCTAGAATCAAGGTGAGCTATGGAGGAAAATTGTGGCTGGCGTGACTGGTAAAGAAAAGAGAGAAGGAGCAGAAAATGAAGAGAAGAAGAAGAAGAAAAGAAAACCTTAAATAGGGTACCCAAAAAGTCTTCATGTGGGACCCATCATTTGACCATTTTCTCCCAATTTTACACTTAATCAATATTAATCATCTTCCTTTAATATCATGGCCAGCCAACCCAATTTTAAATGTCCAAATTTCTTAAGTTAATTAGCCATTAATCTCATTAATCCACCAATTTTTGGTAAATTGCAATTTGACCCCAAAACTTATCAAATTTTACAATTTAGTCATTTACCGTAAATCAACTTCTTTAAACTTTAATATCACTTATTTAGGCATTTATCATTTAATTTATCCATTTCTTAATCAATTTTTGTAGAAATCCGAATTTTGACTCTGATCGGTCAAACGCGTCAATTTCGCAACACGTGCGACTCGGAACTTAAATTAGCAGATATTACACGAAGTATATGCTATTCTTTTGTTATTCTCTTCATTCTCTTATTCTTAATGCATAAATGACTTACATTTATACTCTCATGGCTGAATATAGCCGTTGGGGTGCATTAAATACGAAACTAGTCGTTGTACCAACCAAAAAATTGCGCCTGACATTTTTCTCTTTCATTGTTCACAGGCCTGACTATGCTTGTCACAGGAGTGACATTTCTTCCCAAGCCGTGACTGAAGTGGTGACATTGGTCATGAAGCTCTCTGGAATGTTTTGACATATAGAGTCACGGGCGTGACATACTCATTCACGGGCGTGACAAGCTTCCCAGCCGTGATCCAAGTGGTGACTCTGGTCATGAAGCTCTTTGGATGAAATTGCATGAATCTTCACGGGGGTGACACCTTTATTCACGGGGGTGACTAAAATGCCCACTTCACAGTTTATTTTTCCTTCATAGCCGTGAACTTCAAAAGTTGGTTTTGGTAATGGTTAGCTTCTTTCACGGGAGTGACTCATAGAGTCACGGCAGTGAACATGCTACTTCTTGAATTCTTTCTTTCAAGGATTATTCTTCCAATTCTCCATTCTTGCTATTTTAATCCATGTCCTGTATAATAGACTTAGAAGACAAGTATGTTAAATACAATATTGCTATTTTATTTGTTATCATCAAAATGACGAAAATACCCCTTAAGGTTTAACAAATTCTATTCTAATCCTACATAATCTAATTACATAAATTCTTTATAAGAAAATCTTAATTTTCATTTGAAGAGAGTAAGATGAGAAAAGAAATACAATAGAGAGAATAGAGAAAGCAGGGACTCGCAGGCCCTTTTTACCACAACATAAAATTCCATGCATGATCAATCTCATTGGTCAAATCCATAATCATATCATAAGAAAAGAAATACAATTGAGATAATAGAGAAGGTAGGGACTCGCAGGCCCTTTTTACCAAAAAATAAAATTCCATGCATGATCAATCTCATTGATCAAATCCATAATCATACCATCATGCATTTCCATATACCCTTAGCATGCATTCTCTAATGCATAAATAAAGGTAATCTATTAAAGTAACAATTTGGGTTCCCTTTGTTTCAACTCTTGAAACATTATTTTGAATGTTTGGCCTTTAGTGAAATTCATCATATATTCATTATTTAATATCATTAAATAATCATATAAACATTTAGAAATACTTTCTAAAAAGAAATTATGCAAATTAATTATACATTTGATCATATCAAAAAGTTTTCTAAAATTGTCTACTTTGCCAACTAGGTTATTACCAATTTAATGCATGCAATAATTAAATCCGAATTTAATAATTAAATCTCATTTAATATTAAATTCAAATATGATCAGTAGTTAATTTATAATTAAATTACCTTAATTAATTATTAGTTTGATGTTAAATAGGATTAAACAATCATAGTTACAATTACATACTAGAATTCTAGTCAAATTAGGACTTTAAAACCATTTTCTAATTCAAATCAAATTTCATTTAAAATTTTTTAAAATTTCTAGAATTCATTATCATCGTTATAAAAAAAATTATAATCAGTTTAAACTAATTAAATTTGTTCATTAGACAATCTAAATCATTCATCATTCAATTAGCAAAACAATTACACAAAAATTCCTTAAATTGAATCATACATGAATTATGATTCTTTAGAAATTTAACTACGAATTTAATTTGACTACAACGTGAAATTGATATCAAAATAACATCATTACTATCTCATAAATATGAATTAAGGTTCTGATCATCAAGTTACATTCCATTAAATTAAACAACACAAAAGAGTCCCATCACGTGGTATGGTTCTCAACCTAGCTACATGTTTTGTTTGTTTCTTAACCAAAAATGATTTTTGTACCATTATAGGTGCTGCCCAGAAGTTAAAACACATTCTAAATATGTCATAAACATATTTTATTAATAAAATTAATAAATCATATTCGAATAACCCCTTAAACAACTCAATTGGCACAACTAGGTTTCATAAGCCCTAAAAATTCAACAACCATGCATAACTTCGAATTTCATGTTCAAATTAAATTCAAACCTTTTAATTATCATCAACAACATCTAATATTATCATATTAATATGTCATTAAATTAAAATTAAAATTTAAGGACAAATAGAATCAAATTTGTTTTTAACAAAAAGAGGGAATCCAAGTTGTTTTTTAACAATCAATCTCATTGATACTTCAATTAAATCCAAATTTAATTTACATAGGGTGGCTCGGATACCACTGTTGGGTTCTTAGCATGCATCTCATACATGACATAGCGGAAGTTAAAATTAAAATTTAATTGAATCTAAAACCTTAAAATGCCCTATGTATATTAAAACCAGTATAACCATCGCATGGGAGAAGTAGAATTACCTTTGTTTGATTGCAACTTTTTATCTTCAAATTGTGAGCTTTCCTTCTAGTTGGATTATTGTAAACCACAACAATCCAAAGCTTATGCATTTCTCTAAGGGTATTTATGTGAAGGAGCGAAGGAAATAACCTCAAAGGCTATGGGGTGTCAAAGCACTAAAGTGCTAACAATAGTGTTTAAACTTTTAGAGAGATGGAAGAGAGATAACACTTATTTCTCTAAGGAGGAAATTTCTTTTCTGAGCCCTTTTGAGGGTATTTATAGGCCTTCTGATCATAATTAAGATTGGACTCTAAAAATCCTATGCTTGGCTTTCGAAAGGAATAGAAAATCTACAAAATTACTGATCGTTGCGCGCGCGATAGCCTTATGGGCTACGTCTGTGTGCGCAACAATAAGGCTTGCTATCGCATGCGTGAAAATACTTTTGTGCACATGCGATGCATTCTCTCGAAACTCTTTCGACACACAACCCCTTTGGCTTTCATATGCGAAACGCTTTTGCAAAACAACCTCTCTCATGTTTTTGGATCAAATCCAATGACCCATTAGGTTCCCAATCATGTTGGCAGCTCAAATCATCACATGATTTAAAGCAGATCATGAGTGGTATCTAGCAACACATGATGTCCCCCAATTGACCAGAAAGTTAGTAGTCAGACTATAAACCCTTTCATAGACAATTATCGTGCAATTCGTCCTTTCACCAATCTATACCTCATTTGTTTTAGAGTATGGTCTATGTATTCACTCCCACTAGACTGACTATGTCACATCTAGTCTAAATGATATTAGTTATTGTCTATGAGACTCATTACTCAATAAGATATGTCCTTGAAGACCTTATTCATAATACATCCACCTTGGCCAAGGATTTCTGAGCAATGATCTCTACAAGAGGCCATAAGTATACTCTTTTTCTATTAAGAGTGGTGAATCATTTATTGACTACTAAACTATCTTCGAATACCAAATGTTATACCGAATCACCACCCTATGAGTGACCTCTGAGAGACAACGAGCAATGGAGTTAAAGTATAAGATTCAGTATGCAAGATAATCTTGAGCATCTCAAGTCTAAGGATACTTGCATCATTGCTATAATGAGACTATCATTAACATTGAATAGATATCCATGTAATTATCTCATAGTAGGTCATCCAATGTACTTGCTACTCTTAGCAAGCATTTACATATTAACTCTAAACATCTCATGTCTTCAGCTTTATGAGGTCAGCTACTTGACTTAGTCAAAGAGTATAACATGTGCTAGTCTATCCGGATTAACAATATCCCGTCTTGTTAATCCTATGACTATAGATCATTTAGGTATAAACACAATTACACATGATAAGAATCTCATCATGAATTCATTTATGCTGTGTTACATACCAATGACTTCATTAAACAATTTAAGATCTATATAAATTCATATGCAATGAATATCATGTAATGAAAATGTCTTTTATTAATAACAAATAAGTATATCAGGTGCCTAAGTGTCTAAGGTGATTGCCTTTAGGATACTTCTCTAATAAGAAGCAAATAAAGAGCACTGTAACAATGCCTACAAAAGTATAAAAAATAGATTAAATAAGGCCTAGTATATTATAATAAAATATATAATCACAACATAATTTTGGATGAGCATATTTTATTGGGAAAAAAACATCTAAAAGAAATCTCAAAAAGCATCAAAATATTTTTGATGATGAACATTCCTTTTTTTAATAAAAATCCAAACAATTAATTTATACAATTTAAATAGATTAGTTAAAAAAAATATAAAAAAGTTGAATTAATCAAACATATTCAATTAGTTTCAAATTTATCAAACATATTCAATCTCAAATGGAATGGTGTTGCATGATGTACATATGATTGACCATTTACTTATTTTGAAATAAAAATACGCTTCTCTATCTATCCAATCTCTAAATATAGTTCATTTTTTTAATAAAAAAATATAGTTAATTTATTTGAACTCTCAATTTTTTTTATTATCAATAAATAAGATTTTTTTAATACCTATCTAATGGATATAGAGATATATAAATAAATTTAAAAAATAAAAATAAAATTTATAGTTTCCATTATATGAATAAATTTTTTAATCAATATAAAAAGTGACAATTTTATGTGAAGAAGAGTATTATACAAATTTAAGAATGAGTTTAGTATCATTGTGATTTGAATTGATGCTTATTGGATTTTTTTTCCTTTTATTTATTTTTTTTATGGACTTAAACAACTCTGATTAAGTATTAAATGCTACTTGAAGAAACATTCAAAGGTAAAACATAAGCTTTCTTGAAATTAAATGCCACCTTTATTTTTCCACCTTTATTTTTTAAAGTTTATTTTTATTTTACACATTAAAAAATATGATTAATATAATTAAAATTTTATATAGTATATTTTTAAATTAATTAGAGATTTTATTATAAAATAGAAAAAATAAAAAATAATGACATAATAAATAAAAATCATGTTTTTTAGAAAAAAATAAAATGTATATTGCTTATGAGACTCCATTAATTAAACCCCATTAAGTAATTCTTTTTAACCATTTAGCAGTTACAAATTGAGGGTGAGAATAATTTTACGGGTTATCGTAATAATTAACGTATTAAGAGATAACGGTATCTCCTAATGCACTAAATTAACCAATATTGCAAGAATGATTATTAAGTACTTGTACTTCAATTGTTGATTTCAACATGTTATCCTTTGATATTTGGCTAAAAATTGTACACTAATCAACCCTTTCATAATGACTTGTTTTCAGTAAAGTTTTTTTTTTTTTTTTGGTTTCATTAAATAAATATCCACTTCTTTTAATTTTTATCTAGAATCATGAAATGGATTTTAAAAATGCTAAAATAATAAAATAACAATTTTTTACTATGCCTAGTTGATGGCTTTTTATGCGCGTGTTCGTTATAGATGGAGCAATTTATGAAGCATCACCCATTCCATATGCTCATTCATACCAGTAAAATTGAAATGCTAAAATAAATGAGAGATTATGAAGCAACCTTGAAAAGAAACTGGCAAAAGGATTAATCTTGGAAGCTTATCATTTAGTCAAAAATTTACATGAACATTATACAAAAAGACCAAAAGTACAGGTAGATTTAAGCGGGCGCGGGACAATATACAACTTCAAACACTAAACATTGGCTCTTGGACATCGAATCTTAGGGAAAAAAAAAAAGAAAAAAGAAAAGAATACTTAACACATAAGAGTGCAAGATGCCAATATCAGCTATATGGAATTCGAAAGCATCAGAATTAGCAAAAGTGCTAGTAGTCCCAAATTAAGATGCTTCAAGTTATGTGATAGAAGTTGGTTAAACTAAATGAGCCAGACCTTTCATGACACTCTTAACCCTTTTCATCATTTTCACCAGCTTTCCATATTTTTAGTCAGAGAAACATAGCCACATGTAAGATGTTCATATGATGATCTCAAGGCTGCTAGTCCAGTAACAGTTATGTCTGCATTGTGCTTGTACATCATGAGGTCACAGTAATTATAGTCTACAATTTTAATGCCATACAAAGATTTGATATGGTCTAAAGCAATCATGGATGTCATATTCTTAGCCTCCAAAGCATTGTTTAAACTAACACGAATACTGAACGATAAAAATCTAGATCCAAAGTTATCTTGGTGTGGGCAGTAAACAATGCATATCAATGTGCCTTTAGCTGAATTTTCAGAGTTATATGCCGCTCGAGGCATCCCTAATTGTTTTAAGAGACCATATAGAACACTGTTAAGAGGTATTTGAATGATAGACATCTACAAACAATAAAAATAAAAGAAAAAGTGTTAGAAAGTGCTGAAACTCTAAAAATCATACCAAAAAAATAGGATAAACAAATGTTTAAAACTTACATTAAGAATCTCTTAAAGAAAAATTTTAACTTATCTGAATCTATTATAAGCTATTTTTTTGCATGGTATGAAACTGTGCACCCATTCGAATCAATGCTAAAAACAGCAACACATACAGTGCTGTAGTTATGAACCATAAATGATTGTTTGAAGAAAAATTTGAAATAGTTTGAAACCTATCTTATTTAATTTAAACTAACCTAGTATTAGAAAAAAATATTTTTTTAAATGGACATACATATATAAAGCTTTTGAAAGTTTAAATATATAGTTAGACAAATTATAGCTTTCAAAACCTGGTGGTTGTTCTACATAAACTTCTTCTATAAAACAATTTAAGAAAACACTTTTGACATCCATTTGAAAGAGTTTGAAATTCATATGACATGCGTATTCTAAAAGTATTCTTATGACTTTTAATCTAGCTACTGGAGCACAGGTCTCATCATAATCTATTCCTTCTTCCTGATTATATCCCTTTGCAACTAACCTAACCTTATTCCTAGTTATTGAACCTTTTTCATCTAGTTTATTTATAAATACTCATTTGCTTCCAATGATTTGATGCTCCTTGGGTCTAGGAACTAAGGTTCATACCTTACTTTTCTCAAATTGGTTGAGTTCTTCTTGCATAGCAATCACCCAACTTTCATCATTAAGATCTTCATTAATATTTTTAGGCTCAATTTGAGAGACAGATGCAATATTAGAATCAAAAGGTTTGAGATGAGACCTAGTACTTACTCCCTTTGTAGGATCACCAATGATTTGCTCATTCGGGTGATCTTTTGTCAATCTCCATTATTTTGGGAGTTATTGTTTGTTTTCCTCTTGAGCCGGAGGTAGAGAGTCATCTTGATGTGAATTTTCTTGATCATTTTCTCCTTTTTCATTTTCAAGATTAAGTTTTTCCATTGTACCTACAACATCATCAATAACACTACATTTCACAAGATCAAACTTACTAGATTCATAAAAAACATGCATAGATTATTCAACAACTAATGACTTTTTATTAAAGAATCTATAAGTTTTTCTAGTGGTGGAGTATCCTAAAATTATACCCTCATTAAATTTAGAGGCAAAATTTCCGAGGTTGTCCTTAGTATTCAATATGAAACACTTTGATCCAAATACTCTAAAGTATGATATCATGGGTTTTCATTCATTCCATAACTTAAAAGAAGTTTTGTTTAAAAGTGGTCGTTTAAAACTCGATTTGAAATATAACATGCAGTATTTATAGCTTCGGCTCAAAAGTAAGTTGGTAATCCATACTCATTGAGTATTGTTCGAGTCATTTCAATTAAAGTTCATTTTTCCTTTCGACTACCCCATTTTGTTGAGGTATCCTAGGAGATGAAAATTTTTGTGAAATGTCATCTTCTAGACAAAAATTTTCAAAGTTTTCATTTTCAAATTCTTTGCCATGTCCGCTTCTTATTTTTGAAATACAATATTCTTTTTCATTTTGAACTCTCTTAGCAAAGTTTTTAAAAAATTCAAAAGCATCACTTTTTTGAGCTAAGAAAGAACTCACTTGGGAAAAAAGGCTCCTAATTATCATCGGAACAGCTGAAGGTGGTTTTAAATATCTCCACTCCGACTGCCAAGTTGGAATTATTCATCATGACATTAAAGCTAGCAATGTTTTGTTGTACTTGAGATATAAACCGAATATTTCAGACTTTGGATTAGCAACATTTTATTCTTGTGATCCTTCCCTAATCAACGCAGCCATTGCTGGAACACTGTAAGTTATTCAATCTAATCATCTTAATTTTTTTCTCTTATTTCAATTTCAATTTGATAAATTTCCTTTTTTTTTCCCTCTTGATATGTTATCTTTAAGAGGGTATATGGCTCCAGAGTACATTGCCAAGGGACAATTAACAGAGAAAGTTGAAGTCTATAGCTTTGGAGTTCTTGTGATCGAGGTAGTAAATGGTGTAAAAAGCAAAAAACACCAATACAAGGATTTGCACGAAACCTTAATTACCCATGTAAATTGAGTAATAACCAGAACAAACTAAGTCATAATGTATTTTAAGGTTTTAATAAAGACTGCATAGTAGCTAGAAAAAAGTGAGGATGTCCAATAAAAAGAACCATTTTTAGGCATTTTCAGTACATGAACAACAAATAAAACATAAAATAAGCACTGGAAAATGACTGTATAAAGTTCTTCTATAATACATTTCAATGTAGACTTAACTCTTTAAAGCATGATATGATAGCATTCCTTAACATTAATTATGAATAAATAAGGAAATAGCCTAAGAAAATTGAGGTATTATAGGAAACAAATGACCCATTTTTACTAATTTCAGCATGAACACATATAAAAGCAAATTAAGAATCAGAGAATAAAACATTTTAAATCTAAAAAAAACAGCAATAGAGAAAAAAAAAACTACCTTAAATCAATGAGAATAAGCACTAATGCAATCAAAAGTCAGAAGACACAATAGCACATATATTTTGAAAGAGTGAACAAAAGAAATTATAATAAGAAGATTTGAAGATGAAAAAAATAAGTGAAAGTTTTTCTATTTATGAAAGGCAGGAAATAGGCATAAGGGCAAAAAGAGTAAATAGAACGAAAGAACAGACAAGGTTAAGCGAGTAACATTTAATATCACTGACAAAGTAAAATCAGCACAATTAGATGGTTCACGGCTATGGAAGATATGGACATCAATATGCATACATAAGAAACACATAATCCTCGTAATAATATAGCAAGAAACAAAGAAAATGAAAATCATAAAATATAAAGGCACACATGATGCATAGATGGCCATGAATCAAAGCAAAAAAAAGGAAATTTCACCATATCTAGTGCCTTAAATGATAGAGATTTTGCTTACCAAATCCTCTCTGAGCAAAGGACATATTGCAACAGGACTCAGTCAATGCTGGATACATATCAGCTGTTAGATGGATATGACCAATTTCCACCCAACCACCTGGACGGGAAAAGAGGGAGAAATCAGATGAGAGATTAAAAAACTTAAACAAACTATAGAAGAAGAGTGTTGAATAAACCAAGACCCAGTCGAGTCCTGTTGCAATATGTCCTTTGCTAAGAGGATTTGGTAAGCAAAATCTCCATCATTTAAGGCACTAGATATGACCAATTTCCACCCAACTACCTGGACGGGAAAAGAGGGAGAAATCAGATGAGAGAGATTAAAAAACTTAAACAAACTATAGAAGAAGAGTGTTGAATAAACCAAGACCCAGTCCAAAACCAAGCTAAAAATATTTTTAAAAGGTCACTTACTCGAATTCAAACAAAGCATTAAATCAAAGCCCAAAACCTAGAAACCACATCCAAAAATCTGAAGCCCAGAGCCAAGATCAACTAAACCAAAATTGTAAGAGAATGAAAGAGGGTTTTTTTTTTGTCAAGCTCTAAAAGAATGAAAGTCAAAAACAATATTCAAACGTTTAAAAAAGAATAATTGAAGAGCAAAAAAAGAAAATTAATAAATGACCATACAAAAGCATCACAAAAGAAGGCCAGTAAAAGAGAACAACACAACAAATGTTAAAAAAAAAAAAAGGAAAAGAAAGACACAGGCTTATGGCATACAACATAGAGAAAGAGAAGAAGCTTTTCAAACAAGGGGTAAGGAAAACAAAAGAGCAGATCTAATGAGGTAAAAACCATTGTAAATACAAAAGGTGAATAGTTTAAAAGACAAAAAAGGGCTCATTCAAAGAAACCATAGGAGAATGGAATGATTAATTAATGGAAGGATAAAAATGTAAAATGGCTTCAAGGTATTGTCATATCACATTAAGACATCACTTGCCAAATGTCAAGGAATCAATTCCCTGGCCCCTAAAACGGCTATACATCATACCCATAACGAGAAAATGATAAAAAAAAAACATATAAATGAAAGCTTAATTGAAACATGTAAGGGCATAAAGAGTAATTGTAAAACCTAATAGCTAATGACACTATATATTACACATCATAGGCATGAGAGGCATCTAACTCAAGCCAGGAAAATTTGTTGTTCTTCTTTTTTTTTTATAAAAAAAATAACACTTCTGCATGAGTAGCATATTTTTTTAAAAACACTACAACACCAATCTGTTTAAAACCAAATCCTCAACAGTTCAACCAATACAGATCTGTCCATTAGACAAAACCAGCCATTTATAAAAAGTCATAAAAGGTTATTGCATCTTCAATAAGGAATTTATATTAACAACAAATAGTAGCTAATTCTTTCACATTATAGGGAACTTTCTATTAAAAGGCCTAAATCAAGCAATAAGGTCAGTTCCACAAACCATTCATCAATAAAATTAACTAAAACTTAGATAGCAAATGAATTAGGTAAAACCTGCACAACTAATTAAATAGAAACATAGAAGCATATCCATCGAATGCACTATAAAGATTTGTCAACCATTTATAAATTCCACACATTTCACACAAATTTGGAGAAACAAATTATCAACACACAAAACGACAACTCTACAAATTTTTAGGCCGATAGAAACAAAATAAAAAAAATCAAAGAATTTTTAAAAAATAGAAACAAAGCAAAGATTAAGACCAAACCTGAATTTGAGTCTGCGGATTGCACTGTATGAACCAATCTCAGTTTCACGCCAATTGACCCTAGGTGCATCTAATCTGCTAGAGCCCAAGACCAACCGATCTCATGAGCAGTGAGATATGCTTTCCATATCACTAACTGATCTCATATGCATGTTCTTTGCTACATTCGGAAGCCAACCTATCATTTGAATGGAGATGAACTGGAGTTCAACTGATTTAGTTTAACAATTTTTTTCTTGGTCAAAAGCTGTAGATCTGTAGTGTCTTAGAGACCTATGGCAAATGGAAGAGAAACAAAAAAGCAAAAGGTGAAGTCATGGAAATCCATAGAAAAAATTAAGCGAGAATGGCGCCATTCAAAAAGGACCAGGAACAGCGACATGTAAGAGAGAGAAAAATGACGATGCTGCAACCCAAAGAAAATAGCCAAACGGAGAAAGAAAAGAAAGAAACAGATGAGGAGCTAGCTGAGAGAAAAAAAAAAAAAAAGGAGAATGACTGGTAGCTGAAAGAAAAGAGCAGAAGATAAGGACAGTAGTTGAGAGGAAAGAGGAGAAGGACCAGTAGGCGAGAGGAAAGAGGAGAAGAAAGAGAGGCGTCAAAGCATGAAAGAAGGGTCCACTAGAGTAAAAACTGAAGATGGAGAACGGAAAAAAGATAAAGGGAGTTTGGACACAACGGATGAGTATCGCATCTAAACAAACGACGTCGTTCAAAAAAGGGAAAGTTGGTAAGTTAAGTGGGAATAAGAAAAATGTGTCATTTAAATATGCACGGGAACTATAAATGAAGGATATGAAGGTGAAGCAATCTTATATCATTGAAATGGACTTTAAAGGAGTTCAAAAGTCTTTTCATATGATCCAATTCAATGTGGAGTGCATTGGTTACTATATTGAGCTTGAAATATACAATTAAGCTTATGAGCTAACATTATATAAAGACAAGTTTAAGGTGAAATAAAATGAGTCTTTTATGAAGATTCAAGTCAATGGGCTGAACAAGGCAACGTTCATAAAATATTACAAGTCATGTGCTCAAGATCATGTGCTACGCATGTGTCTATTTATGAAACACGAGCGGTATATAGTATATTTTGAGAGAAATACGTGGAGGAGTGATTGTGAGGTCCTTTTATTTCATTATTACTTTCTTGAATTACTAACCATGTCTAAGGAAAACGCAAGGGGAAGTAGTGAACGAGAGGACTAGCCCAAACTCATACCATTAGAGGTTGTCTAATCTAAATTTCAAATGCTATTTTCCATTATTGAATATTTTAATGAGAAGAGGAGAGACAAGATTGAAAAATTGAAGAGGTAAGACTACAAAGCACTTCAAATTTCAGAAAAACAAAATAAGAGTCACGGACTCATGGGAAATGGAACATTCACAATTCTAGAATAGGGAGATTTCGGCCTCAAGAAGAATATGAGGGCTTTGATTCCTACAATGATGAAGATGATACCCATTCAACAAGGAGAAGAGGAGGAGATAAGCATGATAGCAATGCCAACTCCATCAAAATGAAAATTCCACCTTTTAGAGGGATGATGAATGTTGCTGAAGCGTACCTAGAATGGGAAAGAAAAGTGGAGCTCATTTTTGAATGGCACAACTATAGTGAATAGAAAAAGATAAAACTTGTTGTTATTGAATTCACTTATTATGCTCTTGTTTGGTGGGATCAGATCCTGATGATTAGAAGAAAGAATGGAGAAAGACCCATTAGAACATGGGAGGAGATGAAGAGGGTGATGAGAAAACAATTTGTGCCAACCTATTACTATAGGGAGTTGCACCAAAAATTGCAATGCCTTACACAAGGATCCATGATCGTTGAAGATTACTATAAGGAGATAGAGATGGCAATGATGAGAGCCAATGTGGAAAAGGATCTAGAAGTCACCATGGCATGTTTTCTAAGTGGTTTAAACTCCTTTAAGGCCCATTTCAATGATATAATATTGCTCCATTCCATTGACAAAAGATTGTCCTTCATACCCTTTATTTATGGTTCCCATGCATACATCATTAACTGTTGCAGAATCCTAAAAACCGTGCCTTAAAATCCCTCAACAAGAAAAGGTAAACAAACCTTAAGTTATGGTGATCATAAATTGAATCTGACCCAAAGCTAACCAATGTAGCAAAGAACCAAGATTATAAGGATTATTAAGAATAGCCATGCCACAAGCAATATCATTTGATAAGTAACTAATTCCTAAAGGTAATAAAGAGATGCAAATCTGCCTCACTTTAAAGAAAAACACTCAAATTCATTTTTATTCACTCATTCATGCCTTGTAAAATAAGCCTAAATGAGTATTTATAGCTAGAAGTCTTGGAATCCTTTATGGTAAATGATAACTAAGTTCTATTCTAACTCAACTCCTAAAAATACAATCATATTCTAACTCAAATTTTAAAAAGTAGAGTCCTACTTGAATTAGAATACTAATTAAATCCTTCTAGAACAAGACAAATGGTGGGTTGGGCTTCCTATCCTTTGGCCCACATGCTGCTATTCTCCTTATTTAAACTATAGATAGATACTAGGCAACCCATTTATGTTATTAAGCCCAATTACAAGTTAAGCCCAAATTCCATAAATAGGCACCTGCGTAGCTCATGATCTTGAGCACATGATGTCTTGCACATGACTTGTAATCTTCAATTTTATGTACTTTGCCTTGTTTATCCCATTGCTTGAATCTTTATAAAATACTCCTTTTATCTTCACCTTAGGTTTGCCTTTGTGTAGTATTAGCCCATAAGCTTGATTGTGGATTTTAGGCCCAATATAACAACCAATGTTCCAATGCTGCCTTTCATGACTTGGAACACACCCCACATTGAATTGGATCATATGAAAAAGCTTTTGAACTCCTTTAAGGCCCATTTCAATAATATAAGATTGCTCCACTCCATTGATAAAAGATTGTCTTTCATACCCTTCATTTATAGTTCCCATGCATACATCAAATTTGGTCACAACACTATTATTTGAGCAGTGTGTAACACCTGTAATTAGGGCCTACAAGTTATGTTCTTGGTTAGTGAGAGTTGGGGATTAAGTGAAGTTTTGAAACTTTGAAAGTTGCAAAAATCTATTATTTAATGTCCGTGATAATAGGTGTCATGACCGTGAATATCATATTTTAGCTAGCAGTTATGATGAGGTTCTTCACGACCGTGAAGAGCTTTTTCACAACTGTGAAGGAAAGGTTCAAGCCCATGAGAGAGGAGTCATGGTCGTAAAGCCTGGGCAAGCAAAATAGGTGAGGCAGACACATTTTCCTCTCTACCTTCCCTTTAAATCCGCTCCCATACCCCTATAACCAACCTAACATGCCACATCTCCATCTCTTTCACCGCCATAAACCTTTATCCTCCATTGATGAAGCTTTGAAGATCAAATTTTGAGAGAGTACCCTAAAATTGCCTAAAGGCAAAAAAACATATTACAATTGGAAATTCCAACAAAAATTGTACAATACTTAAATTTCTCTGAAATTTTAATATGTTATATAATTTTATGTTAAATTTAATTAGAAATAAGAATCAAACAAATTAGATAAGTGTAGAAAAAGTTATAGGCTAATCAGTTCTATAAGGTTACACTACGTCATAGGAAAAATCCTAACTATTGATATGGACAATGCATATTAATTTACTTATGCCACATTAAGTTTCTCTAGTCATAAATTAATCAATTATATTTCTATATTAGGCTCACAACAAATTGGAGATCCACAAGGAGGGGATAGGCAATAAGTTAAGGGTTTGAATCAAATAAGAAATGTGAGTTTAATTATCAAATGATTTCTTTAGTGCACATTGACATCGCTTGCTATGTGAAATGTGAATTGAATTGTGATTATGCAATTCATATGATTGTCGTGATTGACCTTTATAATGAGATGATAGATAATTATGATGTATGTGGTATATGTAAGTGGTATATATATGGTATATTTGAGGTATGTGTGGCATACGAATGTATGCATGGTATATGTATAGTATATTCAAGGTATATGCATGACATATGAGGTATAAATGTGGTATATGAATGTGTTGCCCAGATATTGAACTAAGAAGGGGGGTTGAATTGGATATTAAAAATTTAACTTTTAAGTGCGAAAAGAAAAGTTAAGTTTAGTAGGGATAGAAAAATGTGACACACAGATTTTTATAGAGATTCGGGTGTTAACAAACCCTACTCCTCTCCCCAATCTCAATTGGGAGTTTCACTAACACACTAAGTGTTACAATGGAGTTTTACAAGCTCACTCCCAACTATGGTTTTTCTAACAATGAATCACACCTAACCCAGAAAATCCCTTGCATTTTGATGGCTCACACAATAACCAATTCCTTGTGTTTTACAAGCTCACACAAATAACCTTTATCTTATGTTTTAAAGGCTCACACAAATAACCTTTCTTTGTGTTTTAGAGGTTCACACAACTAACCCTTACAAGTGTTCTACTCTTAACCCCAAAATATCCAAAACTCACTTGAGTAGATGATTACATAGAGAAACACTTATAAATCTATATTGCTCAATAAATGATGAGCAAAAAGATTTTCACAGAGAATAAATGTTTGTTTTGAAAATATCAAATGCACAAAATGGCTTACAACCAGATTTTGATTCAAAATATTTGTTATTCTCTTGTTCTCTTGTTTTCCTTTATTCCCTTCTTGTTCTGGATGCATAAATGACTTGCATTTATACTTCCATAGTAAATTATAGCCGTTAGAATGCATTTAATATGAAACTAGCCATTGCACCAACCCTTATAATCGCGTCTGACATGTTTCTCTTTCATGTTTCATGGTCGTGACTATGTGTGTCACGGTTGTGACTGTTCTTCCAAGTCGTGACTTGAGTGGTGACCTTAGCCGTGAAGCATTCTAGAAGGTTTTCAAGTGTTTGTTCACGGACGTGACATTTTATCTTTACGGGCGTGACATCCTTCCAAGGTGTGGTCCAAGTGGTGACTTTGGTCATGAAGCTCTCTGGAAGAATTTGTCATGTCTTCTCAGTTCGTGACATTTATTCATGGGTGTGACTAAAATGTTCATTCACGGTTTCTATCTTTCTTCATGGCCGTGAACTTTTAATGTTGGATTGTTGGCGCTAAGCTTCATCACAGGCGTGACACATAAGGTCACGAGCGTGAACATGCTATTTCTTCAATTTTATCTTTTTAAGATTAATCTTCCATTCTCCATTCTTGCTATCATATTCCATACCCTGTTCAATAGACTTAGAAAACAAATATGTTAAATACATTATTGCTATTTTATTTGTTAGCATCAAAATGACAAAAATACCCCTCAAGGTTCAACAGAATTGTATATGTGATAAGGATATAATGGTCGATGAATGCTTAGTTACAAATGCATATGTATAAGGACTTAAAAAGGCATTGTGGCTAGTTAATTGACATTGCAAGGCAAAAGAAGTGGCCTATGGCCCAACAAATGTGTGAATGAAACAAATAATCAAGCTAGCTAGCAAATGCAAATATATCACATGGTAAATGTTCACATGGAAATCCAAGGCAATATCTATTTAACTTGGTCACAACAAAATCAAATGAGCAAAGAATAGTGATCACATGCTTTAATTTTACTGGTGACTATATGATACTGATGAATGAAATGGAATACGTGGTATGCATATGCATTGAATTGTGATATGTTATTATGAGTTGCTTGGTACTTTAGAGCTTGTTTGATAATTACTCTTATTTAGCCATAACTCATAAATTTGTATCATTTTTCAGGTAAAGAAAAGTGATAGCTCATTTTGGTTGACATATAGAAGTCATGGAACAAAGGTTATCGGTCGAGCCTCACCACTCTCTCTTCTTGCATTCCACATAATGACATGGAATCATGTCATTTGCATTTTGGATTTATGTGAATATACATATATTTACTAAGAGTTGTATAATGATATGTAAATGGATGCAACTACTAAACCTTAGATGTAATGTTTAAGTTTTAATATATGTGAAATATGTTGATTTGCAAATTTATTGAATAATGTTATGGAATATGATGAAAAAAAATTTACTATCAATGTTAATAGGATCTTATGTATTGCTAGTATGCCATATGTGATTATTTAACCAAGGATAGGTTATACTTAAATGTATAAGGTGTGATGTTGCATTTTTTTGTATCAGAGTGGGGATAGGTTCCATGGGAACATGCATTTGCATAAGATCATGATAACATATGCATCCTACATGTTGAACATTATGTAGTGACATAATTTTATGTATTTTAGAGCCATCATAAGACATGATTTACCAAGGAGGGAGAGGCCGACTGAAATGTATTCTCATAAGGCATCACCTCATTTGCATAGAGATCAACCAACACCAGGGTTTAGGGCTCTAGTACATGCATCACAATCATCACATGCAGAGGAAGTACAAAGGGCTTGAAATATATAGGGAAAAATGTTATGACATGTTGAGAAAATAAGGTGCAATTGATTTCAATGGCACAATACCTAGCAGAAACAAAGACATGGCTTAAAAGGGGACAAAGGGTGTTGAATATGATGACATTTACTCTTGATGAGAAATTTGATTATGCAGTGTGCTTGCTTCAAGGAAATGCCTATGAATGGTGGAAGACAATCCCAGATAGTGATGCATAACCACCAGTCCTAATGTGGAATGATTTTCTCCTGGAATTTTAGAATAATTACATGCCTGAGGCATATAAGAATGAGAAGAGAAAAAATTCCCAAATCTAAAACAAAGGAACATGTCTCTTGTTGATTATGAGGTGCAGTTCAATAAATTTTCATGGTCTCTATTGAAAGAGTGTAGGAAGTTTGAAAATACCTCAAATATGAGATCAGAAATAGAATCACAACTACTGATCCAGACAGTTATAGGAGACTTAGAGTTGCAGCAATTAAAGCTGAAAGATTAATGAAAGAAGCTGGAGAACAACAATTTAAAAAGGCAACACGAGAGTTTTCTAGAGAGTCTAGTAGAAGGCAGGGAAAGAGTGGAAGATACATGCCAGTACAGTCGAGTAACAGAGGTGGATACTCGAGCTCTAGAGGTAATGCTATGACTTTCTTTTATCTAAGTAGAAGGTAGAGCCAATATCCAGAATAGAGACCTACATGTACTCATTGTGGTAGGCAGCATACGGGCGAATGCAGAAGGCTCACAGGAGCATGTTATTTTTGTGGGTCCTTAGAGCACATGTATAGAGATTGTCCAAAAAGAACCAAATTAGTAGAGACCAGCAGAGGCAAAGGGGTATCAGAGATGACAGTTGAGGCACCCAAGGTTAACACTACCAGTGGGACACAAGGCAGAGATAGGGGCATAACTGGTACAATAGGTAGAGGAGTGACCAAATCCGAAGGTCAGAGTTCTAAACCCCATACACAGGCTAAGGTGTTCGCCATAACTAGGCAGGAGGCAGTTGATGCTCCCGAAGTTGTCACTGGTAATATTTATATTTTTCATATATTAGCATATGCATTGATTGACCTTGGTTCCACACATTCATTTATATCAATGCATATGGCATCCAAATCGCATTAAAAGCATGAGCCTTTGGGGATTAACATAAATGTGAATACTCCATTGGGAACAAAAGTAATTGTGAATAATGTCTGCCGTGATTGCTTGATATACACTGATAAAGCTGAATTGATAGTTGATCTAATCTTACTGCCGCTATATGAATTTGATGTGATAATGGGAATGGAATGGTTAACTAAACATCATGCAATACTAAATTGTTTTACTAAGGAAGTAATTTTGGAATCACTGAACCAGCTAAGGGTTGTTCTTCTAGGTGAAAGAAAACTTGTAGCTACATGTTTAATCTCAGCTGTAAAAGCATTTTGGATCAAAAGAGGATGTGAGGCATATTTGGCATATGTGACTAATACTCAAACCATTGATAGCTTGCTTGAAAATATACTGGTGGTGAGAGAATCACCGAACCAGCCAAGGGCTGTACTTCTAGGTGAAAGAAAACTTGTGGCTACATGTTTAATCTCAGCTGTAAAAGCATTTCGGATCAAAAGAGGATGTGAGATATATTTGGCATATGTGACTGATACTCAAACCACTGATAGCTTGCTTGAAAATATACCGGTGGTGAGAGAATTTTCTAATGTATTTCCAGATGAACTACCTGGTTTGCCATCCGATAGAAAGATAGAATTCACTATTGAACTGGTACTAGGGACAACACCAATATCAATATCACCTTACAGAATGGCCCCAGTTGAGTTAAAAGAACTAAAGGCCCAATCGCATGAATTTCTTGTTAAAGGGTATTTCAGACCCAGTGTATCACCTTGGGGAGTTCCAGTATTATTTGTTAAAAAGAAAGATGGAACCATGAGATTGTGCATTAACTATAGGCAACTAAATAAAATGACAATCAAGAACAAATATTCGTTACCTAGAATAGATGATTTGTTTGACTAGTTGCAAAATGCCCAAATATTTTCCAAGATTGATTTGAAATCAGACTATTACCAACTAAAGGTAGCAGAAGCAGATATTCCAAAGATTGTCTTTCAAACCAGATATGGACATTATGAATTTTTAGTAATACCATTTGGGTTAACTAATGCTCCGGTGCATTTATGGCATTAATGAATAAAGTATTTCAACCATATCTGGACAAATTTGTGATAATATTTATCGATGACATATTGGTGTACTCAAAGAATAGGGGAGAACATGAACAACATTTTAAAACTGTATTGCAAACTTTGAGGGAGAAACAGCTGTATGCTTAAATGAGTAAATGCAAATTCTAGTTGGATCATTTGGTGTTTCTTGAACATGTAGTATCAGGCAAAGACATAGAGGTAGACCCAAAAAAAGTAGAGGTCATGGTAAATTGGGAAGCTCCTAAAAATATTTTAGAAGTGCATAGTTTTCTTAGTTTAATAGGATACTACCACAGATTTGTTGATGAATTTTCATTGATTGCCAGCCATTTGACTAAATTGCTACGAAAGAATGTGACTTTAACATGGGCTCTAGAATGCCAAATGAGTTTTCATGAGCTAAAACACAGATTGTGACACCCTCTCATATAGTTAGGAATAATCCCAACTATATAGGAGAATGTCACCTACCTATTACCTTAAAATTTGATTGAATTAAAATTTCTTTCATTTTAGTTATTATATTTTCATATGCTAATTATTTATATATATATATATATTTATTTATTACATGATAGCAATATGTCATTCAATTAATGAATCTATTTTATATGCGGAATTAACAAACCATGGCCATATCTTCAAACATAAGTTTGGGCTTTCATTGTCCCGATGATTACAAAATACTTATGATCTAATAAAATTACATATTCCCATCATAAAAAGACATGTAAAATTTTTGAAAACCATAATTATACTCATCACCCATGACATGTGGACAAGAACAAAATGCATGTCATGTAAAGCACCAACCCTCTGATGTGGATTTACTTTATTTGACTCTGTATGGGCTTGCTTCTCTTTCTGTCAACTTCTCCCTATAGGCTCTGAACCTGCGTATGGGAAAACACCCACACGCTAAGCAACCTAATGCTTAGTGGTACATATGTGCATAAATATTCGTACAAACACTTATGATATGTCATAAAAATTCCATGTTCATATTATCCAAATTTGCATATAAATAATCATAAATAATAATCCATATATCACAGTCCTTTTTATAGTAATATAAAAAAAAAGAAATCAATTTATCATATATCAATATGGAATATTGTATACCTGGTTTACAGGTTTAACACATATACATGCCATAATTTACTAGGGTAAATTCATATTCATACCTCATTTGTGATTTCTATTTCCTTGCTTCATTTACCTAATAACTGATTTTTTTCATATTTTTTTTAATATTTTATATTTTATAGCCTCAAAACTCTAAATCCGGACTATTTGGATGCGGGTTGTGAAACAGGAGCGCTCTCACCCGAGCTTAAGCCACCCTGCTCACTATCTGTATCTGTCTGTATAAGTACTCGACCGAGCTTCTCAAGTCAAGAGCGCTCTCACCCGAGCTTAAGCCATCTTGACTGAGTAAAATAAATAATTGCATGCATTTCGGATCAAGGGCGCTCTCACCCGAGCTTAAGCCACCTTGTCCTTATAATAAAATTTTCCATATCATCATAAATTCCTACGGTACCGTAAACCCCTCAATGGCATGCCATCTATCCTATTTCTAGTCCTAGATTAGAGAATTGGGCTTAATTGATGTTATTATCTTATTGTTTACATAATTCATCAAAATTCACATATTCATAAAAATTTCCGATTTACATACCATATATGAAAAAAAATAATTTCTCAATCTCATTTGAAACCTCAAACCACAATATATCATATTAATTTAATCAATACACAATAAGAACTTTAAATATAACTACTATCATATTATTCAAAATTAAAACATATATATATATATATATATATGTCACCCAATATTTAAAATACCAAATTACTAAATTTTTATTTCGGGACAGATTTCTGCTCTGATTTTATATTGCATATATCACCAATTTCTGATTCGAATTTGACCTTATGGTATTCTATGAAGTTTTAGCTTAATGTCTTATCTGTCATATACAAAAAGAATCATATAAATCTGAATTTTCTAGCTAAAGTTATGTCCAAATAACTGTATGGTGCTCAGTAAAAATATGCCCAGTATTTTTCAGAATACTCTTAAGTCCGAGATTTTGTATCAAATTTTAGGTCCAATATAAATCACAACTAGCATTTATACTCTTCATAAAATTTTTGTATCTATGTTTCTACTTTCATTTCCAACTGGTATCATCCCGATCTAAGTTCCAGAACAAAAGATATAACCAAAATACCATAGAATGTTCAGAAAATAACTACCCAGAATTTTCTGGGTACTTCCAAATCCGAGAATTTGTAGAAATTTTTAGACCAATTTAGAATCAGATAGAGCATTTACACTCTTCATAAAAGTTTTAGATCTATGTGTCTATTTTCATTTCCAACTGATTTCATCTCGATCCAAGTTCCAGAACAAAAGATATAACCAAAATACCATAGAATGTTCAGAAAATAACTACCCAGAATTTTCTGGGTACTTCCAAATCCGAGAATTTGTAGAAATTTTTAGACCAATTTAGAATCAGATAGAGCATTTACACTCTTCATAAAAGTTTTAGATCTATGTGTCTATTTTCATTTCCAACTGATTTCATCTCGATCCAAGTTCCAGAACAAAAGATATAACCAAAATACCATCGAATGTTCAGAAAATAACTACCCAGAATTTTCTGGGTACTTCCAAAATCCGAGAATTTGTAGAAATTTTTAGACCAATTTAGAATCAGATAGAGCATTTACACTCTTCATAAAAGTTTTAGATCTATGTGTCTATTTTCATTTCCAACTGATTTCATCCCGATCTAAGTTCCAGAACAAAAGATATGGTCAAAATACCATCGAATGATCCAGACGAATTTTAACAAAATCAACAAACACAACAAGTTTTTCTTTTCACTTTTCCTTCAACATCAAACATCATTAGAATGCAAATAAAATGGACAAAGGAATAAATATGCTCATATGTACAAACCTTGACACAATGAAGTCTTAACCTCTTCAAACTTTAAGCTTTTATGGTTGTTTTAAGTTTTTGGGGAGAGGAAGAGGAAGGAGAGGAAGAAGAAGATGGGTGAAAGAAGAGAGAATTTTGTGTATGGAAGAGTGGGAGGAAGGCTAGGTTTCTGAATTTTTGGAAGAAGAAGAAGAAAATAACATTTTTATACTCATGGTAAATATCCTATTAGGTCCCCCCTTGTTTTTGCCAAATATCCACTTAAATCCTTGGTTTTTACCTTATTATTATTAACTTACCCAACATTTCTATCTATTTATTTAACACACATAACTTAATAAAAAAATTTACTTATAAATCTTTTTATTATATTTTATTCCCAAATTTAGTCTCAAAAAAATTTTAATTATGATCATTAAACATGATAATTACCCAAGTCTAAATTGATGGGCATTACACAGATTAACCACTGCACCAATGTTAGTTATCTCTATGGGTATAGGCGAATTTATGGTATATAATGATGCTTCTCACCAAGGTTTGGGATGTGTGTTAATGTAGCATGACAAGGTGATAGCTTATGCATCAAGATAGTTGAGACTGCATTGCATAAGATGCATTATGGGCCTCTTCCATTATTTCCTGGTGCAAGTTTTCAGTATCTAAAATACATATACGGGACATTAACATCAGTGTATCATCTTGCATATGAAAACTTTGTTTTTTTTTTCCCACTTTACCATTTCAATCTTCTTACATAGTTGAGGATCTCTGCCTTGTGCCTCTTTGATCCTTTCCTTTAGTATAGGTCTAACTTGAAGAGTAGCAATCAGTGATCCACCATCATGCATATTTAATTCAACATTCATGGACCATAATTTAATCAAATATGGAAAAGAGGATGCTTGCAAGTGAGCTACACTGCTACTAGACTTCTTACTCAATGCATCTACTACTACATTGGCTTTTTCTGGAAGGTATTCAATTATGCAGTCATAATCTTTTAATAGCTCTAACCATTGTCTCTGTCTCATGTTTAACTTCTTTTATGTCAGCAAATAACCCAAGCTCTTACGGTCCATGAAGGCCTAGAATGTCTCGGCATACAGATAATGCCTCCAAATCTTCAATGCAAATACAACTGCAGTCAGTTCTAAATCATGCACTGAATATGACATCTCATAAGGAGAGAGAGTGATGAGGTTCGGCCAGTGACCTGTGCTTCATGTCTTTTATACGCTACTCAAAATGAGCTATCACTTTTCTTTACCTGAAAAATGATGCAAATTGATGAGTTGCGGCTCAGTGAGAATAACCATCAAATGAGCTTTGAAGTACCAAACAACTTATAGTAATAAATCACAAATCCAAGATATACCATATATTACATTCCATTCCATTCATCAATATCATATAAGTATCAATAAAGTTGAAACATATAATCATTACTCTTTATGTATCTTACTTTCACGCAATTCACATCTTCAAAAATTTCTGATCTCTAGTGGATCTCTCAGTAGGATTCGAACCCAGATGAAGTTCTGACGATCTGTCAGAGAAAAAAGAACGAATGGATCTTGTAGGATTCCCAAGAAATTCTTCGATTTCTTCCGGAAGCAGATGATTATTCATCTCATTCTCACCTTCCGTGAATAGCCGGGACATTGAGGAATATCCAGAAAGGCATTTGCAAATGCTTTGCTTATTTCATTTTGTTGTGACTAAGTTAAACAGACATTGCCCCGGGTTTCCATGTGAACATTTGCATTTTGCATTTGCTAGCTAGCTTGATCATTTGTTTCATTTGCACATTTGTTGGGCCAAAGGCCTCTTCTTTTGCTTTACAATATCGATTAACTAGTCACAACGCCTTTTTAGTCCATATGCATATGCACTTGTATTTAAGCATTAATCAACCATTGTATCTTATAACATATAATATACATATATTCCATATATACCTCATATGTCAAGCATATACCTTGCATATACTATACATATACCATGTATATATATCACATATGTCAAACATATACTTCAAATATACCACAAGTATACCATTTATAGGTACCACAATGTCACAAATTATCCATCATTACATTATCAAGGACAAATCATGACAATCATATGAATCACCTTGCAAGCAACATTCATTTGCACTAAAGAATTCAATCCATAATTAGACTCACCGTTCTCCTTTGATTCCGACCCCTAACTTACTGTCTATCAGCTCCTTGTGGGTCTCCAATATGTTACGAGCCTAATATGAAAATAGAATCGATTAACTCATGATTAGGGAGACTTAATGTGGCTTAAACAAATTAATATGCATTGTTCATGTCAATAGTTAAGATTTTTCCTATGAGGCAGTGTGACCTTATGGGACTGTTTAGCATATAACTTTTTATATATTTGACCAATTAATCTGATTCTTCTTCCTAATTAAAACTAATATATAATTATATAAATATTAAAATTTCAGACCAATTGGATCATTGTACAATATTTTGTGGAATTTCTAAGTGTGTTATGTATTCTGCCTTGTTTTCTGCCTTTAGGCAGTTTAAGGGTACTCATTTGAGTTCATCATAACTTATAATCTATAAGTTCTATTTTAATGAAAATTTACAAAAATTTATATGGGTGCATATGGAACATTATTCATGCTTGCAACTTTTATTAATTATGTCTCTAAGGTCTTCAAATTATAACAAACATTGTACTGGTCCAGAATAGAATTGGCTTCCGGACCAGTATGGTTTCCAAAGGCCATAACTTAGTCTATACATAACCAATTAAACTAAAATTAGTACCAACATTTATCTAAGACATATACCTATAATTTTTTTGTTTTGATCATTTACAGAATCTAGCTCTAACAAGCTCAAATTAACCAAAAACGTTACTAGATCTGCCCAGGGCACTCAGTAGGCAGTTCAAACCATGGAACAGTCATGGTTACATTCCCCATAACTCAGACTTTACAAGACCTATGAATCTGAAATTTGGTATACAAATAACTAACACATATATCTACAACTTTTATGTTTTGCGATACTTCAAATAATTGCTTTAACATATTATAAATTAAAGCACATAGTAGCTAACTTAGTTAGGGTTCACATCCTGACCAGTTTCAGTAGAGAGAGGATTTCTCTTCCTATACACCAAATCATGCAAAAGAGTTTATATATACATAAATATAAGACATAAAAAACAACTTTGGTGTTTTAAACTTTTCCAGAATCAATTTCTATGTGCATCAAAATCGGGTTGCAATCAGTGCCTATTAATGAACCTAAGCAACTCAAATCAACCCTATAGCAATAAGAATTGATTACTTACCAAGAACGCCCTTGCAAGGGATCAATTAGCCTCAAAAACTAAGTGAAACAAGGAAGAATTGAATTCTGAAATGGAGGAAAATGAAGAAGAAGTCGGGCTGGAGAAGAAGGCAGAAATGGGGAAGAAAGATGAACATAAAGCCAACTTGTTTTTTGTCCTTTTCTCTTTTTCTCTTTTTCTCTTCTTCTCTTCTCTTTTCTCTTCTCATTTCTCATTTCTCTTCTCTTCTATTTCTCTTTTGTGTCATTTTCATTTTATTTTGTCTATATTATTATTATTATTTGCATATATTTATAATTTCACTAATTCACACAATAATACAGCTTAATCATTTGGCCCGATTTAACTAAATTAACAATGTAAATGTTTACTAATCTTAATCTAATCATTTTTCTTACTTTAATTTAGTCACCTTATTCAATTTATTTCTAATGCATTGTTATCATCATTTAGGTTATAAGGATACACGTGTGACTCGATATAATTGCCAAATACTAGGACACGTAGCTAGTGCGTGCCATGAACTTGTTTCTAAGAAAATATGTGTGAAATGCACGTGTCCAATTGAATTGTATGCAAAATGCTTATGTTCAATGAAATGCATGTGGGGAAGGTCGAGGATGTTACAATAATGACTTTTGCCATTTTGTTCTTGATTATTTATTCTTTTTCCTTATCCATTTTCATTGAGGAAAATTCTGCCTCTCAAACCAGCCCACATTTTCCCTTATTCCTCCATAACCAAATCTTGTTATAAGAAGAGAAAGTGAGAAAAAGAGAGAGAAAGGCATGGGAAATTCCATTTTCATGCTTAAGAAAGCTTAAAAGAGTAAGAAGAAAGAAAGAGATTAGGTTTATAAAGTTTTAATAATCTGTTTATGAACTTTAAGAACTCAAAGTGACAAGGATTTAACTCAAAGGAGCAAAGGAAAGGAGAAAGAGAAGTAAAGAGAAAGAAAAGAGAAAAAGAGAGGTTTGTGCATAACCTAAGGCAATAACCAATTTTATTTTTTTTATTTGCATGATTTAATTATTTGGCATGTTGATGATTCTGAATTGATATTATTTTGTGATGAAAATCTTGGGGATGCATGTTTGCTAGACTTAGGATTTAATTTGGTAAAAATTCAATGTGATTATCTTGTATGTTCCTTGCTGGAAATTGATAAGCAGTGTTCACTTAAACTGTTATAACTTAATTTCTGGAACTCGATTTTGCATGTTGTTTATTGGGTTTGAAAGAAAGACATAGGGCTATAACTTCCATGTAGACCATAAAAACTTAATATGTCTGTAATTGTACAGAAAAATTCATAAAATTCGGACATAGAATCTGTCTAGGAATTCTAGGAAGAATTATTAGTAATGAGCAATGAATACTTAAACTGTTATAAATTGAGTTCTAGAGCTTTGATTTATGTGTTCTTTGTTTCATTTGAAAGATAAGACATAGGGATACAATGTTTATTTAGACCATAAAACCTGAATATGTCTGTAATTATCTAGAAAAATTCATAAAATTCGGACGTAGAATCTGTCCAGGAATTATGGGCAGAATTGTTAGTAATGAGCAGTAAGTACTTAAACTGTTATAATTTGAGTTCTGGAACTTGGATTTGTGCATTCTATGTTTGGTTTGAAAGCTAAGATATAGGGATAAAATTTTTATTTATATCTAAATATGTCTGTAATTGTCCAGAAAAATTCATTAAGTTCAGACTTAGAATCTGTCCAGAAAATTCTGGGCAGAATTATCAGTGATCAGTTAGTGTTAACATTAACATAGCTTTTGATATATAACTCCGAATTAAGTGATTCAAGTTGAATATTAAATCTAAGATCCATATCTAAAATTTATATGAAGATAATGTAACTAAATTCAGAACGGAATAGGACCAAAAGTAAGGTCCAAAATAGAGAACAGAATCTGCCAGTGACAGGGCAACATGTGAATTGAGGAATGAAATGAGTAAAATGATGAGAATTTTGTTATATTATATAAATATTATTTTAATTGAGTGATTATGTGATTATTTTGAGATATTACATGCATGAAAAGTATGAAATTAATTGTTATGAATTTTAATGAAATTGTATAAGCCCTAGAACACCTAACTCGAACCAACTTAAGATAGTTTGACATGCCAAATAGGGGGGAGTATGATGAAAATGATTAATTCCATTATTGGTATGATTATCTATGCCGGGTTTGGCAATGTTATCTATGCAGGGTTTGACACTGTTATTTATGCCGGGTATGACATTATTATCTATGCTGAGTTTGGCATGGTTATCTATGCCGAGTTTGGCACGGTTATCTACGCCGGGTTTGACACTTATATGCGCACATCATATTTCCCGGGTGGCACTCCTAAGTGCCTGGATGACAACTCCGTTATCCTATTCAGTGGTTTATAGGTGTCCTGGGCATAAATGAAAACATAAATATAGAAGATATGGAACATAAAAGAATTATTGAAAATAAAACTAGAATTATGAATTGTGAATGGATAGTAAAAATGGAATTATGAATTGTTGCATGGATAAAAAAAAGATTTAGTGTTATACAATAAGATGGTAATAAAATAAATAAGTATGAGATAAAATAATATAATTTGATATCTATACATGCTAGAATACCATGATATGTATAATTCCATGAGAACATGATTAAGCATGAGTTGATATATGATAATGCATGATTGCATAAAATAGTTTATTGCCTTATCTATATGCACCACTAAGCCAAGAGTTTATCGTGTGAGTTTCTCACACTGATTTAGTAAAGAATAAAATGAAGATAGTAGACAAACCCCGCAGTGACCTAATCCAGTAAAGCAGCCTGTTGCACACATCGTGGGTTACACAACTTTTGTATATTATCTTATAAATTTTATTTTGTAGTATTTGTAAAATAAACAGTATGTTTTGTAAAGAACATATTACTATAGAAAAAGGTAATTTAACTTTTATGTTATATTTCTTTTATAAATGCAAAGTAAATAAATAGTAAATAAGAAAAAAAATGTACGAGTGATTTTGCTTTTTATATAACTTATATAATGATATTTTAACTGATGAAGTCAATGTAGCACACCCTCATTTGGGCACGAGCTGCTGGGGTGAGGGGGTGTTACAGTGATGCTTTTCAATAGTCCATCGACCAAAAGATGGAGGACATCAAGGATTACATTAAGTCTCATATTGAAAGTCTTGAGGATGAGGTGGTTCTCATTTGAGATCAATGTTCTAGAGATAAGCCTTGATCTTTTAGCTCTTAGTTTCTTTTTAGAAACCTTTAGATTGTAGGAAGCTTTTGTTGATCTTTGTAATCAAAGCTTTGTTTGAATTCTTGTAATCAAAATCGTGTAGCTTTTGTTTTTTTAAGTAATCCATTTGGTTTTTCTATCTTTCTATGAATTTTCCATTTCTTCTATTTTGTTTGTTGTATTTTTCATTGTGACAAAGGGGAGAAGAAATATGCAATATGTCATTATCTTGCTTTTTGCTTAGATTATATGCATGTGTTGTTTGCCTTTGCATGGTGTGCATATAACTAAAACCTTTGTTTGTTTAGTATATATAGAGCTAAGTTGATACATGAATAATTGCTTTTGGTATGCTATATGAACTTCTTTAGGCTAAGTGAATTCTTTTGAACTTCATCAAATCTATGTTTATGGCTTAAGGGTATGACATGTTTGTATTCTTTATGTTCAATCTTTTTGTAAGCATATTTTTAAAAGAAGAAAGTCATTTCTCCTTAGCCACATATTGCACAATTATTTGTCACCATTAGAAAAAGAGAGATTGTTAGACCTTGAAGGGTATTTCTATCATTTTGATAATAATAAATAATTAAGCAATAGGAAATTTAACTATATTTTGTGTTCTAAGTTTTTAGACTAGTTAAATATTCCTTAAACCATCAAAGTCTTCCGAATCAAGTAAATTAAAGTTTAAAGAATGAAATTCAGAAGACATTCACACGTGTGACACATTGGTCATGTACGTGAAAGAATTGGTAGCGTCCATGAATGCTTGTGATGCCAAAGTTACATATTCAATTTTTCATTGCTGTGAAGAACTGGCCTACCCATAAAGCAAATTTTATTCATGCTTGTGAAAGAACATGCAAATCTAGATAGATTTTTTTATGACCAGCTTCACCACTTCAATCATGGTTTGCCAAGAACATTAACGCTCGTGAACCTAGTGATATAAGCAAGGGAACCATGCATGAAGGACATGAAGGACAACCTTTTATCAATGGAGTGGAGCAATCTTATATCATTGAAATGGGCCTAAAAAGAGCTCAAAAGCCCATTCATATGATCAAAATGCTTATGGGACATGTTCCAAATTATATGAGGTAGAAATGGATCTTTGAGAGCAACAATAGGCCTAAAATTCACAATCAAGCTTATGGGCCAATACTGCACAAAAAGAAACCTAAAGTGAAGATCAAGGGAGTGTTTCATAAATATTCAATTCAAATGGGCTAAACAAGGCAAAATCCATAAAATTGAAGATTACAAGTCATGTGCAACTTATGTGCTAGGAGTCATGTGCCAAAACATGTGAAAGACATATGCCATCCATGTACAAGGCTTCAATGAATGAATGAATAAAAATGAATTTGAGTGTTTTCTTTAAAGTGAGGCAGATTTGCATCTCTTTATTACTTTTAGGAATTAGTTACTTATCAAATGATGTTGCTTATGACGTAGCTATTCTTAATAAACCTTATAAACTTGGTTCTTTGCTAGCTTTGGGTCGGATTGAATCTATGATCATCATAGCTTAAGGTTTGTTTACCTTGTCTTGTTGATGGGTTTCAAGGTGCGGTCTTTAGGGTTCTGCATCAGTTTGGTATCAAAGAATGAAGTTGGGTCTGGATCCTAATACCGTGGGCCAAGTTCGAGGATTAAAGAGGGAAGGAATTATATGTCTTGGGTCTAGAGGGTGTGGAACGGGTTTGTCCAGGTAGCACAAAAAGTCGAAAGAGACTGATCCTGGATAAAGGAATAGAGTTACACCTCTGTTATCAACTTAAACTTTTGGCAGAACAATAAGAACTCTTTCCAGTTAAGTTTTCTTGGCAAGGGGAGTACCATGATGGGTGACTTTTCTGGGAATACCTTGGCCCAGTCGCATCACCAAGAATGAGAAAGTGATATGCGTGAATGAGAAAGTGGTTGAACGACTATTTTTGTATAAAATGTACTCCAAATGACTTTATTTCTTAGGAAAAGTATAAATACAATATATTTATAACTTCCAAAGGTTAGAAAGAAAATTATCAAGCATATAAGTTTTGTAAATTATTCATTAATCTTCAATAACTTCTTTTAATCTTTGATGCAAACCATTATTGCTCAATTTGTTGAGCTTTTTTAGTTGCTGAGTTTAATATCCGCTAATTTAGGCCCCGAGTCGCACGTGTCGCGAAGTTGACGCGTTTGACCGATCGGAGTCTAAATTCGGATTTTTACAAAAATTGATTAAGTAATGGCTAAATTAAATGATAAATGCCTAAATAAGTGATATTAAAGTTTAAAGAAGTTGATTTATGGTAAAGGACTAAATTGGAAAATTTGATAAGTTTTGGGGTCAAATTGCAATTTACCAAAAATTTGAGGATTAATAAGATTAATTGCTAATAAACATATTAATTTTAGGCACATTTTGATAAGTTTGTCCAGCCATGACATTTAAAAGAAGAGGATTAATATTGATTAAGTATAAAATTGGAAGAAATGGTCAAATGGTGGGTCCCACATGAAGACTTTTTGGGTACCCTATTTAAGGCTTTCTTTTCTTCTTTTTCTTCTCTTCATTTTCTGCCTCCTTCTCAGTTTTCTCTACCAATCACGCCAGCCACAACTTTTCCTCCATAGCTCACCTTGATTCTAGAGAGAGAAAGGAAGAGAAGAGAAGGGAAAGAGCAAGACAAGGTGATCTTCATGTTCCATAACTCTTAAGAAAGCTGGAAAGAACAAGAAAGAGGAAGAAAAATCAAATTGGGTAGAGAGAGAAAATCTCCAAAGTTATGATTAAGTGAAGAAAAGTGTAAGGTAAGAAGTATCTCTTCTTCTTCTTCATCTTTTCTTAAAGGAAGTTCGAATTTTGAGCTCATATAAGACTTATATGGAAAGAGAGAAAGAGAGTTAGGGTCTTGATAAAATCATATGGAAATAATGATTTATGATGTTGTAGGAGTTCCAAGTGACAAGGAACAAGCTCTAAGGAGCAAAGGAAAAGAGAAAGCTACCTAGAATAGTGAAGGAGAAAGATTAAGGTTTGTGCTTAACTTAAGGCAATAGCCTATTTTTGTTTGAAATAATGCAAGCTGAACATGATTTTAGATAAATGCATTTCAAGAATGATGATGATCATGGCATGAAACCATAGGATTAGACATGTATGAATGAGATTCTTGTGTGACTTTGAATTAATGATGCATGTTAGAAAATCTTGTATGATCAAGGAATTTACATATATTGGAAAGTAATAAGTGGAGTAAAGAACCTTAGAAATGCATGAAATAGAATTTGGTATGATTTGGATGATGTCATATCCGCTAATTTAGACTAAAGTAACGCGAGTTGTTAAATCGACTCGTCGATTTGACTGAAATCTAAATTTGGACTTTTATCGAAAAACAATGAAAATAATGGTAATTAAGTATGGAAAATATCTAATAAAGTGTTCAAAATATTTAAAGATGTTAAATTTTGGTAAAGGACTAAATTGCAAATTTTGAAAAGTTTAGGGGTCAATTTGCAATTTACCAAAAATTTGAGGATTTATTGGGATAATCATCAATTAAATGCATGAATTGGGACATAAAATGCATATGGAGGCTAGCCACACCAAGTGGCACATTTTAAGAAGTCAATTGACATACATGAATTAGAAATTAATGAAAAGTTTCTAGAAAATGCTTAGGTGTCTCCATTAATTATGTAATTTTGTCACTTTGTTCTTAAGTGCTTATCCTTTCTTAATTATCACCCTTGATCTAGAATTTTTCCATCATTAAGTGTCTTCCATGTTTCTTGAAGCATAACACACCAAGTGGCAAAGTTTAATAAGCTAATTAAGATACATGCATTTAACATTAATGAATGTTTCTAGATTGATGCTTAGGTGTCCCTCCCATCTTAATAACCTTTGTCATTTTCTTCTTGATTATTTCTTCTTCTTCATTAATCCTTTGTATCTAGAATTGCCTATCATTGTCTTCTACGTTCCTCTTATCATACATCAAAGGAAGATGAACATATTAATTACCTAAGGAAAATATCTAGATTTTTAAAGCCTATGTGTCAAAGTATTGATTACTTTTGTCATCTTCCTCTTAATTACTCATCCTTCTTCCTTATCCTAACATCTAGAACACTCTATTCTCTAAACCAGCCACGTTTTTCCCTTGGACAGCCATAACCAAACCTTGTTCTAAGAAGAGAAAGTGAGAAAAAGAGAGAGAAAGGCATGAGAAATTCTATTTTCATGCTTAAGAAAGCTTAAAAGAGTAAGAAGAAAGAAAGAGATTAGGTTTATAAAGTTTTAATAATCTGTTTATGAACTTTAGGAACTCAAAGTGACAAGGATTTAGCTCAAAGGAGCAAAGGAAAGGAGAAAGAGAAGTAAAGAGAAAGAAAAGAGAAAAAGAGAGGTTTGTGCATAACCTAAGGCAATAGCTTATTTTATTTTTTTTATTTGCATGATTTAATTATTTGGCAAGTTGATGATTCTGAATTGATATTATTTTGTAATGAAAATCTTGGGGATGCATGTAACATTCAGTGATTTAGGCCCCGATTGCGCGTGACTGTAGTGGGGTCCACTGGTTCAATCGGAGTCTAAATTTAAACTCATAAAAAAATGACTAATAATAGGAGAAAATAACTAAGGGTATTATTATTTTGGAATTAAAAAGATTTGGGGTAGAATTAGAAAAAAATAAAACTTCCTATGGACAAAATCGGTATTATGACAATTGTTTGGGAAAAAAATGTAAATATGGAGGAAGATGTGGCAAATCAGAAATTTCTTAAAGTTTAAAATTTCATTAAAATTAATTATATTTTGGACCAATGGATGAAGAGCTTAATGTAGTCATGGAACCACCAAATACTCACCTAAAAAAAAAGAGGAATTCTTTATTCTTCCACCCAAAATATCAAAGTCATCATCTTATTCTTTCTTCACCTCTTTGGCCGTCCAACATAGTCCCTCCCTAAGCCTCCATTTTCATTCAATCCAAGCTTGAAAAAGAAATCAAATGAATTAGTTTTGAGAGGAAACAAAATCAGAATTTAAGAGTTCTTACCATAAAAGGTACCAAAGGAGCAAGAAGGAAAAAAGAAAAAAAAAAAGGAAAGAGATAAATATTAAGGGGAATTTCGGCCCACTTTGAAGAACACTTAAGGTGAGTTTATTCTTCTTAAATTCAACATTTTTCCTTCTATTTGAGACCCATAATGATGATATATGTGATTAGGTTTGGTAGATTGAGCTTATGTTGCAAGATTGGAAGTAGAAATTTAAGTTTGTGATTAGTTGATGGAAGTGTAATTAAACTTTGAATTAATGATTTTGATGTTAGGTAATTATTTTATGGCTTAAAAACTGAAGAAAATATAATGTTGAAGGATGAAGGAGGGGCTGTCATAGTTAAATAAATTTGGGGGAAATTGAAATTAACATAGAAACACCACAATTGATGATAGATTAAGGGTGAATTGAGTGTTGAATTGAAGAAAATAAATTGGGAACTAGGATATACTTTTTGGGCAGCCATGACATGTGAAGAAGGAAGTTTAACCTTAGTACATTTTAGCTCAATTAAGGTGTAAAACATATTAGGAGCATTAGAATATTATGTAGACATGAAAAGCATTGAAATTGAATGTTGGAATTGAGTTATGGTATGGTTGTGTAGAAAAAATAAGTGAACAAGTGAGAGGCCCTCAAGAGGGTGACAAAGGCAAGGAGAAAGCTAGATAATAAGGGAAGAAAAAGAAGGATTAAGGGAAGAACCAAGGCTGATTAGGTATGAGCTTCATTGATAAAAATTTTGCATGTTGTTAATATGTATGGAATTATATGTTAAGGTTTGTTATGTTTGTGTTTTCGAGATGTTATGTGTTTTGTTGTGACTTTTGATATTATATATGGAAATGAGACCAAATGGTGTGAAATAATTGAGACATATGAATGTATTTGTAATTCTGGAAATTTTAGTATTAAAATGAATGCAAATGATGAATGTGGTTGAAATATGGATTCATGCCAATTGATGGCTCGGGTACAAAATTCCAGGAATAGCTCTGTCTATTTTGATGATAACTTGAGTTATGGAACTCCATTTTATATGTTCTTTGTTGGAAATGAAAGCTAAGACATGAGACTTTAATTTTTATTCAGACTATAATATCTAATTATATCTAGATTTGCCCAGTTAAATACATGAAGTTTAAACCTAGAATCTGTCCAGAAAATTCTGTGATGATGCAGTAGTG
This sequence comes from Triadica sebifera, assembly GCA_023653625.1. Lineage (NCBI taxonomy): Eukaryota > Viridiplantae > Streptophyta > Magnoliopsida > Malpighiales > Euphorbiaceae > Triadica > Triadica sebifera. Next base: position 533,415 of record CM042899.1, on the reverse strand, counting down.
AATTAATCATAACTTTTGATAGAAAATTGGAATTTACGTGATTCTTGATGCATCTGAGACAATAAGCTAAAAATGGTTAGATGGCCAGAAATTCAAATTTGAATTATATATGGGCTAAAAATGAAGCCCACAAATAAGTCCGAAATCTGCCATAGGTAAAAACATACAATATTGGGCTTTTTGCATGTGTTGTTATAATTATATGTAATAATCCATGCAAATATTTACTTTGATGGTAATTATAAATGTTTAACAAATTATTTATGTATGAGATTTTATTTCAATAATAATGGAAATAATGAACAAAAACAAATAAGCATAATTATGATTGTTAAATAATGTTGACATTTTTGAAATATGGTGAATTAATATAAAAATAGTTAAGTCCAAAAACACCTAGTCTAGAACTAGAATAGGGAATAGTTTGGCATGCCAATCAGAGGATTTAAGGCACTCGGTGCCAAATATGAAAGCCGGTAATGACAATTTATAAATGCGTTCGGCGCAAAATTATTAATCCGGTAATGACAATATAACAAAAGCCGGTAATGACATTATTATAAAAGCGCTTGATGCTATATTATGAAAGCCGGGAATAACAACCCCGTTATTCCTATTAGTTAGTTCGGTTATAGGTGTTATGAGCACAAATAAATAAATAAATAAATAATAATAATAATAATAATAATAATAATAATAATAATAATAATAATAATAATAATAATATAATAATAATATCGAAGTATGTGATTTTTTTTATAAATGTTATATGAATTAAAGTTATTAGATATTGAGTGTTTGTAGAAATTTATTGATTTTATATAATTATTTATTTTATGTCTTATTTATTAAATGGATAATTAATATGTGAGAAAATATATATGTATGTAAAATTTTTATCATTGAAGCACCACTAAGCTAGTAGCTTAGCGCGGGTGGTTTCCTCTCGCGCTGGTTTAGAGCCATATAAATAAACTGTTAGAGGAAGAAGGGTACTCGGAGCAAAACAACAAAAAACTTTAGGTTTTATTTTTGGTATATTTTGTTAAAAACTTTGTAAATTAAAATATCGTTTTTATTTCATATCATGTGTATTAAATATGTGAGTCACCATGTAAAAGAACATGATTTGAATGTAAATTAATGTACTTTATAAATAAATAAAATTTTTAATATTTGGGCTTGTATGAAATTTTATTTTAGTTTATGCAATATTTTCGAAAAAAAAAATTTACTTCATTAATTTTATAAAACAGTAAGACGGATAATGCTCACTTACCTTGCTGAACTATAGTGGGGTAAGGGGGTGTTACAATTTTTGGTATCAGAGCTATAGGTTTAGACTGTTCTTACTTAGTGGGTATGGGAAGGTAAATGTATGTTTTTAGCATTTGCATTGTTTTTAAGCTGCTATATTCTAATAAGGGACCCTTCTTCTGTCAATATAGGTTTTAATGGATTCGGAATCAAGACAAAGTTGTGAAGAACAGGAGGGTGATAGTATAGCTGACTCGGCTGCTCATAGACAGTCAGCATCAATTAGAGCCTCAGAGCCTAGCGTTAGAGCTCCACAACATGCTGAAGAACATGTTAACCCGGGTCAGGTACCCCTTATGCAACAAATGGCTACTTTGTTACAGCAGATAGCACAAGTTGTGCCGCCAGCATCTCCACCACCTCCCCCACCTCAACCGAAATCCCAGATTGATAAATTAAGAAAATATGGGGCTACAGATTTTATGGGTAAGAAAGAGGATGACCCAGTAGCAGCAGAATTTTGGTTGGAAAAGACAGAAAGGGTTTTTGAAGAGCTACAATGTCCGGAGGAGTACAAGGTTAGATATGCAGTATCTCTCCTTCAGGAGCATGCCTATGACTGATGAAAATTGTTATTAGCAAAACTCCAGACTCTGACCCCTCAGACATGGAATTTCTTTGTGACAGAGTTTAAAAAGAAATATGTGCCAAGAATCTATATTGATGAGAAAAAGCAAGAATTCCTGAATTTGAGGTAGAGGGGTATGACAGTAGCTGAGTACGAGATGGAGTTCACCAGGTTGAGTAAGTATGCTACCGGGATTATTGGAGATGAAGCTGATAAATGTCGTAGATTTGAAAACGGTCTCAATGAGGAGATTGGGTATTTAGCGGCTTCCCACCAGCATACAAATTTTGCTATGCTAGTGTCCTCTACTATTAGTGTTGAAAGAAGGAAAAAGCTGAAGACATAAGAGCATTATAAGAAGTCAACAGCTAGTGTGGCCCAGACATTGGGTAGGAAAGGACGAATAGTACCCAGACCATTTCAGTCAATGGTGGCTAGACAGACATTTTCTGATAGGTGGGGTTAGCAATTCAGACCTGCAGCATCATCTACTAGTTCACTAGCATAATTTCCCAAGAGACCAGCTCCGGCTTTGTGTCAGCATTGTGGTAAAGCTCATACAGGAGAGTGTTGGTGGTTGACTGGGGCATGTATGAGATGTGGAGCTAATGACCATATGAAGAAAGATTGTCCTAGACTTAGTACAGTCAGTATGGCACCATCACAGACTATGATACCGGTACAGAGCCGTGGTAGAGGTCGAGGTCAGTTTAGAGGTGGTTGTACTGGACAGAGTCAGGGGGTATCAGAGATAGTTGATAGACCCGAAGGTAGTAGGACCTCAGCTCGAGTATATGTGATGAGAGCTCGTGAGGACCAGGATGCACCAGATGTCATAGTTGGTAAATTATCTTTATTTGATTTTGATTTACATGCTTTGATAGATCCTGGTTCCACGCATTCATATATAAGCACAGCTGCACTTAGACAAGGGAACATGATACCTGATACCTTAGAATATGAGATAGTTGTGACCAATCTGCTGGGACGTAGTGTGAAAGTGAATAAGATTTATAGAAACAGTTCAATAATTATTCAGGGTAGAGAATTTCCAGCAGACTTAATAGAACTACCTTTTCATGAATTCGATGCTATTCTGGGTATGGATTGGTTGACAAAGCATGGAGCTATAGTCGACTGTCGATCTAGAAAAGTTGTACTTAAAATTCTCGGGCAAGATGACACCATCATTCAAGCTGTAGGTCAAACATGTTTGACCAGTGTTATTTCTGCATTAAAAGCTCGAAAATATATTATGAAGGGATGTGAGACATATTTGGCCCATGTGATAGATACCAAGAAGGGGAGCCCGGAACTCAAGGACATCCCCACAGTGTGTGAGTTCCCAGATGTATTTCCTGAAGATTTGTCGGGGTTACCACCAGATAGGGAGATAGAATTTGCTATTGATGTGATTCCTGGTACAGCCCCGATATCAATTACTCCTTATAGAATGGCACCTGCAGAATAGAGAGAGTTAAAGGTTCAATTGCAGGAATTGCTCGACAAAGGGTTCATAAGTCCTAGTGTCTCACCATTGGGCGCTCCGGTGTTGTTTGTGAAAAAGAAGGATGGCACCCTTCTATTATGTATTGATTACCGACAATTGAACAAGGTGACAATTAAAAATAAATACCCACTACCTAGAATTGATGATTTGTTTGATCAATTGAAGGGAGCAAAAGTATTCTCTAAGATTGATCTCAGATCCGGGTACCACCAACTGAAAATCAAAGAATCAGATGTATCTAAAACAACCTTCAGAACTCGATATGGCCACTATGAGTTTATGGTTATGCCATTTGGCTTAACGAATGCACCAGCTGCTTTTATGGATATGATGAACAGAATTTTTAGGCCTTACCTTGATCAGTTTGTGGTAGTTTTTATAGATGATATTCTAGTGTATTCGAGGGACAAGGGAGAACATGACAGACATCTCAGAATAGTACTGCAGTCTTTGAGGGAAAATCAATTGTCTGTAAAGCTGTCAAAATGTGAGTTCTGGTTGGAAGAAGTGGGATTCTTAGGGCATATTATTTCAGTTGAAGGAATCCGGGTTGATCCTAACAAAATAGAAGCAATTCTAAGTTGGAAGCCACCTCGCAATGTAACAGAAGTCCGAAGTTTCCTTGGATTAGCTGGTTACTATAGAAGGTTTGTGAAAGGATTTTCAAGTATAGCTGCACCAATTACTAAGTTCCTCAGAAAAGAAACTAAGTTCGAGTGGACAGATCGGTGTCAGGCAAGCTTTGAGAAACTAAAAGCCATGTTAACCGAAGCACCTGTTTTGACCCAACCTACACTAGGGAAAAATTTTGTGATATACAGTGATGCCTCTCATAATGGGCTAGGTTGTGTATTAATGCAAGAGGGTAAAGTAGTTGCTTATGCATCTAGGCAATTGAAGCCTCATGAGCTAAATTACCCTACTCATGATTTGGAGTTGGCAGCAATAGTGTTTGCTTTGAAAATTTGGCGACATTATTTGTATGGCGAGTGGTGCTACATATATACGGATCATAAGAGCCTCAAATATTTGCCCACACAAAAGAAATTGAACTTAAAGCAAAGACGTTGGTTAGAGTTAATCAAGGATTATAATTGCATTATTGACTATCAGCCAGACAAAGCCAATGTAGTAGTGGATGCCTTAAGTAGAAAAACACTGGCAGGTATAGTTTAAATTTTCCTCAATTATAATATAATATATAGAAAGTAATAGTAAAATTAAAAAAAAAATAGACTAATAATTTATTTTGGCAGAGTTACGGGTCCAACCTACTTTAAGGCAACAAGTGAGAAAAGCTCAGAAGCAAGATCAGAAATTGATGATAATTGTTGAGGCAGTTAAAAATGGGGAGAGACCTGAATTTAAGATTGAAGATGATGGAAGCATAAGTTACAGAGGAAGATTGTGCGTGCCAAATGATAGCGGATTAAAGCAAATAATTCTAAAAGAGGCACATAATACAACTTATTCTATGCATCCAGGGAGCAATAAAATGTATCAAGACCTGAAAACTCATTATTGGTGGCCATGAATGAAGAAGGATATCGTCGAATACACTACAAGATGCTTGACATGTCAACAAGTGAAAGCAGAGCACCAGGTACCATCTGGATTGTTGCAACCTATTGCAATTCCAGAATGGAAGTGGGAAAGGATTACAATGGATTTTGTATCTGGGTTGCCTTTGACACAAAAGAAACATGATGCAATATGGGTAATTGTTGACAGGCTTACCAAGTTGGCTCACTTTCTGCCAGTTTGAATGGATTATTCATTGAGCCAGTTAGCAGAATTATATGTCAATGAGATAATTCGACTGCATGGGGTTCCAATATCTATTATTTCTGATCGAGACCCACGGTTCACATCAAAATTTTGGAAAAGTCTACAGCAAGCATTGGGGACCCGACTTGCTTTGAGTACAACATTTCACCCACAAACAGATGGGCAATCCGAACGAGTGATTCAATTGTTGGAAGATATGCTGAGAATCTGCGTAATTGATTTTGAGGGTAGCTGGGATAAACATTTACCATTGATGGAATTTGCATACAACAACAGCTATCAAACTAGTCTCGGCATGACACCATACGAAGCTTTGTATGGAAGGAGATGTAGGACAACATTATGCTGGACAGAACTTGGTGAAAAGAAATTTATGGGGCCAGAATTAGTGCAACAGACAGAGGAGAAGGTGAAATTAGTCCAAGATCGATTAGAAGCTGCAACTGATCGACAAAAATCCTATGCCGATTTGAAGAGGAAAGACATTGAGTATGCTGTCAGAGACAAGGTATTTTTGAAAGTCTCACCTTGGAAAAAAGTACTTCGTTTTGGTAAAAAGGGGAAACTGAGTCCTAGATTTCTTGGACCATACGAAATACTTGAATGTGTGGGTCTAGTGGCTTACAGGTTGGCCTTACCACTAGAATTGGATAAGATCCACAATGTGTTTCATGTCTCAATGTTAAGAAGATATAGATCGGATCCGACACATGTAATACCTGTGGAATCAATAGAGGTACAACCAGACTTGACATATGGTGAAGAGCAAGTGAAAATCATAGCTCGAGAAGTCAAAGAACTACGGAACAAGAAGGTACCATTGGTAAAGGTCTTATGGCGCAATCATCCAGTAGAAGAAGCCACTTGGGAGAGTGAAGAAATGATGAAAACTCAACATCCTCAGTTATTCAGCTCCACCTAATCAGGTAAATTTCGAGAACGAAATTTTCTTAAGGGGGAGAGAATTGTAACATTCAATGATTTAGGCCCCGATTGCTCGTGACTGTAGTGGGGTCCACTGGTTCAATCGGAGTCTAAATTTAAACCCATAAAAAATGACTAATAATAGGAAAAAATAATTAAGGGTATTATTATTTTGGAATTAAAAAGATTTGGGGTAGAATTAGAAAAAAATAAAACTTCTTATGGATAAAATCGGTATTATGACAATTGTTTGGGAGAAAAATGTAAATATGGAGGAAGATGTGGCAAATAAGAAATTTCTTAAAGTTTAAAATTCATTAAAATTAATTTTATTTTGGACCAATGGATGAAGAGCTTAATGTAGTCATGGAACCACCAAATACACACCTAAAACAAAAATGAGGAATTCTTCATTCTTCCACCAAAAATATCAAAGTTTTCATCTTATTCTTTTTTCACCTCTTTGGCCGTCCAACATAGTCCCTCCCTAAGCCTCTATTTTCATTAAATCCAAGCTTGAAAAAGAAAGCAAATAAATTAGTTTTGAGAGGAAAAAAAATCAGAATTTAAGAGTTCTTACCATAAAAGGTACCAAATGAGCAAGAAGGAAAGAAGAAAAAAAAAGGAAAGAGAGAAATATTAAGGGGAATTTCGGCCCACTTTGAAGAATACTTAAGGTGAGTTTATTCTTCTTAAATTCAACATTTTTCCTTCTATTTGAGACCCATAATGATGATAGATGTGATTAGGTTTGGTAGATTGAGCTTATGTTGCAAGATTGGAAGTAGAAATTTAAGTTTGTGATTAGTTGATGAAAGTGTAATTAAACTTTGAATTAATGATATTTGATGTTAGGTAATTATTTTATGGCTTAAAAACTGAAGAAAATATAATGTTGAAGGATGAAGGAGGGGCTGTCATAGTTAAATAAATTTGGGGGAAATTGAAATTAACATAGAAACACCACAATTGGTGATAGATTAAGGGTGAATTGAGTGTTGAATTGAATAAAATAAATTGGGAACTAGGATATACTTTTTGGGCAGCCATGACATGTGAAGAAGGAAGTTTAACCTTAGTACATTTTAGCTCAATTAAGGTGTAAAACATATTAGGAGCATTAGAATATTATGTAGACATGAAAAGCATTGAAATTGAATGTTGGAATTGAGTTATGGTATGGTTGTGTAGGAAAAATAAGTGAACAAGTGAGAGGCCCTCAAGAGGGTGACAAAGGCAAGGAGAAAGCTAGCTAATAAGGGAAGAAAAAGAAGGATTAAGGGAAGAACCAAGGCTGATTAGGTATGCGCTTCATTGATAAAAATTTTGCATGTTGTTAATATGTATGGAATTATATGTTAAGGTTTGTTATGTTTGTGTTTTCGAGATGTTATGTATTTTGTTGTGACTTTTGATATTATATATAGAAATGGGACAAAATGGTGTGAAATAATTGAGACATATGAATGTATTTGTAATTCTGGAAATTTTAGTATTAAAATGAATGCAAATGATGAATGTGGTTGAAATATGGATTGATGCCAATTGATGGTTCGGGTACAAAATTCCAGGAATAGCTCTGTCTATTTTGATGATAACTTGAGTTATGGAACTCCATTTTATATGTTCTTTGTTGGAAATGAAAGCTAAGACATGGGACTTTAATTTTTATTTAGACTATAATATCTAATTATATCTAGTTTGCCCAGTTAAATACATGAAGTTTAAACCTAGAATCTGTCCAGAAAATTCTGGGCAGAAAATTCTGTGATGATGCAGTAGTGAATTAATCATAACTTTTGATAGAAAATTTGGATTTATGTGATTCTTGATGCATCTGAAAGCTTAGACAATAATCAAAAAATTGTTAGAAGGCTAGAAATTCAAATTCGAATTATATATGGGCTAAAAATGAAGCCCACAAATAAGTCCGAAATCTGCCATAGGTAAAAACGTACAATATCGGGCTTTTTGCATGTGTTGTTATAACTATATGTAATAATCCATACAAATATTTACTTTGATGGTAATTATAAATGTTTAACAAATTATTTATGTATGACATTTTATTTCAATAATAATGGAAATAAAGAACAAAAACAAATAAGCATAATTATGATTGTTAAATAATGTTGACATTTTTGAAATATAGTGAATTAATATAAAAATAGTTAAGCCCAAAAACACCTAGTCTAGAACTAGAATAGGGAATAGTTTGACATGACAATCAGGGGATTTAAGGCCCTCGGTGCCAAATATGAAAGCCGGTAATGACAATTTATAAATGCGTTCGGCGCAAAATTATTAAGCCGATAATGACAATATAACAAAAGCCGGTAATGACATTATTATAAAAGCGCTCGACGCTATATTATGAAAGCCGGGAATGACAACCCCGTTATTCCTATTAGTTAGTTCGGTTATAGGTGTTATGGGCACAAATAAATAATAATAATAATAATAATAATAATAATAATAATAATAATAATAATAATAATAATAATAATAATAATAATAATAATAATATCGAAGTATGTGATTTTTTTTAATAAATGTTATATGAATTAAAGTTATTAGATATTGAGTGTTTGCAGAAATGTATTGATTTTATATAATTCTTTATTTTATGTCTTATTTATTAAATGGATAATTAATATGTGAGAAAATATATATGTATGTAAAATTTTTATCATTGAAGCACCACTAAGCTAGTAGCTTAGCGCGGGTGGTTTCCTCTCGCACAGGTTTAGAAGGATAGCCATATAAAATAGACTGTCAGAAGAAGAAGGGTACCCGGAGGAAAGCAGCAAAAAGCTTTAGGTTTTATTTTTGGTATATTTGTTAAAAGCTTTGTAAATTAAAATATCGTTTTTATTTCATATCATGTGTATTAAATATGTGAGTCACCATGTAAAAGAACATGATTTGAATGTAAATTAATGTACTTTATAAATAAATAAAATTTTTAATATTTGGGCTTGTATGAAATTTTATTTTAGTTTATGCAATATTTTCGATAAAAAAATTTACTTGACTTCATTAATTTTATAAAACAGTAAGACAGATAATGCTCACTTACCTTGCTGAACTATAGTGGGGTAAAGGGGTGTTACAATGCATGTTTGCTAGACTTAGGATTTAATTTGGTAAAAATTAAATGTGATTATCTTGTATGTTCCTTGCTGGAAATTGATGAGCAGTGTTCACTTAAACTGTTATAACTTAATATGTGGAACTCGGTTTGGTATGTTCTTTGTCGGGTTTTAAAGATAAGCCATAGGGATATAACTTTCATTTAGATTATAAAATCTGAATATATCTGTATTTATCCAGAAAAAGTCATAAAGCTCGGACATAGAATCTGTCCAGAAATTCTGGACAGAATTGTTAATAATGAGCAGTAAGTACTTAAATTGTTATAACTTGAGTTCTGGAGCTTGGATTTGTGTGTCCTTTTTTCTGTATGAAATCTAAGACATAGGGCTACAATTGTTATTTAGACCATAATATCTGAATATGTCTGTAATTGTCCAGAATAATTCATAAACTTTAGACTTAGAATCTGTCCAGAAAATTCTGGGCATAATTATCAGTGACCAGTTAGTATTATAATTATCATATATTTTGATACAGAACTCAAAATTAAGTGATTAAAGTTGAATATTAAAGCTAAGATCCATATATAAAATTTGTATGAAGATTATATAACTAAATGCAGAACGGAACAAGACCAAAATTAAGGTCCAAAATAGAGAACAAAATCTGCCAGTGAAAGGGCAGCATGTGAATTGAGAAATGAAATGAGTAAAATAATGAGGAATTTGTTATATTATATAAATATTATTTTAATTGAGTGATTATGTGATTATTTTGAGATATTACATGCATGAAAAGTATTAATTTAATTGTTATGAATTTTAATGAAATTGTATAATCCCTAGAACACCTAACTAGAACCAACTTAGGATAGTTTGGCATGCCAAATAGGGGGGGAGTATGATGAAAATGATTAAATTCATTAATGGTATGATTATCTACGCCGGTAATGGCACAGTTATCTATGTCGGTAATGGCACAGTTATCTACGCCGGTAATGGCACGATTATCTACGCTGGTAATGACACGGTTATCTACGCCGGTAATGGCACTTATATGTGCACATCATATTGCCCGAGTGACACTCCTAAGTGCCTGGATGGAAACTCTGTTATCCAAGTCAGTGGTTCATAGGTGTCCTGGGCATAAATGAAAATATAAATAAAGAAGTTATGGGACCCCCATAAAAGAATTATTGAAAGTAAAACGGGAATTATGATTTGTGACATGGATAATAAAAATGGAATTATGAATTGTGGCATGGATAAAAAAAAGGTTTAGTGTTATAAAATAAGGATGTAATAAAATAAATTAGTATGAGATAATATAATATAATTTGATGTCTATACAGGCTAAAATACAATAATTTGCATGAGAATGATGATTTGATTATGATAAACAAAATGACATACAATAAATTGATGTTATGCATACTAGAATATTATGAAATGTATGTTGCATAATTTGATCATAAATTTTTATATGACAATGTATGTGACATTAAGAATAGTTTATTGCCTTATCTATATGCACCACTAAGCCAAGAGCTTAGCATGAGAGTTTTCTCACGCAGATTTAGTAAAGAACAAATAGAAGGTAGTAGACAAAGCCAACGGTGACCTAATCCAGTAAAGCAGCCTGTTGCATACATCATGGGTTACACAACTTTTGTATATTATCATGTAAATTTTATTTTGTAGTATTTTTAAAATAAACAATATATTTTGTAAAGAACATGTTACTGTATGAAAAGGTCATTTAACTTTTATGTTATATTTCTTTTATAAATACAAAGTAAATAAATAGTGAATATTGGAAATGAAAAAAAAATGTACAAGTGATTTTGCTTTATTTATAACTTATATAATGATATTTTAATTGATGAAGTCAGTGTAGTACACCCTCATTCGGGCACGAGCTACTGGGGTGAGGGGGTGTTACAGTTTTTGGTATCAGAGCCAGGTTGGTGTTTTTAGATTTTGGTATTAAAGTCCGGTTTGGGCAGTTTGAGATTTTAAAATGGTTTTCAAAATTATTATGATATGTGTATAACCACAATTAAGTATTAAAGTTGCTGCTTACTGATTGGGGCCGTTATTTTATGATATAGGTATAGTATGGCTTCAGGGTCACGACATATTGTGGCCGAAGGAGGCGAAAGTCATGAGCCTACTGAAACACAAGCTTCATCGCGACCCAGTCGTCGCCAAGCTACTGTATGTAGATCCAGTGCTAGCCTATCAAGAGGGCAGTCTATTGCTGGCACAGGACAAACATAGCTTATGAGGAACATGATAGATTTGCTACAAAGAGCATCACAACCAGCCTCATCAGGATTACAATTTGAGAGATTGAGGAAGTTAGGGGCACCCGATTTCTATGGTAAACGGACCCCTCAGTTGCAGAGTTTTGGCTAGAATGGGCAGAGAGAGTTTTTGATCAGTTGCATTGCACAAACGAGCATAAATATGAGTATGCGATATCTTTACTACAGGAGGATGTATATGACTGGTGCCGATCTGAATTACAGAGCATAGAGGGTCCTGAGCCTATGACGTGGGAGTTCTTTCTAGAGAAGTTTAAGGAGCAGTATATTCCTCCTATCTACACATATGACAAGAAAAGAGAGTTTTTGATGCTGAAACAAGGAAACTTATCGGTAACAAAATATGAAAGAGAATTCACACATCTTTGCAAGTATGCTAGAGGCATTGTATCCACTGAGGCAGATAAATGCCAATGATTTGAAGATGGATTGAGAGACCCAATCAAGCTACAAGTCTCAGCTTTATGTCTGATGAGTTTTCCTAGTTTGCTAGCATCAACCAGAATAGTTGAGAGAGTTCTAGCTACACAACAGTCAACACAAGATAGAGGGTTCAAGAGGCCCATATCACAACCGAGTAGAGTACAATTAAACGGCAAAAGAGCTAGATCTATCAGTGGCCGATTTCAGGCTGGGGGTTCCAATAGGCCTTCTTCCTTTAGGCGAGGACAACCCACGAGATCTTTTTCTTCGGTAGCTAGTGCACCAACACAGACACCATATAGATCTCTACCCCTACTAGAATGTCAACATTGTGGTCGTTCTCATCTAGAATAGTGTTGGTGGATGACAGGAGCATGTGGGAGGTGTGGCTCCAAAGATCACTTGAAAAGAGATTGTCCCTTGTTACAGTATGGAAGAGGTTCGGAGAGCACTGAGCCGATAAAGACACAGGCTTCTGGGCAAGGAAGAGGTCGAGGCCAAGGGCAAGGTAGAGGTGGCCGATCAGGGCCCAGTCAATTTAGATTAGAGACAATTGAGAGGCTAGAAAGTAGTAGAGCTGCCCCAGCCAGGGCATATGCCATGTGAGGCCGAGAGAAGCAGGATGCACCAGATGGCTTAATTGGTAAATTCCTTCTCTTTGGCTCTGACATACATGCATTGATAGATCCGGGGTCGACGCATTCATACATATGCACACCACCACCGGGTCGAGAGGGTTTAGAACCACATACTCTAGAATTTGAGATTATTGTGACTAACCCGTTAGGGCACAGTGTGAGGGTTAGCAAGGTGTTTAGGGGTTGCCCAGTTGAAATTCAAGGAAGGCAATTCCCAGCAGACTTGATAGAATTACCATTCAATGAGTTTGATATGATCTTGGGAATATATTGGTTGGCTCGTTATGGAGTGACAGTGGATTGTGGAAGAAGACAAATGATCATCAAAATTCTAGAATGAGATGAGATAGTGGTGATGGGTGAGAATAAAAGATATCCAGACAATGTGATATCAGTATTGAAAGCTCGAAAACTCATCAGTAAGGGATGTGAAGCATACTTAGCATATGTGGTTGATATGGAAAAAAACAAGTCCAAAGTTGATGCATATTCCTACTATTAGTGAGTTTCCCGATGTATTTCCAGAGGAGTTGCCAGGGTTACCGCCGGATAGAGAAATCGAATTTGCTATCTATTTGGTACCCGACACCACCCCTATTTCCATTACACCATATAGGATGGCACCAGCAGAGTTGAAAGAGCTGAAGCTACAGTTGCAGGAGTTGTTAGATAAGGGTTTTATATGATCCAGTGTATCACCATGGGGTGCTCCATTATTATTTGTTAAGAAGAAAGATAGCACTCTTCGACTTTGCATCGATTACAGGCAGCTTAATAAAGTGACTATTAAGAATAAATACCCACTGCCTAGGATTGATGACTTATTTGACCAATTAAAAGGTGCAGCCATATTTTCGAAGATAGATCTTCGATCGGGGTATCATCAATTGAAGATAAAAGAGTCGGATGTACCTAAGACGACATTCAGGACTCATTATGGTCATTATGAGTTCCTGGTTATGCCCTTTGGATTGACGAAGGCACCAGCAACTTTTATGGACCCGATGAACCGAGTGTTCAGGCCATACCTTGATCAATTTGTAGTAGTGTTTATTGATGCCATTCTTGTCTACTCTAGAGACCGAGAAGAACATGATCAACATCTCAAAATAGTGTTACAAACATTGAGGGAGAAGCAGTTGTATGCAAAGCTATCTAAGTGCAAGTTTTGGCTTGAATCAGTTAGTTTTCTGGGTCATGTAATTTTAGCAAAAGGTATCCGGGTTGATCCTAGTAAAATTGAGGCTATTCTTAATTGGAAGCCACCACGAAATGTGTCATATCCGCTAATTTAGACTAAAGTCATGCGAGTTGTTAAATCGACTCGTCGGTTTGACCGAAATCTAAATTTGGACTTTTATCGAAAAATATTGAAAATAATGGTAATTAAGTATGAAAAATATCTAATAAAGTGTTCAAAATATTTAAAGATGTTAAATTTCGGTAAAGGACTAAATTGCGAATTTTGAAAAGTTTAGGGGTCAATTTGCAATTTATCGAAAATTGGAGGATTTAAAGGGGATAATCATAAATTAAATGCATGAATTGGGACATAAAATGCATATGGAGGCCATCCACACCAAGTGTCACATTTTAAGAAGATAATTGACATACATGAATTTAACATTAATTAAAGTTTCTAGAATTTGGCTTAGGTGTCCCATAATTATATACCTTGTCTTTATTCTCTTAATTGTTCTTTCGTCTCTTAATATCTAGAATTTGCTATCTTTCAATTGTCTCCCACGTTTCTTGAAGCCCAATACACCAAATGGCAAAGTTTAATAAGCTAATGAAGATACATGCATATGACATTAATGAAGGTTTCTAGAATGTGGTTTATGTGTCCCCCATTTTAATGACTTTTGTCACTTTGTTCTTGATTGCTTCTTTCTCTTCCTTATCCACTTTTCATTGAGGAAAATTCTGTTCTCTCAAACCAGCCACGTTTTCCCTTGTTCCTCCATAGCTAAAGCTTGATTTTAGAAAGAGAAAGTGAGAAAAGAGAGAAAAACTAAGGTAAAATCCCATTCTCATGCTTAAGGAAGCTTAAGAGACTAAGGAGAAAGGGAGAAATTAGGTTTATGAATTTTTAGTAATCTGTTTATAAACTTTAGGAACTCAAAGTGACAAGGATTTGGATCAAAGGAGCAAAGGAAAGGAGAAAGAAAAGTAAAGAGAAAGAAAAGAGAAAAAGAGAGGTTTGTGCATAATCTAAGGCAATAACCTATTTTAATTTTGTTTTAATTGCATAATTTAATTATTTGGCATGTTGATGATTCTGAATTAATATTATTTGTGATGAAAAATCTTGCGGATGCATGTTTGCTAGACTTAGGATTTAATTTGGTAAAAATTGAATGTGATTGGTTGGTATGTTCTTTGATGGAAATTGATGAGCAGTGTGCACTTAAACTGTTATAACTTAATTTCTGGAACACGGTTTTCCATGTTATTTGTTGGGTTTGAAAGATAAGACATAGGGATATAACTTTCATTCAGATCATAAAACCTGAATATGTCTGTAATGTTCCAGAAAATTTCATAAAGTTCGAACATAGAATCTGTCCAGAAATTCTGGGCAGAATTGTTAATAATGAGCAATAAGTACTTAAACTGTTATAACTTGAGTTATGGAGCTTGGATTTGTGTGTTCTTTATTCTGTATGAAATCTAAGACATAGGGATACAATTTTTTTTAGACTATAATATCTGAATATGTCTGTAATTATCCATAAAAATTCATAAAGTTTAGACTTAGAATCTGTCCAGAAAATTCTGGGCAGAATTATCAGTGACCAGTTAGTGTTAATATTATCATATCTTTTGATACAGAACTCAAAATTAAGTGATTAAAGTTGAATATTAAATCTAAGATCCATATCTAAAATTTGTATGAAGATCATGTAACTATATTCAGAACTGAAAGGTCCAATACAGAGAACAGAATCTGCCAGTGACAGGGCAGCATGTGAATTGAGAAATGAAATGAGTAAAATGATGAGAAATTTGTTATATTATGTAAATATTATTTTAATTGAGTAATTATGTGATTATTTTGAGATATTACATGCATGAAAAGTATTAAATTAATTGTTATGAATTTTAATGAAATTGTATAAGCCCTAGAAACCTAACTAGAACCAACTTAGGATAGTTTGGCATGCCAAATAGGGGGGGAGTATGATGAAAATGATTAAATCCATTAATGGTATGATTATCTACACCGGGTTTGGCAATGTTATCTACGCCGGGTTTAGTACTGTTATTTATGCCGAGTATGACATTATTATCTACGCCGAGTTTGGCACGGTTATCTACGCCGAGTTTTGCACGGTTATCTACGCCGGGTTTGGCACTTATATGCGCACATCATATTGCCCGAGTAGCACTCCTAAGTGCCTGGATGGCAACTCCGTTATCCTATTCAGTGGTTCATAGGTGTCCTGGGCATAAATGAAAACATAAATAAAGAAGTTATGGGACATAAAAGAATTATTGAAAGTAAAATGAGAATTATGATTTGTGACATGAATAATAAAAATGGAATTATGAATTGTGGCATGGATAAAAAGAAGGTTTAGTGTTATACAATAAGGTGGTAATAAAATAAATAAGTATGAGATAATATAATATAATTTGATGTCTATACATGCTAGAATATCATGATTTGCATGAGAATGATGATTTGATTATGTTAAACAAAATGAGATATAATAAATTGATGTTATGCATACTAGAATATTAGGAAATGTATGTTTGCATGATTTGATCATAAAGTTTTATAGGACAATGCATGTGACATTAAAAATAGTTTATTGCCTTATTTATATCCACCACTAAGCCAAAAGCTTAGCGTGGGAGTTTTTCTCGCGCAGGTATAGCAAAGAATAAGTAGACAGTAGTAGATAAAGCTAACGGTGACCCCAGTAAAGCAGCGTATATCAACTACTGTGGGTCACACATCTGTTGTATTTATGTTTTAAATTTTATTTTATAGTACTTGTAAAATAAACGGTACACTTTGTAAAGAAGATTTTATTAAAGAAAATGTATTTTTATCTTTGATGTTATGACTTTTCTTTTATGCTGCAAAGTAAATAAATGGTAAATAAAAAAAAATGAATGATTTTCAGGTGTTCAAAATTTAATAAAGATATTTTAAACAATGAAGTCAGAGGTAGCACTCCCTCATCGGGGCACGAGCTGCTGGGTTGAGGGGGTGTTACATTTTTTGGTATCAGAGCACCAGGTTGATGTTTCTGGATTTTGGTATTAAAGCCTGGTTTGGGCGGTTTTGAGATTTGAAAATGGTTTTCAAAAATAATTATAACATGTGTGTACCCACAATTAAGTATTAAAGTTGCTGCTTACTGATTGGGGCCGTTATTTTATGATATAGGTATAGTATGGCTTCAGGGTCACGACATATTGTGGCCGAAGGAGGCGAAAGTAATGAGCCTACTGAAACACAGGCTTCCTCACGACCCAGTCGTCGCCAAGCTAATGTATCTAGATCCAGTGCTAGCCAATCAAGAGGGCAGTTTATTGCTGGCACAGGACAAACAGAGCTTATGAGGAATATGATAGATTTGCTACAAAGAGCATCACAATCAGCCTCATCAAGATTACAATTTAAGAGACTGAGGAAGTTAGGGGCACCCGATTTCTACGGTAAACGGGAAGATGACCCCTCAGTGGCAGAGTTTTGGCTAGAACGAGCAGAGAGAGTTTTTGATCAGCTGCATTGCACAAACGAGCATAAATATGAGTATGCAGTATCTTTACTACAAGAGCATGCATATGACTGGTGGCGATCTGAATCACAGAGCACAGAGGCTCCTGACCCTATGACGTGGGAGTTCTTTCTAGAGAAGTTTAAGGAGCAGTATATTCCTCCTATCTACACAGATGACAAGAAAAGAGAGTTTTTGATGCTGAAACAAGGAAACTTATCGGTAACAGAATATGAAAGAGAATTTAGACATCTTTGCAAGTATGCTAGAGGCATTGTATCCACTGAGGCAGATAAGTGCCGAAGATTTGAAGATGGATTGAGAGACCCAATCAAGCTACAAGTCTCAGCTTTACGTCTGATGAGTTTTCCTACTTTGCTAGCATCTGCCAGAATAGTTGAGAGAGTTCTAGCCACACAACAATCAACACAAGATAGAGGGTTCAAGAGGCTCATATATCAACCGAGTAGAGTACACTCAAGTGGCAAAAGAGCTAGATTTTTCAGTGGCCGATTTCAGGCTGGGGGTTCCAACAGGCCTTCTTCCCTCAGGCGGGGACAACCTGCGAGATCTGTTTCTTCGGCAGCTAGTGCACCGACACAGACACCATATAGATCTCTACCCCTACCAGAATGCCAACACTGTGGTCGTTCTCATCCCGGAGAGTGTTGGTGGATGACAGGAGAATGTTTTAGATGTGGCTCTAAAGACCATATGAGGAGAGATTGTCCCTTGTTACAGTATGGCGGAGGTTCGGGGAGCACTGAGCTGATACAGACACAGGCTTCTGGGCAAGGCAGAGGCCGAGGCCGAGGGCAAGGCAGAGGAGGCCGATCAGGGCCCAGTCAGTTTAGATCAGAGACAGTTGAGAGGCCAGAAGGTAGTAGAGCTGCCCCAGCCAGGGCATATGCCATGCGAGGCCGAGAGGAGCAGGATGCACCGGATGTCTTAATTGGTAAATTCCTTCTCTTTGGCTCTGACATACATGCATTGATAGATCCGGGGTTGACGCATTCATACATATGCACACCACCACCAGGTCAAGAGGGTTTAGAACCACAGACTCTAGAATTTGAGATTATTGTGACTAACCCGTTAGGGCACAGTGTGAGGGTTAGCAAGGTGTTTAGGGGTTGCCCAGTTGAAATTCAAGGAAGGCAATTCCTAGCAGACTTGATAGAATTACCATTCCATGAGTTTGATGTGATCTTGGGAATGGATTGGTTGGCTCGTTATGGAGTGGTAGTGGATTGTGGAAAAAAACAGATGATCATCAGAATTCCAGAACAAGATAAGATAGTGGTGATGGGTGAGGATAGAAGATACCCAGACAATATGATATCAGTGTTGAAAGCCCAGAAACTCATCAATAAGGGATGTGAAGCATACTTAGCGTATGTGGTTGATATGGAAAAAGCAAGTCTGAAGTTGGTGGATATTCCTACTGTTAGTGAGTTTCCCGATGTATTTCCAGAGGAGTTGCCAGGTTTACCGCCGGATAGAGAAATTGAATTTGCTATCGATTTGGTACCCGACACCACCCCTATTTCCATTACACCATATAGGATGGCACCAGCAGAGTTGAAAGAGCTGAAGCTACAGTTGCAGGAGTTGTTAGATAAGGGTTTTATATGATCCAGTGTATCACCATGGGGTGCTCCATTATTATTTGTTAAGAAGAAAGATAGCACTCTTCGACTTTGCATCGATTACAGGCAGATTAATAAGGTGACTATTAAGAATAAATATCCGCTGCCTAGGATTGATGACTTATTTGACCAATTGAAGGGTGCAGCCATATTTTCAAAGATAGATCTTCGATCAGGGTATCATCAACTGAAGATAAAAGAGTCAGATGTACCTAAAACGGCATTCAGGACTCGTTATGGTCATTATGAGTTCCTGGTTATGCCTTTTGGATTGACTAATGCACCAGCAGCTTTTATGGACCTGATGAACCGAGTGTTCAGGCCATACCTTGATCAATTTGTAGTAATGTTTATTGATGCCATTCTTGTCTACTCTAGAGACCGAGTAGAACATGATCAACATCTCAGAATAGTGCTGCAAACATTGAGGGAGAAGCAGTTGTATGCAAAGCTATCTAAGTGCGAGTTTTGGCTTGAATCAGTCAGTTTTCTAGGTCATGTAATTTCAGCAGAAGGTATTCGGGTTGATCCTAGTAAAATTGAGGCTATTCTTAATTTGAAACCACCACGAAATGTGACAGAAGTGAGAAGTTTCCTTGGATTAGCCGGATATTATAGGAGGTTCGTGAAAGGGTTTTCATCATTAGCGACTCCTTTGACACGACTACTACGAAAAGAGGTCCGATTCGAGTGGACAGACAAGTGTCAAACAAGTTTTGATCGGCTGAAGGCAATGTTGACTGAAGCACCAGTTTTGACTCAGCCTATTCCAGGAAAAGACTTTGTTGTGTATAGTGATGCTAGTCATAATAGTTTAGGTTGTGTTCTTATGCAAGAAGGAAAGGTAATTGCTTACGCCTCAAGACAACTTAAGCCTTACGAGCTTAATTATCCGACACATGATTTGGAGTTAGCTGCGATAGTTTTTGCTCTTAAGATCTGGAGACATTATTTGTATGGGGAAAGATGTTATATCTATACAAATCACAAAAGTCTTAAGTACCTTCCCTCATAGAAAGAGTTGAATCTAAGACAACAAAGATGGTTAGAATTGATTAAAGATTATGACTGTGTGATCGACTACCAGCCAGGAAAAGCTAATGTGGTTGCAGATGCACTAAGTAGGAAGATTTTAGCTGAGATGCGAATACAATATACTTTGATGCAGAGGATCAAAGATGCTCAAAAGCAAGATGAAAAGTTACTAGAGATAGTCAAGGCAGTGAAAAAGGGAGAAAAGTCTGATTTTTCATTGACAAAGGATGGCACAGTGTACTTCAAGAATAGGATTTGTGTGCCTGGTGTAGAAGAGCTAAAGTCCGATATTTTAAAAGAAGCACATGAAATAGTATATACCATGCATCCAGGCGGGAACAAGATGTATCAAGATTTGAAAACTCAATATTGGTGGCCAGGGATGAAGAAGGATATCACGAAATATGTTGCTAAATGTCTAACTTGTCAAGAAGTGAAAGCAGAACACCAGTTGCCAACAGGATTGCTGCAACCAATACCGATTCCAGAGTGGAAATGGGAAAGAATCATGATGGATTTTGTGTCTGGTTTACCGATGACTCAGAGGAATCATGATGCAGTGTGGGTGATAGTGGACCGATTGACGAAGTCGACACACTTTTTACCTATCAGAATGGACTACTCATTGAACAAGCTAGCTAAAATTTATGTAAGTGAGATAGTGAGATTGCATGGAGTGCCAATGTCCATCATATCTTATAGAGATCCCAAATTTACTTCACAATTCTGGAAAAGTCTACAGCAAGCTTTGGGGACTCGACTCAATTTCAGCACAGCCTTTCATTCGCAAACGGATGGACAATTAGAGAGAGTTATTCAGTTGTTAGAGGATATGATGAGAAGTTGTGTGCTTGAATTTGAAGGAAGTTGGGATAGATATCTACCTCTTATGGAGTTTGCTTACAACAACAGCCATTAGACGAGCATAGGCATGGCTCCGTATGAGGCATTGTATGGAAGAAAATGCAGGACACCAATCTGTTGGACTGAATTGAGTGAAAAGAAGTTGATAGGGCCAGAGTTAGTGCAACAAACAGAAGAAAAGGTTAGAATTATCCAAGAAAGATTGAAAGCAGCTCAAGATCGACAGAAATCATATGCTGACCTCAAGAGCCGAGATATAGAGTATGCTGTGGGAGATAAGGTGTTTCTTAAAGTTTCACCTTAGAAGAAAGTATTAAGATTTGGTAAAAAGGGAAAGTTAAGTCTGAGGTTCATTGGTCCTTATGAGATTTTGGAAAGAATCGGACCAGTGGCATATCGGTTAGCACTTCCACCAAAGTTGGATAAAATCCATAATGTTTTCCATGTGTTGATGCTAAGGAGATATGGGTCTGATCCGACTCATGTGATTCCAACTAAGGAGATAGAAGTGCAGACTGACTTGACGTATGAAGAGGAACCAGTGGCTATATTAGCATGGGAAGAAAAAATTTTACGAAACAAGAAAGTTCCATTAGTTAAAGTGCTATGGCGAAATCATGCTACTGAAGAAGCCACATGGGAGAGCGAAGAAGTCATGAAGAAGCAATATCCTCAGATGTTCAACAAAGAATGAACAGGTAAAAATTTCGAGGACAAAATTTATTTTAAGGGGGAGAGAATGTCATATCCGCTAATTTAGACTAAAGTCATGCGAGTTGTTAAATCGACTCGTCGGTTTGATCGAAATCTAAATTTGGACTTTTATCGAAAAATAATGAAAATAATGGTAATTAAGTATGGAAAATATCTAATAAAGTGTTCAAAATATTTAAAGATGTTAAATTTCGGTAAAGGACTAAATTGCGAATTTTGAAAAGTTTAGGGGTCAATTTGCAATTTATCGAAAATTGGAGGATTTAAAGGGGATAATCATAAATTAAATGCATGAATTGGGACATAAAATGCATATGGAGGCCAGCCACACCAAGTGTCACATTTTAAGAAGATAATTGACATACATGAATTTAACATTAATTAAAGTTTCTAGAATTTGGCTTAGGTGTCCCATAATTATATACCTTGTCTTTATTCTCTTAATTGTTCTTTCGTCTCTTAATATCTAGAATTTGCTATCTTTCAATTGTCTCCCACGTTTCTTGAAGCCCAATACACCAAATGGCAAATTTTAATAAGATAATGAAGATACATGCATATGACATTAATGAAGGTTTCTAGAATGTGGTTTATGTGTCCCCCATTTTAATGACTTTTGTCACTTTGTTCTTGATTGCTTCTTTCTCTTCCTTATCCATTTTTCATTGAGGAAAATTCTGTTCTCTCAAACCAGCCACGTTTTCCCTTGTTCCTCCATAGCTAAAGCTTGATTTTAGAAAGAAAAAGTGAGAAAAGAGAGAAAAAGTAAGGTAAAATCCCATTCTCATGCTTAAGGAAGCTTAAGAGACTGAGGAGAAAGGGAGAAATTAGGTTTATGAATTTTTAATAATCTGTTTATGAACTTTAGGAACTCAAAGTGACAAGGATTTGGCTCAAAGGAGCAAAGGAAAGGAGAAAGAAAAGTAAAGAGAAAGAAAAGAGAAAAAGAGAGGTTTGTGCATAATCTAAGGCAATAGCCTATTTTAATTTTGTTTTAATTGCATAATTTAATTATTTGGCATGTTGATAATTCTGAATTAATATTATTTGTGATGAAAAATCTTGGGGATGCATGTTTGCTAGACTTAGGATTTAATTTGGTAAAAATTGAATGTGATTGGTTGGTATGTTCTTTGATGGAAATTGATGAGCAGTGTGCACTTAAGCTATTATAACTTAATTTCTGGAACTCGGTTTTCCATGTTATTTGTTGGGTTTGAAAGATAAGACATAAGGATATAACTTTCATTCAGATCATAAAACCTGAATATGTCTGTAATGTTCCAGAAAATTTCATAAAGTTCGAACATAGAATCTGTCCAGAAATTCTGGGCAGAATTGTTAATAATGAGCAGTAAGTACTTAAACTGTTATAACTTGAGTTATGGAGCTTGGATTTGTGTGTTCTTTATTCTGTATGAAAGCTAAGACATAGGGATACAATTATTATTTAGACCATAATATCTGAATATATCTGTAATTATCCATAAAAATTCATAAAGTTTAGACTTAGAATCTGTCCAGAAAATTCTGGGCAGAATTATCAGTGACCAGTTAGTGTTAATATTATCATATCTTTTGATACAGAACTCAAAATTAAGTGAGTCAAGTTGAATATTAAAGCTAAGATCCATATCTAAAATTTGTATGAAGATCATGTAACTATATTCAGAACTGAACAGGACCAAAATTAAGGTCCAATACAGAGAACAGAATCTGCCAGTGACAGGGCAGCATGTGAATTGAGAAATTAAATGAGTAAAATGATGAAAACTTTGTTATATTATGTAAATATTATTTTAATTGAGTGATTATGTGATTATTTTGAGATATTACATGCATGAAAAGTATTAAATTAATTGTTATGAATTTTAATGAAATTGTATAAGCCCTAGAACACCTAACTAGAACCAACTTAGGATAGTTTGGCATGCCAAATAGGGGGGGAGTATGATGAAAATGATTAAATCCATTAATGGTATGATTATCTACGCCGAGTTTGGCAATGTTATCTACGCCGGGTTTGACACTGTTATTTATGCCGAGTATGGCATTATTATCTACGCCGAGTTTGGCACGGTTATCTACGCCGAGTTTGACACTTATATGCGCACATCATATTGCCCGGGTGGCACTCCTAAGTGCCTGGATGGCAACTCCGTTATCCTATTCAGTGGTTCATAGGTGTCCTGGGCATAAATGAAAACATAAATAAAGAAGTTATGGGACATAAAAGAATTATTGAAAGTAAAACGGGAATTATGATTTGTGACATGAATAATAAAAATGGAATTATGAATTGTGGCATGGATAAAAAGAAGGTTTAGTGTTATACAATAAGGTGGTAATAAAATAAATAAGTATGAGATAATATAATATAATTGGATGTCTATACATGCTAGAATATCATGATTTGCATGAGAATGATGATTTGATTATGTTAAACAAAATGAGATATAATAAATTGATGTTATGCATACTAGAATATTAGGAAATGTATGTTTGCATGATTTGATCATAAAGTTTTATAGGACAATGCATGTGACATTAAAAATAGTTTATTGCCTTATTTATATGCACCACTAAGCCAAGAGCTTAGCGTGGGAGTTTCTCTCACGCAGGTATAGCAAAGAATAAGTAGACAGTAGTAGATAAAGCTAACGGTGACCTGACCCAGTAAAGCAGTGTATATCAACTACCGTGGGTCACATATCTGTTGTATTTATGTTTTAAATTTTATTTTATAGTACTTGTAAAATAAACGGTACACTTTGTAAAGAAGATTTTATTAAAGAAAATGTATTTTTATCTTTGATGTTATGACTTTTCTTTTATGCTGCAAAGTAAATAAATGGTAAATAAAAAAAATGAATGATTTTCAGGTGTTCAAAATTTAATAAAGATATTTTAAACGATGAAGTTAGAGGTAGCACTCCCTCATCCGGGCACGAGCTGCTGGGTTGAGGGGGTGTTACAAAATGTGACAGAAGTGAGAAGTTTCCTCGGATTAGCCAGATATTATAGGAGGTTCGTGAAGGGATTTTCTTCATTAATGACTCCTTTGAACCAATTGCTACGAAAAGAGGTCCGTTTCGAGTGGACAGACAAGTGTGAAGCAAGTTTTGATCGGCTGAAGGCAATATTGACTGAAGCACCAGTTTTGACTCAGCCTATTCCAGGAAAAGTCTTTGTTGTGTATAGTGATGCTAGTCATAATGGTTTAGGCTGTGTTCTTATGCAAGAAGGAAAGGTGGTTGCTTATGTCTCAAGACAACTTAAGCCTCACGAGCTTAACTATCCAACACATGATTTGGAGTTAGCTGCGATAGTTTTTGCTCTTAAGATCTGGAGACATTATCTGTATGGGGAAAGATGTTATATCTATACACATCACAAAAGTCTTAAGTACCTTCCCTCACAGAAAGAGTTGAATCTGAGACAATGAAGATGGTTGGAGTTGATTAAAGATTATGACTGTGTGATCGACTACCAGCCAAGAAAAGCTAATGTGGTTGCAGATGCACTAAGTAGGAAGATTTTAGCTGAGATGCGAATACAATCTACTTTGATGCAGAGGATCAAAGATGCTCAAAAGCAAGATGAAAAGTTAGTAGAGATAGTCGAGGCAGTGAAAAAGGGAGAAAAGCCTGATTTTTCATTGATAGAGGATGGCACAGTGTACTTCAAGAATAGGATTTGTGTGCTTGGTGTAGAAGAGCTGAAGTCCGATATTTTAAAAGATGCACATGAAACAATATATACCATGCATCTAGGTGGGAACAAGATGTATCAAGATTTGAAAACTCAATATTGGTGGCCAGGGATGAAGAAGGATATCACGAAATATGTTGCTAAATGTCTAACTTGTCAAGAAGTGAAAGCAGAACACCAGTTGCCCACAGGATTGTTGCAACCAATACCGATTCCAGAGTGGAAATGGGAAAGAATCACAATGGATTTTGTGTCCGGTTTACCGATGACTCAGAGAAAGCATGATGCAGTGTGGGTGATAGTGGATCGATTGATGAAGTCAGCACACTTCTTACCTGTCAGAATGGACTACTCATTGAACAAGCTAGCTGAAATTTATGTAAGTGAGATAGTGAGATTGCATGGAGTGCCAATATCCATCATATCTGATAGAGATCCCAGGTTTACTTCACAATTCTGGAAGAGTCTATAGCAAGCTTTGGGGACTCGACTCAATTTCAGCACCACCTTTCATCCGCAGATGGATGGACAATCAGATCGAGTTATTCAGTTGCTAGAGGATATGATGAGAAGTTGTGTGCATGAATTTGAGGGAAGTTGGGATAGATATCTATCTCTTATAGAGTTTACCTACAACAATAGTTATCAGACAAACATAGGCATGGCTTCGTATGAGGCATTGTATGGAAGAAAATGCAGGACACCAATCTGTTGGACTGAATTGAGTGAAAAGAAGTTGATAGGGCCAGAGTTAGTGCAACAAATAGAAGAAAAGGTTAGAATTATCCAAGAAAGATTGAAAGCAGCTCAAGATCGAAAGAAATCATATGCTGACCTTAAGAGGCGAGATATAGAGTATGCTCTGGGAGATAAGGTGTTTCTTAAAGTTTCACCTTGGAAGAAAGTATAAAGATTCGGTAAAAAGAGAAAGTTAAATCTGAGGTTCATTGGTCCTTATGAGATTTTGGAAAGTATTAGACCAGTGGCATATCGGTTAGCACTTCCACCAGAGTTGGATAAAATCCATAATGTTTTCCATTTGTCGATGCTAAGGAGATATAGGTCTGATCCGACTCATGTTATTCCAACTGAAGAGATAGAAGTGCAAACGAACTAGACGTATGAAGAGGAACCAGTGGCTATATTAGCACGGGAAGAAAAAGTTTTACGAAACAAGAAAGTTCCATTAGTTAAAGTGCTATGGCAGAATCATGCTACTGAAGAAGCCACATGGGAGAGCGAAGAAGTCATGAAGAAGCAATATCCTCAGATGTTCAACAAAGAATGAACAGGTAAAAATTTCGAGGATAAAATTTATTTTAAGGGGGAGAGAATGTCATCCGCTAATTTGGACTAAAGTCACGCGAGTTGTTAAATCGACTCGTCGGTTTGACCGAAATCTAAATTTGGACTTTTATCGAAAAACAATGAAAATAATGGTAATTAAGTATAGAAAATATCTAACAAAGTGTTCAAAATATTTAAAGATGTTAAATTTCGGTAAAGGACTAAATTGCAAATTTTGAAAAGTTTAGGGGTCAATTTGCAATTTACCAAATATTTGAGGATTTATTGGGACAATCATCAATTAAATGCATGTATTGGGACATAAAATGCATATGGAGTCCAACCACACCAAGTGGCACATTTTAAGAAGTCAATTGACATACATGAATTAGAAATTAATGAAAAGTTTCTAGAAAATGCTTAGGTGTCTCCATTAATTATGTAATTTTGTCACTTTGTTCTTAAGTGCTTATCCTTTCTTAATTATCACCCTTGATCTAGAATTTTTCCATGATTAAGTGTCTTTCATGTTTCTTGAAGCATAACACACCAAGTGGCAAAGTTTAATAAGCTAATTAAGATACATGCATTTAACATTAATGAATGTTTCTAGATTGATGCTTAGGTGTCCCTCCCATCTTAATAACCTTTGTTATTTTCTTCTTGATTATTTCTTCTTCTTTCTTAATCCTTTGTATCTAGAATTGCCCATCATTGTCTTCCACATTCCTCTTATCATACATCAAAGGAAGATGAACATATTAATTACCTAAGGAAAACATCTAGATTTTTATAGCCTATGTGTCAAAGTATTGATTAATTTTGTCATCTTCCTCTTAATTACTCATCCTTCTTCATTATCCTAACATCTAGAACACTCTATTCTCAAAACCAGCCACATTTTTCCCTTGGACAGCCATAACCAAACCTTGTTCTAAGAAGAGAAAGTGAGAAAAAGAGAGAGAAAGGCATGGGAAATTCCATTTTCATGCTTAAGAAAGCTTAAAAGAGTAAGAAGAAAGAGAGAGATTAGGTTTATAAAGTTTTAATAATCGGTTTATGAACTTTAGGAACTCAAAATGACAAGGATTTAGCTCAAAGGAGCAAAGGAAAGGAGAAAGAGAAGTAAAGAGAAAGAAAAGAGAAAAAGAGAGGTTTGTGCATAACCTAAGGCAACAACCCATTTTATTTTCTTATTTGCATGATTTAATTATTTGGCATGTTGATGATTCTGAATTGATATTATTTTATGATGAAAATCTTGGGGATGCATATTTGCTAGACTTAGGATTTAATTTGGTAAAAATTGAATGTGATTATCTTGTATGTTCCTTGCTGGAAATTGATGAGTAGTGTTCACTTAAACTGTTATAAATTACTATATGGAACTCAGTTTTGTATATTATCTATTGGGTTTTAACGATAAGACATAGGGCTATAACTTTTATTTAGACCATAAAACCTGAATATATTTGTAATTATCCAGAAAAAGTCATGAAGCTCGGACATAGAATCTGTCCAGAAATTCTGGGCAGAATTGTTAATAATGAGCAGTAAGCACTTAAACTGTTATAACTTGAGTTATGAAAATTGGATTTATGTGTTATTTATTCGGTAGGAAAGCTAAGACATAGGTCTACAATTTTTATTCAGACCATAATATCTAAATATGTCTGTAATGGTCCAGAATAATTCATAAAGTTTAGAATTAGAATCCGTCCAGAAAATTCTGGGTAGAATTATCAGTGACTAGTTAGTGTTAATATTATCATATATTTTGATACAGAACTCAGAATTAAGTGATTTAAGTTGAATATTAAAGCTAAGATCCATATATAAAATTTGTATGAAGATCATGTAACTGCATTCAGAACGGAACAGGAACAAAATTAAGGTCCAAAATAGAAAACAGAATCTGCCAGTGACAAGGCAGTATGTGAATTGAGAAATGAAATGAGTAAAATGATGAGGAATTTGTTATATTATATAAATATTATTTTAATTGAGTGATTATGTGATTATTTTGAGATATTACATGCATGAAAAGTATTAAATTATTTGTTATGAATTTTAATGAAATTGTATAAGCCCTAGAACACCTAACTAGAACCAAGTTAGGATAGTTTGGCATGCCAAATAGGGGGGAGTATGATGAAAATGATTAAATCCATTAATAGTTCGATTATCTATGCCGGTAATGGCACAGTTATCTATGCAGGTAATGGCACAGTTATCTACGCCGGTAATGACACGATTATCTACGCCGGTAATGGCACGGTTATCTACGTCGGTAATGGCTCGGTTATCTATGCCTGTAATGACGCTTATATGCGCACATCATATTGCCTTGGTGGCACTCCTAAGTGCCTGGATAGCAACTCCGTTATCCGAGTCAGTGGTTCATAGGTGTCCTGGGCATAAATGAAAACATAAATAAAGAAGTTATGGGACCCCCATAAAAGAATTATTGAAAGTAAAATGGGAATTATGATTTGTGACATGGATAATAAAAATGGAATTATGAATTGTGGCATGGATAAAAAGAAGGTTTAGTGTTATACAATAAGGTGGTAATAAAATAAATAAGTATGAGATAATATAATATAATTTGATGTCTAGACATGCTAGAATACCATGATTTGCATGAGAATGATGATTTGATTATGATAAACAAAATGAGATACAATAAATTAATGTTATGCATACTAGAATATTATGAAATGTATGTTGCATGATTTGATCATAAATGTTTATATGACAATGCATGTGACATTAAAAATAGTTTATTGCCTTATCTATATGCACCACTAAGCCAAGAGCTTTGCGTGGGAGTTTTCTCACGCATATTTAGTAAAGAATAAATAGAAGGTAGTAGACAAAGCCAACGGTGACCTAATGCAGTAAGGTAGCCTGTTGCATACATCGTGGATTACACAACTTTTGTATATTATCATGAAAATTTTATTTTGTAGTATTTGTACAACAAACAATATGTTTTGTAAAGAACATGTTACTGTATGAAAAGGTCATTTAAGTTTTATGTTATATTTCTTTTATAAATGCAAAGTAAATAAATAATGAATATTGGAAATGAAAAAAAAAATATACGAGTGATTTTGCTTTATATATAACTTATATAATGATATTTTAATTGATGAAGTCAGTGTAGCACACCCTCATTCGGGCACGAGCTACTGGGGTGAGGGGGTGTTACAGATGATGTTAGAATGAATGAAATGTGAATATGCAGATTTCCTGCTGAAAGTCACGGGCGTGAACTTGAGGGTTCACAGTTGTGACTGATTGTGCCATAGTTGTGAAATTCTAGGTGGAAATGGTACTATTCATTCCTGAAGCGTTCATGAGTTGGAATCGCGGAAGTGAACTTATTCACTGGCGTGAATGAGTAAACACGACCGTGAATGCTTTTGGGTGATTCATTCCAGTACCATTCACGGCTTAGGATTACGGGCGTGAACTTAGTAATCACGGCCATGAATGCTCTGTATCTGTAATTATGAATGTGGTTATTAAATGAAGAATTCAGGTAAGTAAATGAAAGTCATTATCTATCCAGTGAAATAAGAATGATATGAATATAGATATATGTATATATATATATATATATATATATATATATATATATATATATTGATGTGAGAATGTGATATGTTGTGATATAGAAAAATGAATTGATGTAAAAAAATGAATTGTCATGGATGATATATGAAATCTGATGCAGATGATAAACATGAGAATATTGATGAATCTAGTAAATGAATGAAAAGATATATGATTTATGACTATATGTTTTCAAAACAAGAAAATTGAGATGTTGATAAATATGAAAATAATGATTGATGTGAAAATATAAAGAAGCCCATTACTCTACTTGCGGACTAGAATCAGGATAGATGATATGTCATTAAGGGGGCGAACGGTACCGTACTATACCTCAACCAATGTGGCTAAAGCTTGTGAGAGCACCATTGGTCTGGGATGCTCAGTCAGTGTGGCTAAAGCTTGTGTGAGCACTACTGACTTGAGAAAGCTCCGATGAGCACATATAAATGAGGACAAGATGACATAAGCTTGTGTGAACTACCTTGATTCGGTTATTCATCTATGATGAAATTATACTCAATCAATGTGGCATAAGCTTGTGTGAGCGCCACTGATTTGAGAAGCTCTTATGAGCCAGATAGTGGACAGGGTGGCATAAGCTTGTGTGAGCACTCCTGATCCATAACCCGTATCCAGTCAGTCCAAAAATTAGAGTGATGTGGGCAAGATAATGAGGATATGTCGGAAAAATAAGAAAATGAAAGAATAAGAAAATGATGATGATATGAGATTGAAATGTAATGATAAAGAGATTTACAGAATAATTTCCCATTAAAGATAGATGAAAATAACATTGTCTATATGAGCATGACATTTATACTTGTATGAAATAGGAATATGTTGATAGTCATGCATGCAAACATTTTAATGCACAAAATGATAATTGTTAATGCTTGTTGCATGATATAGTATATTGCCTTATTTATATGCACCACTAAGCTTAGAGCTTAGCGTGAAGTTTAATTTCCACGCAGATATAGAAAGGTAGCTGAAGACGCTAAATAAAGCAAGTGGCGATCCCATTCAAGTAAAGTAGCCGAATCTTGAGAAAGTGGGTTACAAGTTTTGAAACTTTTGTATTTGACTTTTATATTAAAAAAATGTTTGTGTTTGTAAAACCTACTTTTAAAGTTTGTTAAGAATTACTTTGATGTTAAAAATTACTATTTTATGTAAATAAATTGCACTCTAATTTTTGTTTATATCCATATATACATGCGTAAAAAAAATAATATAGCGATTAGAAGAAGTATGAGAAAGTCAGAAGACAGTGCTTCCTTATCTGGACACGTGCATTTCGGGTGAGGAGGTTGCAGGCGCCACACTGAGTGTATTCATTCTGTAATCAATTGCTCAATAGTGAGATTGAGTGAGTTGGATTGTGAGTGAAACACTTATAAAGGTTTTGTATGAGTCATTAAAATACAAAAGTTTGGTTATTGTGTTAGCCAAGAGAGTAAAATACTATAGTTAGGGGTAAGCTAGAAAAAAATCAATTGTAATACTTTGTGTTCATGAAATATCCAATAGCGATTGGGAAGAGAAGGTAGATTCGTTAACACCCGAACCTCTATAAATATTGGGTCTTTCATCTCTTTCTTTCCCTCTATTAATTCTTTACTATTTGCTTTAGCAAAACTTTTAATTACCAATCAATTCAATCCCCATTTTGGTTATTGTTTGGACAAAAACAAACAAGTATTAATTGTCATGACTTGTATGAATGCACATATGAAGTTTTATTCCTATATGTACCACTAAACTTTTAGTAGCTTAACATGTGAATTTCCTGCATGCAAGTTTGGAACCTAATAACTAGCAGAAGTCTGCTAGAAGTGAAGCGCTTATACAGAGATTCAGAGTAGACTTGTCTTGGATCGGTGATTTTTGTTCATATTATCTTTTTGGTTTTTTTTATACATAGCATATGAGATGGAGATAGATTTCTATGCATATCATATTTCGAAGAACATGTAACCTTCATTTTGGAAATGTAAATTTATGGTTTCTTTTGATGGTACATGTAAAAAGAATTTTGTGATGGTATATGTAAAAAGGATTTTGTGAGTTAAAGTTTTGGTAAGAAAGATAAAGTGTTAAATTCTAACAGGTTTTCTAACATAGTATTCTCTCTCATAGTTGGAATAGTCCTGGTTGCATGGGAGTACATTACATTTCTTGAACCATTTTTCCAACTACAAGCCACGATTTCAATTAGACCATAACTTAACAATTCAAGGCATATTTCATAGTTTCGCGTCTCAGCCATCACAAAATTCACCACAAACCCACTATTTCTTCAAGCAACAAAGAAGAAAAAGAAGAAAGGGTCAACATTAGACTTATTTCGACTTAATTCAAAATGAAAATTGCGGAGAAATTGGGAGAATAGGGTCTCTGTTTACCTTAATGTGAAAGTTTGCAAATTTCTCTTTATCTCTCTCTTTTCAATTTCCAAAATCAAGACATAGCCTCCTTGCTCTATGCTCCACTTGCAGCTCGTTTTCCCCAATTTTCTAGCTATGGCCGAAATCAAATTCTTTTCTCCTTGCGTATAATTAATATTAATCCTTTTCAAAATTTCCTTTAGATGCTTACATTTTCCATACTTTCAATTTAATCTGTATATAAAATTTATTTATTTTTTCTCCTTTCCTTGGCTTATGAGGTTTCGGTGGAAATGAATAAAATGGTGTAGGAAGTTTATGCGTGATGTACCGAGAATATGCCACCTTATCATTTTATATGCTTGTTAAAAGATGTGATTTGGATGCATGCTTACCAAGTGTACGGCATGCAAGAATTCTTTAAGTTAATATATTATTTTTCATTTTAATTAATCATAATTAATAGTAATCCTTTTCAAATTTTCCTTTAGATCCTTACATTTTCATTATTTTCAATTTAATCCGTACATAAATTTTATTTCTTTGGTTTGCAATCCCAAACTAATTAATTTTTAACATATCAATATTCATGGTATAATTTATTCTACATAATGATGTTTTCGATTTAACAATTTGCGCACTGGAGCGAAAAGTTACATTTTTCATAAGTCTCATGAAACCACATTTTAAATTTTATTTTTTCGATTTTAGGCCCTAAATTTGGAAGTTTTATATGTATAAATATACTGATATATTTGTCTCATTGTACCCTATGTCTAAATATTCTTAGTTTGCAACTCGCTAACAAAGTGAAAATTGTGAAATTTTCTGTTTAGTCATTTTCTTAGTGTCACACGGTAACCTTACGTTGCAAGTTTGAATTCAAATTTCTCATATTTATTAGGTCTGAATTTAGACTTTGATCATATTGCCACTGTTTTGGTTGAAAATGCACTCGATTTTTGGTTGGTCTAATACATTTGGCTATGAAACACGCGTGTCATTCCGGACCTAAATTGGCAGACGTGACAAAACTTAAATTTGGTGTGAGGAAAGAGAGAAAACACCTAATTGGGAATGAGTTAGAACAACTCCACTTGTAACTTAAGAGTGAGTTAGTGAAATCCCAAATGAGAATTAGGGAGTGAACGTAGGGATCTTTTTACCCGAACCACTATAAAATTTGTGTTCCTTCTTCTTATCTATCTGATTTATTTGTTCATTGCCTCCCCTTAAACAAAAATTTTATTTCCACCAATCTATCCTCCCCTTAATCAAACAAGTCTAAAAAGTGCTAAGAAAGATCAATAGTGGCCAATGAAGAAATCCAAAGCCTTAAGCATTTCTTCGATTCGATGGGTCTAATTATGCATATTGGAAGTATAGAATGAAGGTCTATCTTGATAGTGAATGTTGTCAAGATATTAGGCCAAGAAGGGGGGTTGAATTGGAGTTTCAAAAAATTAAACTTTAAGGTGCGGAAATAAATAATTAATTTTAGGAGAGATAGAGAAAATCTAACACAAAAATTTATAGAGGTTCGGGTGTTAACAAACCCTACTCCTCTTCCCAATCGCAATTGGGAGTTTCACTAACACACTAAGTGTTACAATGGAGTTTTACAAGCTCACTCCCAACTATGGTGTTTCTCACAATGACTCACACCTAACCTAAAAATCTCTTGTGTTTTAATGGCTCACACAATAACCAATTCCTTGTGTTTTACAGGCTCACACAAACAACCTTCACTTTGTATTTTTACAGGATCACACAAACAACCTTCACTTTGTGTTTTTACAGGCTCACACAAACAACCTTTTAATTTATGTTTTGGAGGCTCACACAACTAACCCTTACAAGTGTTCTACTCTTAACCCATAAATACGCAAAGCTCAATTGAGTAAAGATAACAGAGAGAACCACTTACAAATCTTAATTGCTCAAATATGAAGAGCAAAAATATTTTTACAGAGAATAGATTTTGTTCTCAAAGTATGAAAGTACAAATAGCTTGTAATAAGAATTAAATTCAAAGTATATTATGACTAGTAGTCACAAGACACTTGGAGGAATGGTTAGATAGTTCATGTAAGTTTATTATGTATGTATTGATATCTCTATTTCCTTTAAATATTTCTTGACCATCGATAGAGATTACAAGACATTCATTTGAAGTAAAGATTACTTTGTTTCCTTTATCACATAATTGACTTACACTTAACAAGTTATGTTTCAAGCCATCAACAAGTAAGACATCCTTAATAAAAGTAGTACCATTAAACACCAATAGAACCAATGCCAATTACCTTACCCTTTGCATTAGTTCTATATTTCTCTAATTCTATATCTAATTCTTCTATTAGGCTTTGCTCATCATCATAGCCATCTCGAGTCTGAGATTACGGACTGTCTGCTATTCGAAGGACCTTGATGATAAAATAGGTCTCTTCTTCAAAGTTGCATATCGAGGATGGCAACTTTCTGGAATGATGTTCATGAGGTAATCTGAATACCTCTTCGGTGGATGGGACTTCTTTCTCTTCCCTTTTGATGAAGCAGACTCCATATTTGAAGAATTTTAGTTGTTGATGGAGTTGAAGAATATTTTTGATAGAAAAAAAATATGATGAAAGACCCTAGAAATGTCTGTTTTATGCTGAAGATTCGAGCTTTTGATGGTATTTATAGTGAAATATCAAGGCTTTGGGGTCAGAATCTTCAATGTCTCAATGAATGAGAGTAAATGAGAGCGGTTTTGGGAGATGGAGAGTTAAAATGAAGATTGTAACCGGCTGTTTTCTTATATATTCGATACATTCACGGGCGTGACTTAGGGTTTCACGGGGGTGAATAGTCGTGTTCACGGTTTGCTGAAGCAGTGTTCCACCCGTGAATGAAAAGCGTGAATGAGTTCACGGGCGTGATCGATGAACCTCACGGGCGTGAATGATCATAGGTCACGGGAGTGAATATAATGTCACGGGCGTGACCTGTTGAATTTCACTACTTATACCCGTGAAGCAAGCCGTGACATAAGGCGTGAAAGCTTCTGTGAGTTTTGGGTGTAATTATTCACGGGCATGAAACTTCATCACAGGCATGGAGGTTCTTTTCCACGGGCGTGACTCAAGCCGTGAAACTATGTTTCACCACTTGAAGCCGTGAATCATGCCGTGACCTAAAGCGTGAAAGCTTCTGTGAGTTTTTGAGGCGTAATTGTTCACGGGAGTGAAAAAGCGTCACGGGCGTGAAGGTTCTTATCCACGGGCGTGACTCAAGCCGTGAAACTATGTTTCACCACTTGAAGCCGTGAAGCATGTCGTGAACCGAAGTCGTGAATGACACTGCCTCTTTGGGCCACTTAAGTCACGGGCGTGAGTATAAGTCACGGGCGTGAATCCCCTATAATTTTCATCAGATTGAAATTAAGTTCTACAACAAGACTAAATCATTTCAACAAAGATTTTACTTCATAAAGCATGAATTCTCATCAAAAATTTTATCTTATAACTTGTGAGATGTTTTAAGATCAACAATTAAAATTTCATATTCTTGTTATCACAAGGTTAATCCATCAATCATACCAAGTTCTCTTCTAATGAAATTAAATTTTTCCTCATTTAGAGACTTAGTGAAAATATCTGCTAATTGCTTTTCTGTGCATGCAAATTCTAATTCAATATCTCCATATTGAACATGATCTCTAATAAAGTGATGTCTAATGTCAATATGTTTACTTCTAGAGTGTTGAATAGGATTCTTTGAAAGATTTATAGTACTGGTGTTGTCACATTTTATAGGTATATGGTTCATCTCATGACCATAGTCCTTAAGTTGTTGTTTTATCCAAAGAATTTGTGTACAACAACATCCAACTGCTACATATTCAGCTTCAGTAGTTGAGAGAGCAACTGAAACTTGTTTCTTGCTAAACCAAGAAACCAAACATTCTCCAATGAAGTGATAAGTACCTGAAGTACTTTTTCTATCTAAAAGACTACCCGCATAGTCTGCATCTGAATATCCTATAATATAAAAAGATGAATTCTTAGGATACCATAAACCTAGATGCAATGTTCCATGTAAATATCTTAAAATCCTTTTTACAGCAATTAGATGAGATTCTTTAGGACATGATTGAAATCGCGCACACAAGCAAACACTATACATAATATCGGGTCTAGAAGCAGTGAGATATAAAAGTAATCCGATCATACCTCTATAAAGCTTTTCATTAATGCTCTTACCCTTTTCATCTTTGTCCAACTTTGTTGATGTGCTTATAGGAGTCTTGGCATTTTTGCATCCTTCCATACCAAATTTTTTTATTAAGTCTTTGGCATGTTTGGATTGGTTGATGAATATGCCCTCATTGCTTTGTTTGATTTGTAGACCAAGGAAATACTTAAGTTCTCCCATCATTCTCATTTCAAATTCCCTAGTCATGCACTTAGCAAATTCTTGACAAAGCAGCTCATTAGTAGAACCAAATATTATATCATCAACATAAATTTGAACAATAAGTATATCATGCTTATGCTTTTTGATGAACAGTGTAGTGTCAACATTTCCCTTTGTGAAGCTATTTTCTAGTAAAAAAGAACTTAGTCTCTCATACCAAGCTCTTGGAGCTTGCTTTAAACCATACAAAGCTTTTGAAAGTTTAAAAACATGATTTGGAAAATCATAGCTTTCAAAACCTGGTGGTTGTTCTACATACACTTCTTCATCTATATAGCCATTTAGAAATGCACTTTTCACATCCATTTGAAAAAGTTTGAAATTCATGTGACATGCATATGCTAAGAGTATTCTTATAGCTTCTAATCTAGCTACAGGTGCATATGTTTCATTATAGTCTATACCTTCTTCCTGATTATATTCTTTTGCAACTAGTCTTGCTTTATTCCTGGTTATTAACCCTTGTTCATCTAGCTTATTTCTAAATACCCATTTGCTGCCTATGATTGGATGATTTTTGGGTCTTGGTACTAGGTTCCATACCTTATTTCTCTCAAATTGGTTAAGTTCCTCTTGCATGGCAATTACCCAACTTTCATCATTAAGAGCCTCATCAATGTTTTTAGGCTTAATTTGTGAAATAAAAGCAATGTCAGTGACTAAATGCTTGAAATGAGATCTAGTACTTATTCCCCTTGATAGATCACCAATTATTTGCTCTTTTGGATGATTTTTGTTCATTCTCCATTCTTTTGGAAGTTCTTGCTCCATTTGTTCTTGATTTTGAGGTAGTAAATTTTCTTGATCGTTTTCTTCTTTTCCATTTTCAATGACAAGTTTTTCCATATTGTCTACAACATCATCAAGAGCACTACCTTTCACAAGATCAAGTCTACTTGATTCATTAAAAGCA
Source organism: Triadica sebifera (assembly GCA_023653625.1). Taxonomy (NCBI): domain Eukaryota; kingdom Viridiplantae; phylum Streptophyta; class Magnoliopsida; order Malpighiales; family Euphorbiaceae; genus Triadica; species Triadica sebifera. Next base: position 495,444 of record CM042899.1, on the reverse strand, counting down.
ACATGCATGGATTCTTCCACTGTTAATGATCTTTTATTAAATACTCTATATGCGTTGCTGGTTGTAGAGTATCCTAAAAAGATATCATCATCAGACTTAGAGGCAAATTTTCCAAGATTGTCCTTGGTGTTCAATATAAAACACTTGCATCCAAATACTCTAAAGTATGATACCAAGGGCTTTCTTCTATTCCATAGCTCAAATGAGGTTTTGTTTAAAATAGGTCTTTTGAAAACTCGATTTGAAATATAACATGCAGTGTTTGTGACTTCTGCCCAAAAATAAGTTGGTAATTCATATTCATTAAGCATTGTTCTTGCCATTTCAATTAATGTTCGATTTTTCCTTTCAACTACTCCATTTTGTTGAGGTTTTCTAGGAGATGAGAAATTATGTGAAATGCCATGTTCAAGACAAAAACTTTCAAAGTTTTCATTTTCAAATTCTTTCCCATGACCACTTCTTATTTTTGAAATACAGTACCCTTTTTCATTTTGAACTCTTTTAGCAAAGTTTTTGAAATTTTCAAAAGCATCACTCTTTTGAGCTAAGAAAATTACCCAAGTAAATCTAGAGTAATCATCTACGATGACAAATGCATAATGTTTTCCTCCTAAGCTAGCAACCCTAGTAGGTCCAAATAAGTCTAAATGTAGGAGTTGAAGGGGTTTTGAAGTACTTACTATGTTTTCGGCTTTGAAAGATGACTTGTGTTGCTTTCCTCTTTGACAAGGATCACATGTCTTGCCTTTTTCATATTTAACTCTTGGTAATCCTTTTACTAGCCCTCCTGTGCTGAGACTTTGTATTAAGTCCATGTTAGCATGACCAAGTCTTCTATGCCACAGCCAAGATTCATCACTAGTAGTCACAAGACACTTAGAGGAATGGTTAGATAGTTCATGTAAGTTTATTATGTACGTATTGATATCTCTATTTCCTTTAAATATTTCTTGACTATCAATAGAGATTACAAGACATTCATTTGAAGTGAAAATTACTTTGTTTCCTTTATCACATAATTGACTTACACTTAACAAGTTATGTTTCAAACCATCAACAAGTAAAACATCCTTAATAAAAGTAGTACCATTAACACCAATAGAACCAATGCCAATTACCTTACCCTTTGCATTGTTTCCAAAGGTAACTTTACCTCCATCAATACTTTTGATTTCATTGAAGAGTTCTTTGTTTCCTGTCATATGCCTTGAGCATCCACTGTCTACTAGCCATGCATTTTTGTTTATTGTGGACTTGAGGCATACCTATAGAATTACAAATCAAGTATGATATTTAGGTACCCAAATGAGTTTGGGTCCTTGGGGGTTAGCACATGAAGGTTCCCAATAAGCCTTCCTTATCCAGCAATTTTTATTTATATGACCCATTTTCATACAGTAATTACATTGTTTAGGTGTAAACTTGCTTTTTGGTCTTACAATGTATTTGAATGCCATAATTTGATTAGACTGATTTTGAGAACAATGGCATGCACAATCATGATTAATTTGCATTTTTCTAGATACATTCTTCCTATATATAAAGGCATGATTCTTTTTTGGAATAGTGGTTTTAACATTATTATTTATTGGTGTAGTTCTAACAGGTGTGGAGATGTTATGTTCTTTAGACTTAACAAATACTGTTTTGTTAGAAGATGATGATGTGTCCTTAAACCCTAGACCATGTCTAACTAAAGGTGGTCTTTGAGACACAATAAGAGTATCTAAGCTCTCTTTACCCTTGTGAAATTTAGAAATGGAATTTCTAAGTTCTTCAACTTCATTTTTCAAAGTATTATTTTCTTTTAATAGTGAAGCTATTGAGGGTCTTGATGAGTATTCATTTAAAGACTTTTGAAGAGATTCATTTGATGATTTAAGCTTTATGTTCTCATTTTCTAAGCCATCTATCTTATTTTTTAAATCGGAAATATTATTTCTATAGATACTAAATTTAGTTCTATATTTCTCTAATTCTATACTTAATTCTTCTATTAGGCTTTGCTCATCATCATCATCACTATCACTATTACTATCATTATCACATACTATCATTGTTGAAAGAGTGTGAGTGTAGTGATCTTACTTTGTCCGAGACGTGATCCTCAATAGCCATGAAACATAGGTTGACCTCTTCACTTTCATTATCATCTTTTTCACTTGAAGAGCTTTCGTCATCCCATGTGGCTTTGTGACCTTTCTCCCCATTGTCTCTTTGGTATTTGCTCTTATTCTTCCTGAGCCTTGGACATTCTGGTTTGATATGTCCTTTCTTTCCACATTCATAGCATTTTACCTCTTCCTTACTTCTATGTGTGTCATTAGAAGTTTGTTTGAGGTTTCTTTGCCTGAATTTTCTGGAATTACTCATTTTCTTCTCAATGATTCTTTTTAATCTCCTTGAAAGCATAGCAATGTACTCATTTTCATCATCACTCATTTCTTTATCATCTTCACTTTCTTCTTGAGATTTTGAAGTAGAGGCTTTGAGTGCTAAGGGCTTTCTTTTCTCTGGCTCTGCTTCAAGCTCTCTATCTCTCTTCACTGCCATCTCATGTGTGAGAAGTTTGCCAATCAGCACATCAGTGTTCATGATGCTCATATCTTCATTTGCTTCTTCTATGCTAGCAACTCTTGAACCATAGTCTTTAAGAGGAAGACTTCTCAGGATTTTATTGTTTACATCTTCCAAACTCAGATGCTTCCCAAGTTTCCTCATTCCATTTATAATGGCTAGAAGACGGGTTGTCATGTCAATGATTGACTCATTGGATTTTATCTTGAAGAGCTCATATTCTGAGGTTAGAAGTTGAATCTTCTTGGATTTGACTTGCTTAGTTCCCTCATGATAGTTCTCCAATGTCTTCCACATGCTGTATGCTGTTGAGCAGTGTTGTATTCTCCCACATTCTTCAATAGATAATGAGCTTGATAGGATTGTCATTGCCTTCTTGTTTTTGAAATTTGCTCTTCTTTGTGGCTCTGTCCAATCATCTATTGATAGGATTTCTTCTTCACCATCAGCTCCTCTTCTGGTTGGTGGTGTCCATTCTTTTCGTACACTATCCCAGACTTCAATTCCTTCACTATCCAAGTATGTCTCCATCCGAAAACTTCCAATGGGCATAATTTGCTCCATCAAAGTAAGGTTTGAGACTTTGGAATCCTTCACTGTCCATATCTTACTCTTTACTTGCGCTTTTTAGGCTTCGATGATAGACAAAGCTTTGATACCAATTGTTGCTCAGATATTAGGCCAAGAAGGGGGGTTGAATTGGTGTTTCAAAAAATTAAACTTTAAGGTGCAGAAATAAATAATTAATTTTTTGAGGGATAGAGAAAATCAGACACAAAGATTTATAGAGGTTCGGGTGTTAACAAAACCTATTCCTCTCCCCAATCGCAATTGGGAGTTTCACTAACACACTAAGTGTTATAATGGAGTTTTACAAGCTCACTCCCAACTATGGTATTTCTTACAATGGCTCACACCTAACCCAGAAATCCCTAACTGATCAACATGTCTATACAAGGTTTGAAAAAATATCCATAGCACTATACCTAAAACACAATCCTATAAAATAGACTGTTAGCTTTCGTAAAGCTTGTTTATAGACATGTTTTTCGAATTTGCATGATACATGTTGTGCTTGTCTTATTTACTTGATATGAAAATAAAATACAAAGTCCAACCCTAATTGTGTGGCTACTGCTACTGCTAAGCTCCTTCGGTAGTGTGCATTGTATTTGTAGATCTCCCTCTATACCAGCATGTCATTATCTGTCTCCTGCCTACACTTGCACGAGAGAAAACAAACTCTCATGCTGAACATACGCTCAGTAGTGCAAGCTTTATGAAAATAAGCTAATATTGTTTGTACATAAATTATTTAAGTATCCTAGCATGCCTATATTATATATGTAGAAATTATACCTTTAAAATATCATAATCTAATATATATATGGGGAAGTCATGCATTTTAGAACCAATAACATATCACAATACAAACATGTCTAATAAAAATTAGATTGTACATAGATTTGTCTTATTATATTGCATGTCCTCTAATATAATCACACAACTTACCTATTTTTTCCATATCATGCCATCTAGAACAATCTCTAGGGTGATAGAAGAGGTATCCATATAATAAGGAGCCTATCTGTATGGATACTGAGCATCATGAAAGTAGACATTGAATGCCTCTAATCACAGTGGGACGTCGAACACCTCTGATCATTGTGTGGATGCAAAATATCATAAAAGTGGGACACCGAGTGAATATGATCATTATATAACCCTGTTGGTATACCTAGTAGTACATGCTTATTTATGGGTTTTGATGTTATATTTGTCCACATAGTTCTATATCAGAAGTACAATTATCATTCCAAATTGAGTTTTACATACATAATTCACTTAAACCATTTCTTGCACTAACATATATGTTAACCTTGAGGGGTATTTCCGTCATTTTGATGATAATAAATAATATAGCAATATTGTATTTAACATACTTGTTTTTGTAATTATATTATACAGGACATGAATTAAAATAGCAAGAATGGAGAATTGGAAGAATAATCATTGAGAAACAAAAAGCAAGAAGTAGCATGTTCACGGCCGTGAGTCTAGGAGTCACTCCCGTGAAGGAAGCTATCCGTTACCAAAACCAAAATTTGAAGTTCACGGCCATGAAGGAAAAATAAACCGTGAAGTAAGCATTTCAGTCACCCCCGTGATTGAAGGTGTCACCCTCGTGAAGAAGTCATGTAATTTCATCCAGAGAGATTCACGATCAGAGTCACCACTTGGGTCACGGCTGGGAAAATTGTCACCGCCGTGAATGAAGGTGTCACCCACATGAAGGCTTCATTCAATTTCATCCAGAGAGCTTCACTACCAGAGTCACCACTTGTCTCACGGCTGGGAAGAGTGTCACGCCCGTGACTGATTAATGTCATGCCCGTGACTTTATATGTCAAAACATACCAGAGAGCTTCACGACCAAGGTCACCACTTCAGTCACGGCTTGGGAAGAACTGTCACCCCCGTGACAAGCATATTCACGCCCGTGACCAATGAAAGAGAAAAATATCAGGCACGATTTTTTGGTTGGTACAACGGCTTGTTTCTTATTTAATGCACCCCAACGGCTATATTTAGCCATGAGAGTATAAATGGAAGTCATTTATGCATTAAGAAACAAGAGAATGATAAGAAAAACAAAAGATTAGTATATATTTCAAATCACAAGCTATCTTGTACTTTTATACTTTGAGAACAAATCTATTCTCTGTAAAAATCTTATTGCTCCTCATATTTGAGCAATAAAGATTTATAAGTGGTTCTCTCTATAATCTTTGCTCAAGTGAGCATTGGGTAGTTCTGGGTTAAGAGAAGAACACTTGTAAGGGTTAGTTGTGTGAACCTCCAAAACACAAATTAAAGGGTTGTTTGTGTGAGCCTGTAAAAACACAAAGTATAGGTTGTTTGTGTGAGCCTGTAAAACACAAAGTGTAGGTTGTTTGTGTGAGCCTGTAAAACACAAAGGAATTGGTTATTGTGTGAGCCAATAAAACACAAGGGATTTCTGGGTTAGGTGTGAGCCAATAAAACACAAGGGATTTCTGGGTTAGGTGTGAGCCATTGTGAGAAACACCATAGTTGGGAGTGAGCTTGTAAAACTCCATTGTAACACTTAGTGTGTTAGTGAAACTCCCAATTGCGATTGGAGAGAGGAGTAGGGTTTGTTAATACCCGAACCTCTATAAATCTTTGTGTCTGATTTTCTCTATCCTTTCTAAAATTGACAATTTTATTTCCGCACTTTAAAGTTTAATTTTTTGAAACTCCAATTCAACCCCCCTTCTTGGTCTAATATCTGAGCAACAATTGGTATCAGAGCCTTGTCTAGCATCGAAGCCTAAAAAGTGCTAGTAAAGAGTAAAATATGTCCAGTGAAGGATTCCAGAGTCTCAAACCTTACTTTGACGGAGAAAATTATGCCCATTGGAAGTTTCGGATGGAGACATACTTGGATATTGAAGGAATTGAAGTATGGGATAGTGTACGAAAAGAATGGACACCACCAACCAGAAGAGGAGCTAATGGTGAAGAAGAAATCCTATCAAGAGATGATTGGACAGAGCCACAAAGAAGAGCAAATTTCAAAAACAAGAAGACAATGACAATCCTATCAAGCTCATTATCTATTGAAGAATGTGGGAGAATACAACACTACTCAACAACATACAGCATGTGGAAGACATTGGAGAACTATCATGAGGGAACTAAGCAAGTCAAATCCAAGAAGATTCAACTTCTAACCTCAGAATATGAGCTCTTCAAGATAAAATCCAATGAGTCAATCATTGACATGACAACCCGTCTTCTAGCCATTATAAATGGAATGAGGAAACTTGGGAAGCATCTGAGTTTGGAAGATGTAAACAATAAAATCCTGAGAAGTCTTCCTCTTAAAGACTATGGTTCAAGAGTTGCTGGCATAGAAGAAGCAAATGAAGATATGAGCATCATGAACACTGATGTGTTGATTGGCAAACTTCTCACACATGAGATGGCAGTGAAGAGAGATAGAGAGCTTGAAGCAGAGCCAGAGAAAAGAAAGCCCTTAGCATTTAAAGCCTCTACTTCAAAATCTCAAGAAGAAAGTGAAGATGATAAAGAAATGAGTGATGATGAAAATGAGGACATTGCTATGCTTTCAAGGAGATTAAAAAGAATCATTGAGAAGAAAATGAGTAATTCCAGAAAATTCAGGCAAAGAAACCTCAAACAAACTTCTAATGACACACATAGAAGTAAGGAAGAGGTAAAATGCTATGAATGTGGAAAGAAAGGACATATCAAACCAGAATGTCCAAGGCTCAAGAAGCACAAGAGCAAATACCAAAGAGACAATGGCGAGAAAGGTCACAAAGCCACATGGGATGACGAAAGCTCTTCAAGTGAAAAAGATGATAATGAAAGTGAAGAGGTCAACCTATGTTTCATGGCTATTGAGGATCACGTCTCGGACAAAGTAAGATCACTACACTCACACTCTTTCAACAATGATAGTAGTGATAATGATAGTAATAGTGATAGTGATGATGATGATGATGAGCAAAGCCTAATAGAAGAATTAAGTATAGAATTAGAGTAATATAGAACTAAATTTAGTATCTATAGAAATAATATTTCCGATTTAAAAAATAAGATAGATGGCTTAGAAAAGGAGAACATAAAGCTTAAATCATCAAATGAATCTCTTCAAAAGTCTTTAGATGAATACTCATCAAGACCCTCAACAGCTTCACTGTTAAAAGAAAATAATACTTTGAAAAATGAAGTTGAAGAACTTAGAAATTCCATTTCTAAATTTCACAAGGGTAAAGAGAGTTTAGATACTCTTATTGTGTCTCAAAGACCACCTTTAGTTAGACATGGTCTAGGGTTTAAGGACACATCATCATCTTCTAACAAAACAGTATTTGTTAAGTCTAAAGAACATAACATCTCCACACCTGTTAGAACTACACCAATAAATAAGAATGTTAAAACCTCTATACCGAAAAAGAATCATGCCTTTATATATAGGAAGAATGTATCTAGAAAAATGAAAATTAATCATGATTGTGCATGCCATTGTTCTCAAAATCAGTCTAATCAAATTATGGCATTCAAATACATTGTAAGACCAAAAATCAAGTTTACACCTAAACAATGTAATTACTGTATGAAAATGGGTCATATAAATAAAAATTGCTGGATAAGGAAGGCTCATTGGGAACCTTCATGTGCTAACCCCCAAGGACCCAAACTCATTTGGGTACCTAAATATCATACTTGATTTGTAATTCTGTAGGTATGCCTCAAGTCCACAATAAACAAAAATGCATGGCTAGTAGATAGTGGATGCTCAAGGCATATGACAGGAAACAAAGAACTCTTCAATGAAATCAAAAGTATTGATGGAGGTAAAGTTACCTTTGGAAACAATGCAAAGGGTAAGGTAATTGACATTGGTTCTATTGGTGTTAATGGTACTACTTTTATTAAGGATGTTTTACTTGTTGATGGCTTGAAACATAACTTGTTAAGTGTAAGTCAATTATGTGATAAAGGAAACAAAGTAATTTTCACTTCAAATGAATGTCTTGTAATCTCTATTGATAGTCAAGAAATATTTAAAGGAAATAGAGATATCAATACGTACATAATAAACTTACATGAACTATCTAACCATTCCTCTAAGTGTCTTGTGACTACTAGTGATGAATCTTGGCTGTGGCATAGAAGACTTGGTCATGCTAACATGGACTTAATACAAAGTCTCAGCACAGGAGGGCTAGTAAAAGGATTACCAAGAGTTAAATATGAAAAAGGCAAGACATGTGATCCTTGTCAAAGAGGAAAGCAACACAAGTCATCTTTCAAAGCCGAAAACATAGTAAGTACTTCAAAACCCCTTCAACTCCTACATTTAGACTTATTTGGACCTACTAGGGTTGCTAGCTTAGGAGGAAAACATTATGCATTTGTCATCGTAGATGATTACTCTAGATTTACTTGGGTAATTTTCTTAGCTCAAAAGAGTGATGCTTTTGAAAATTTCAAAAACTTTGCTAAAAGAGTTCAAAATGAAAAAGGGTACTGTATTTCAAAAATAAGAAGTGGTCATGGGAAAGAATTTGAAAATGAAAACTTTGAAAGTTTTTGTCTTGAACATGGCATTTCACATAATTTCTCATCTCCTAGAACACCTCAACAAAATGGAGTAGTTGAAAGGAAAAATCGAACATTAATTGAAATGGCAAGAACAATGCTTAATGAATATGAATTACCAACTTATTTTTGGGCAGAAGCCACAAACACTGCATGTTATATTTCAAATCGAGTTTTCAAAAGACCTATTTTAAACAAAACCTCATTTGAGCTATGGAATGGAAGAAAGCCCTTGGTATCATACTTTAGAGTATTTGGATGCAAGTGTTTTATATTGAACACCAAGGACAATCTTGGAAAATTTGCCTCTAAGTCTGATGATGGTATCTTTTTAGGATACTCTACAACCAGCAACGCATATAGAGTATTTAATAAAAGATCATTAACAGTGGAAGAATCCATGCATGTTGCTTTTAATGAATCAAGTAGACTTGATCTTGTGAAAGGTAGTGCTCTTGATGATGTTGTAGATAATATGGAAAAACTTGTCATTGAAAATGGAAAAGAAGAAAACGATCAAGAAAATTTACTACCTCAAAATCAAGAACAAATGGAGCAAGAACTTCCAAAAGAATGGAGAATGAACAGAAATCATCCAAAAGAGCAAATAATTGGTGATCTATCAAGGGGAATAAGTACTAGATCTCATTTCAAGCATTTAGTCACTGACATTGCTTTTATTTCACAAATTAAGCCTAAAAACATTGATGAGGTTCTTAATGATGAAAGTTGGGTAATTGCCATGCAAGAGGAACTTAACCAATTTAAGAGAAATAAGGTATGGAACCTAGTACCAAGACCCAAAAATCATCCAATCATAGGCAGCAAATGGGTATTTAGAAATAAGCTAGATGAACAAGGGTTAATAACTAGGAATAAAGCAAGACTAGTTGCAAAAGAATATAATCAGGAAGAAGGTATAGACTATAATGAAACATATGCACCTGTAGCTAGATTAGAAGCTATAAGAATACTCTTAGCATATGCATGTCACATGAATTTCAAACTTTTTCAAATGGATGTGAAAAGTGCATTTCTAAATGGCTATATAGATGAAGAAGTGTATGTAGAACAACCACCAGGTTTTGAAAGCTATGATTTTCCAAATAATGTTTTTAAACTTTCAAAAGCTTTGTATGGTTTAAAGCAAGCTCCAAGAGCTTGGTATGAGAGACTAAGTTCTTTTTTACTAGAAAATAGCTTCACAAAGGGAAATGTTGACACTATACTGTTCATCAAAAAGCATAAGCATGATATACTAATTGTTCAAATTTATGTTGATGATATAATATTTGGTTCTACTAATGAGCTGCTTTGTCAAGAATTTGCTAAGTGCATGACCAGGGAATTTGAAATGAGCATGATGGGAGAACTTAAGTATTTCCTTGGTCTACAAATCAAACAAAGCAATGAGGGCATATTCATCAACCAATCCAAACATGCCAAAGACTTAATAAAAAAATTTGGTATGGAAGGATGCAAAAATGCCAAGACTCCTATAAGCACATCAACAAAATTGGACAAAGATGAAAAGGGTAAGAGCATTAATGAAAAGCTTTATAGAGGTATGATCGGATCACTTTTATATCTCACTGCTTCTAGACCCGATATTATGTATAGTGTTTGCTTGTGTGCGCGATTTCAATCATGTCCTAAAGAATCTCATCTAATTGCTGTAAAAAGGATTTTAAGATATTTACATGGAACATTGCATCTAGGTTTATGGTATCCTAAGAATTCATCTTTCTATATTATAGGATATTCAGATGCAGACTATGCTGGTAGTCTTTTAAATAGAAAAAGTACTTCAGGTACTTGTCACTTCATTGGAGAATGTTTGGTTTCTTGGTTTAGCAAGAAACAAGTTTCAGTTGCTCTCTCAACTGCTGAAGCTAAATATGTAGCAGTTGGATGTTGTTGTACACAAATTCTTTGGATAAAACAACAACTTAAGGACTATGGTCATGAGATGAACCATATACCTATAAAATGTGACAACACCAGTACTATAAATCTTTCAAAGAATCCTATTCAACACTCTAGAAGTAAACATATTGACATTAGACATCACTTTATTAGAGATCATGTTCAATATGGAGATATTGAATTAGAATTTGCATGCACAGAAAAGCAATTAGCAGATATTTTCACTAAGTCTCTAAATGAGGAAATATTTAATTTCATTAGAAGAGAACTAGGTATGATTGATGGATTAACCTTGTGATTACAAGAATATGAAATTTTAATTGTTGATCTTAAAACATCTCACAAGTTATAAGATAAAATTTTTGATGAGAATTCATGCTTTATGAAGTAAAATCTTTGTTGAAATGATTTAGTCTTGTTGTAGAACTTAATTTCAATCTGATGAAAATTATAGGGGATTCACGCCCGTGACTTATACTCACGCCCGTGACTTAAGAGGCCCAAAGAGGCAGTGTCATTCACGACTTCGGTTCACGACATGCTTCACGGCTTCAAATGGTGAAACATAGTTTCACGGCTTGAGTCACGCCCGTGGATAAGAACCTTCACGCCCGTGACGCTTTTTCACTCCCGTGAACAATTACGCCTCAAAAACTCACAGAAGCTTTCACGCTTTAGGTCACGGCATGATTCACGGCTTCAAGTGGTGAAACATAGTTTCACGGCTTGAGTCACGCCCGTGGAAAAGAACCTCCATGCCCGTGGTGAAGTTTCATGCCCATGAATAATTACACCCAAAACTCACAAAAGCTTTCACGCCTTATGTCACGGCTTGCTTCACGGGTATAAGTAGTGAAATTCAACAGGTCACGCCCGTGACATTATATTCACTCCCGTGACCTATGATCATTCACGCCCGTGAGGTTCATCGATCACGCCCGTGAACTCATTCACGCTTTTCATTCACGGGTGGAACACTGCTTCAGCAAACCGTGAACACAACTATTCACGCCCGTGAAACCCTAAGTCACGCCCGTGAATGTATCGAATATATAAGAAAACAGCCGGTTACAATCTTCATTTCAACTCTCCATCACCCAAAACCGCTCTCATTTACTCTCATTCATTGAGACATTGAAGATTCCGACCCCAAAGCCTTGATATTTCACTATAAATACCATCAAAAGCTCGAATCTTCAGCAGAAAACAGACATTTCTAAGGTCTTTCATCATATTTTTTTCTATCAAAAATCTTCTTCAACTCCATCAACAAACTAAATTCTTCAAATATGGAGTCTGCTTCATCAAAAGGGAAGAGAAATAAGTCCCATGCACTGAAGAGGTATTCAGATTACCTCATGAACATCATTCCAGAAAGTTGCCATCCTCGATATGCAACTTTGAAGAAGAGACCTATTTTATCATCAAGGTCCTTCGAATAGCAGACAGTCCGTAATCTCGAACTCGAGATGGCTATGACAGAGCAACTTCAAGCCTGTCATCTAAAAGAATTTGTTGAAATTCATCTGCCAACCCCACGGGAGCCAACGCTGGAATTTCTCAGCACCTTGCAGGTTTCACCAACTCGAGTGGTGAAATTCCAACTCTGCAACAATGCAAACACCCTCAGGGCCATCGCATTTGGAGAATTGTTCAACCTACCATCTGATGGCATTCTAAATGAGACTGAGGTAGAATTCTCTGCCCTTGCAGCCTGGACACATTTTGGCACAGATTGCAGCTGGGATGTCAAGAAAACTTAGAGCACACATCTCAGGACCCCAATACACGGTATTTGCATAGGTTTCTAACCTATAGCATTTTTGCTCGGGGAGAAAGCAATGGAACTTTTAGGAAGTCAGAACTCTTCCTATTCGAGATGGCTCACCGGGGAGTCACAGTGGCGCTTTCCAGATGGTTTGCAAACCATTTTCTCTCCATCGCCATCAAGCCCACAGGAGATATCTTGATTGGGGCATATGTCACTCATATGGCAGTGAAGCTCAATTACTTGAAGCTGGATAACCATCACTTCAACATCATTCCTGCACATCCACGAGATAGGCTGGATATCGAGTCATTCATCAAGATGGGAGCAGCTGTGAGAATCATTTTCCAGAACGATATCTTCTATCGCTTCACTGATACTGCTGGAGAGATTATCTGGGAAGATCATGACACGGAGGATTTTAAAGCAGGCCTCCAGGGAGTCCAGCAGAAAAAGCGGGCTAGGATTGAGGAAGCAACTCCAGCCATCGAGCAGGACATTGGACAGTCCTCAGCCTCCACACCATCTTTAGCGCAGCAGGTGGTCGACCTCTTGGCACCACATTTCGAGCAGCTGCAGACTTCCATGGATGAGAGGTTGGAGAACCTCAATGACTTCATGGAGTCTCGGATAGACAGCCTTGAGGCTGAAGTAGCTAGGCTTCGTGATAGGATGTCTGGCTAGGATATAGGCTAGAGTGTAGCCTAAATTTGTTATGTTTGATCATTTTTTTTGTTATGTTTGCTTATGTAGGAAATCTTAAATTTCCTTTCTAAGTTTGTATCCTTTCCTTTATAATATATATTTGCTTTTGTTTACTTCAATCTACATATTCTTTTTGATTGATGACAAAAGGGGGAGAAAACTAGCAATATATGATAGGTAATATATGATAAGGGAAAGTAGTATCGAACTAGCAATATAAGGATTATGAATAAAAAAGTGAACAGACTTTGAATTGATTTAAAAATCTTGATTCAACTTTTCAGATGCAAAGTAGATAATTAAAAAAAAAAGCTGAGTTTTATATACTTTAAATATACCCTAAGTATACTTTGCATACACCTTAAAAGCAAGTTACAAATAAAAACATGCCATGATATACCTTAAATATACCTTACATATACTTTCTGTCTTGAAAAGGAATTATGGTATATATTAGATATACTTCTCATATAACTTGCATATACTTAAAATCTAGTTAAATGCTACATCTTTATTTACTATTCTTGCATATTATAACTTTTATTCTAAGTATATTTTGAGGGGGAGACTTCTCAAAATCACATATTGCTAGATTATTTGTCACCATCAAAAAGGGGGAGATTGTTAACCTTGAGGGGTATTTCCGTCATTTTGATGATAATAAATAATATAGCAATATTGTATTTAACATACTTGTTTTTGTAAGTATATTATACAGGACATGAATTAAAATAGCAAGAATGGAGAATTGGAAGAATAATCCTTGAGAAACAAAAAACAAAAAGTAGCATGTTCACGGCCGTGACTCTAGGAGTCACTCCCGTGAAGGAAGCTATCCGTTACCAAAACCAACATTTGAAGTTCACGGCCATGAAGGAAAAACAAATCGTGAAGTAAGCATTTCAGTCACCCCCGTGACTGAAGGTGTCACCCCCGTGAAGAAGTCATGTAATTTCATCCAGAGAGCTTCACGACCAGAGTCACCACTTAGGTCACGGCTGGGAAAGTCACCCCCGTGAAGGCTTCATTCAATTTCATCCAGAGAGCTTCACGACCAGAGTCACCACTTGTCTCACGGCTGCGAAGAGTGTCACGCCCGTGACTGATTAATGTCATGCCCATGACTCTATATGTCAAAACATACTAGAGAGCTTCACGACCAAGGTTACCACTTCAGTCACGGCTTGGGAAGAACTGTTACCCCCGTGACAAGCATATTCACGCCCGCGACCAATGAAAGAGAAAAATGTCAGGCGCAATTTTTTGGTTGGTACAACGGCTAGTTTCTTATTTAATGCACCCCAACAACTATATTTAGCCATGAGAGTATAAATGGAAGTCATTTATGCATTAAGAAACAAGAGAATGATAAGAAAAACAAAAGATTAGTATATATTTCAAATCACAAGCTATCTTGTACTTTTATACTTTGAGAACAAATATATTCTCTGTAAAAATCTTATTGCTCTTCATATTTGAGCAATAAAGATTTATAAGTGGTTCTCTCTGTAAACTTTGCTCAAGTGAGCATTGGGTAGTTCTGGGTTAAGAGAAGAACACTTGTAAGGGTCAGTTGTGTGAACCTCCAAAACACAAATTAAAAGGTTGTTTGTGTGAGCCTGTAAAAACACAAAGTATAGGTTGTTTGTGTGAGCCTATAAAACACAAAGTGTAGGTTGTTTGTGTGAGCCTGTAAAACACAAAGGAATTGGTTATTATCTGAGCCTGTAAAACACAAAGTGTAGGTTGTTTGTGTGAGCCTGTAAAACACAAAGGAATTGGTTATTGTGTGAGCCATTAAAACACAAGGGATTTCTGGGTTAGGTGTGAGCCATTGTGAGAAACACCATAGTTGGGAGTGAGCTTGTAAAACTCCATTGTAACACTTAGTGTGTTAGTGAAACTCTCAATTGCGATTTGGGAGAGGAGTAGGGTTTGTTAATACCCGAACCTCTATAAATCTTTGTGTCTGATTTTCTCTATCCTTTCTAAAATTAACAATTTTATTTCCGCACTTTAAAGTTTAATTTTTTGAAACTCCAATTCAACCCCCCTTCTTGGTCTAATATCTGGGCAACGATATACTTTCCTTACAACACACATATATTCCATCCATATACATATACATAACATGTCATATTGGTTCATACTAATCTATTTTCATATATCAATTCGAATGTCATAATTACAATACATGTTATCTGTAATGACATAGGTGAGAAGTTTTCTTGGTTTGGCTGGTTGTTATCGGAGGTTCATGAAAGGATTTTCAATGGTAGTTTCACCACTGAAAAAAATTGCTTAGAAAGGAGACCATATTTGAGTGGACAGACCAGTGCCAAACTACTTTTGATAAGTTGAAGAAAATGTTAACAGAGGCACCACTGTTGACACAACCTACTGTGGAAAAAGATTTTTTGGTGTACAGTGATGCTTCCCTTAATAGTTTGGGCTATGTACTAATGTAAGAAGGCAAGGTGATCGCTTATCCTTCCAGACAACTGAAGCCTCATGAGAGAAATTATCCGACACATGATTTGGAACTAACAGACATTGTGTTTGCATTGGGAATATGGCGACACTACCTGTATGGCGAGCAATCTTATATCTATACAGACCATAAAAGTTTATAATATTTGTCTTCACAAAAGGAACTCAATTTGAGACAAAGGCGATGGCTAAAATTAATCAAAGACTACAATTGTATCATTGATTATCAGGCTGGTAAGGCCAATGTGGTAGCTAACGCTCTAAGTAGAAAAACTCTGGCAAGTAAATGATAAAACTTAAATTTATTAAGTGAACAAGATTAAAAAAAATGAAATAATAAGTTCTTTATATATTATATTGGTAGAATTATGGATTCAACCCATGTTGATTCAACAAGTAAAGGACAATCAGAAGCAGAACACAAAATTAAAAGAAATCTTTGAAATGGTGAAAAAGGGTGAAAAACCAGAATTTACTATTGAAACAGATGGGAGTTTAAGGCAAAAAGGCAGGTTATATGTACCAGACATATCAGAATTGAAACAAGAAATTTTGAGGGAGGTTCACAATTTTATTTATTGAATGCACCCAGGAAGCAACAAAATGTACCATGATTTGAACACATATTACTGGTGGCCAGGAATGAAAAGAGATATCACAGAGTATACTACCAAATGTTTAACTTGTCAGCAAGTGAAGGCTGAGCATCATGTACCAAGTGGATTATTGCAATCAATTGCAATTCCATAGTGGAAATGGGAAAGAGTTACAATGGATTTTTTTCTAGTTTGCCTTTAACACAAAAGAGGCATGATGCAGTATGGGTAGTGGTGGACTGATTCAACAAATCAGGTCACTTTCTACCGATAAAGATAGATTATCCACTTAACCATTTGGCAGAGATTTATGTTAATGAGATAATCCGTTTACATGGTGTGTCAGTTTCAGTCATTTCAGATCGAGACCCGAGGTTCACTTCACAATTTTGGAAAAAGTTTGCATCAAGCCAGAGGTACTTGACTCAATTTGAACACAACTTTCCACTCACAACAGATGGACAATCAGAGAGAGTCATATAGATATTGGAAGATATGTTGAGGAGTTGTGTGATGGAATTTGAAGGCAGTTGGGACAAACATCTTCCATTGATAGAATTTGTCTACAATAATAGTTACCAAATCAGTATCAGTATGACACCATATGAAGCCTTATATAGAAGGAAATATAGAATGCCTCTATGTTGGACTGAGCTTAGGAAATGTAGTAGGTCCAGATCTAGTACAGCAGATAGAGAAAAAAGTGAGAGTAATAAGAGATAGGCTGAAAGCTGCTGCTGATAGATAGAAATCATATGCTTATTTGAAAAGGAGGGATATTGAGAATACAGTTGGTGATAAAAGTATTCTTAAAAGTCTCCCATTGGAAAAAGATTTTTCGATTTGGAAAGAAGAAAAAATTGAGTCCTAGGTTCATGGACCATACGAGGTACTTGAATGCATAGGTCCCGTTGTGTACAAATTAGCATTACCACCAGAGCTAGACAAGATTCACAATTTATTCCATGTGTCCATGTTGACAAGATATCGATCGGATCCATCTCATATCATATCAGCAGAACCTATAGAGATACGACTAGATCAAACTTATGAAAAGGAGCCAGTGGAAATTCTAACTCGAGAAATGAAGTTGCTACAGAATAAGAAGGTACCATTGGTAAAGGATCTGTGGAAAAATCATAATTCAGAAGAGGTGACTTGGGAAAACGAAGAGGCGACAAAGGCTTAGTATCCACAATTGTTCCACTCCAATTAAAAAGGTAAATTTCGAGGACAAAATTTTTTTTTGAATGAGGGAAAAAATTGTAATGCCTAATAATTTAGGCCACGGTCGCAGTTGATCGAAATCCAGTGCTCCAAACCGATCAGGGTCTAAATTCAGACATGAAAGAAAAAAATTAAAATGATAATAAAATATGAGAAAAATATTTTGGATATTATTAATTGAGAATTTTGAAGTTCGGAATTAAAATTTGGAAAAAAATAATTTTTCGCTGAACGAAATTGGAAATTGCAGTGTTTTTGGCACATATATTTTAAGAAGGCATAAAAATGAAATATTCTTTATCTAAGGAAAAGAATATTCTTTTGATTAAATTAAAGTAAGAGTGATTTAAATTAATGGATCAATGATGGACAAGATTATCTAATTAATCCTAACCACCCACCTAACCCAACTATAAAAAGTCAAACTCTACTTTTTTTGTCATTATTCTTCTTCTTCCTCATCTAACCAAAGAAAACTCTCTCCTTTTTCTCTCTTATAGTCGTGACCCTCCTCTCTCCCTAGTTCTTATTTTTCTTTCTTCAATTAAAGCTAAAGTTAGATGGTAAAAGTTGGATTATGACAAGCTCATCAAGAAAGTGAAGCAAAGTGAGCATAACCAAGAAAAAGAAAGGAAGAAAAGAAGAGAAAATGAGAAGAAAACAATTTTGGAGTTAGTTACCATTAAGGGTAGTATTTTAGATATTGGAAGGAATTGATTGAAACTTTAGCATGGGCTCATGAACGTAGTTATTATTATATTAATGATGATAAACGGTGGATTAGTGTGATTAGAGCTTGATTAGTGTGAAAATTGTTATTAGGCCAAGGAGGTGAAAAATCTTTGAACCAAAATCAAAGAGGAAGGGCAAGGAGAAGTCTAGCTACAAAGAAGAAAAAAGTGAAGATAAGTGAATTTTTGAGATATTTACATTTGGCAAAAATTCAATATAGAAAAATATTGATATTCATTTTGTGATGTTTGTGAAATTGCGTATGAAATTCTGGATATTTGATTGAGTGATGATTTGGTGATTAAATGATACCATGAATGTGGAAATAAAAATTAGAATATGAGGTTGATGTATGAAAATGAAAATTTTAGGACTTAATTGAAGTGTTGGAAAATTCATCTTATGAACAGTGTCTATTTTTATGGTTATAACTTGAGTTCTGGAAATGCGTTTTGAGTGATTCTTATTGGGTTGAAAATTAAGACATAGAGCTTCAACTTTTATTTAGACCACTAGACTTGAATATGTCTATAATTAGGTGAAATATGGACTCAAAGTCTGAACTAGAAATTTGTCCAGTAAAATATTGGGCAGATTGGAATTAACGTATCTTAGAAAAAAATTCATAACTTTTGCTAAACAATTCGGTTTAATGTGATTCTAGTTGGAAATTAAAGATAATACATGTACCTACATATTTTTAGTTGTCCAAATTCTATCTAAAAATGGATGAAAAATACAAGGCAATATAAAGTATAAATGTTGTCCAGAATATATATGTATTGATTGTAAAATTTTGTGATGGAAAAATATATTATTTGATTTTTCTTATAGTTATAATGATTAAATGAGCAAGTATGAGGTTGTAAAATATTTAATGGGAATTATTGCATTTATATGGAATTTATATTAGTGTTACCTACATAATTTATGTAAATAATAATAAGGTAACAAATATAATTAAGTCCTATAACATCTAGTCGAGAACTAGAAATTAGGATAAGTTAGCATGCCAATAAAATGATAGATATGTAGGCATTAGAAAATAGTGCTGAAATTTAATTTATGTAGGCACTAAGAAATAGTGATGAGTTGAAATTATGTAAGCACTAAGAAATAGTGATTAGTTGAAATTATGTAGGCACTAAGAAATAGTGCTGAGTTCGAAATTATGTAGACACCAAAAAAGTGCTGAGTTGTTATTGAAAACGTAGGCGTTAAATGCAGAGTTATAAAATAATTATGTAAATATTGGAGAGTAGAAACCTTGTATCCAGTGTTTAGTTCCGGTATAAGATGTCGTGGTCCATCAAATAAATAACAAAAAAATATAAATTATTAAATTGCTATTTCAAATTGTATATCTTGTATTGTTAAAATTTCAAACATGCTTAATGAATGAAAAATATTATAATTAATAAATTGTATATTTTTGCATGATGAAAATAGTTTTAATATTATTTGAATATTATGGTATGCGTAGTAAATTAATTGTAGTTTCTAAAATTTTATTTTAAAAATATTTATATAATTATTGGATAGTTGTCAAATGTACCACTAAGCTAGTATCTGCACACGCCCAGATAAATAGATGTAGCTATTCCGGCAGGGCGACCGAAGAAGAGGGAAACCCCAAGATCAATTTGCAACAGTTTATTTCCTTTTTGTATGTTTTGGAAATTGTATTGTAAAAAAATTTAAATTTTAAGAATTTCTTTTAATGTAAATTTGTGGTATGTAGGATTTATAAAGATTTAAATTTGTAATTAATACATATTTGGTATTATTGGTAAATGTATTTCTAAATATTATGCTTTATTGAATAAGTTCTTTTAAATCAAAATATTTACATTATTAGTTATATATTTAAATGATATAAAAATAAATAAATAAATAATACAATAATTTGAGAATTTGTTATTTTTACAAAAAAAAAGAGTTTAGTGACACTTCCATACACTATTAACAACTAGTAGGGTAAGAGAGCGTTGTATTATCTTTACTAATACTTTTTTACTTATCACACATACATCATAAAATCACGGCTATCATTATTTATCGTCATTATTGTAGGCATTATTAACAACCATTCACACATTGTCTTACATGTTATTTGGCATTTATAACTATAGCATAACATGCAACATATCTCAAATAATAAACATACATAAATACTACACATATACAAAATATACACCAAATATATGCTAGTTATCTACTAGATATATACAAAATATATACAATATATGCCAACCATATACCAATGGGATACCATATATATTACAGACATATTGAACGCATATAATACGATAATAATAATGATATATATATATATATATATATATTATCGTATTATTTAATTAATATATTAATAATAACTTTGCTTTATTTGTTATTGTCATAAAGTTTGCACAAACTTAGAAAATTTAGATTTATGCTTTCCCCGCATCTATTAGATCTTCGCCTGAGTCTCGCTCGGTCTTATACGGTATCAGCACGCCTGATATAAATCCACATATCAATTAGTGTTTTTGTAATTCAAGCGCACAACTTAATCTTAAGTTCGTTTTGTCGAAGAATTCTGTTTGTTTTTGTGTCTATTCGAGGTTTCATGTCCTAATGCATTAAAGGTTGCGCGTCTCTTTTCCCACGTTGTTCAAGGTGAACTCTTGTTTCACATTTCACAAGTTACGTTCGTTATTCAAATACTACAGCCCAGGTTTACGTGTTTAATTCTTCTTTGTCCAAATATATAGGTTCATGGTGAATGTTCTTTTCAGCCATTCAAGTTATATCCAAAAATACCTTCTTGGTCATAGTCTTTTAATTTGTATTTCTTTAGGTCCCAAATAATATTTTAAATTTACTCTCACTTTCAGCTACTTATTCCTCGCTCTAAGCTCTAAATTTAAATTCTATGGGGCTGGTCACAGAGCCTCATACCATAAACATTTATTTTTTTAAAGATTCAGTAGCATAAAAATAAACAAATTACATACGGTATCAACCATAAGGAAATTAATAAATTTTACTTATCCATTTGGTCATCTCATCCATATAAAAATTTCTATCATAGTATTGATTATTGTTAGAATATAACTATTAAAAGTAAAAGTAGAACATTACACTGCCTAGTCTTGGGTAGAATTCGTGCCCCATCTTGCCTTACACTTTTCATCCAATTTTATTCTTAATTTCAGCAATTAGTCTTATAAAAAATTGTAGCTTAAGGATTCAACATATAATGAATAACTTATGGCAATTTCTTTCTTGACTGTTCCATTTAAACCTGTCTAGAATTTTATGGACAGTTTCCAGGTCATATATTGTGGTTTAATTTGAATAGTTACGGTTAGAATTTGGATTGGTGGTCTTCATGAAAGTTTCACCTCTAGAAATATACTTGATAACCCAACTTGTATCATTCAATTTCTAGAGACTGATTTATAATATTTTCAATAAGAACTGTTCAACTATGGCAAACACAGTACCACTCAAAAACTACAATTCATTTCACAAATTCCCACTTCCTACAACCAATTCTTTTCTCCCCTAATTTTGCTTACTAGGCAGCCTTACTTCCCTCACAAGGCCATAGTTTTAACTTTGGGATTGCCTTAAGAGTGTTCAATATCCCTCATTACAATTCTCCAATTTTAGGCCTGAAATTACCTTCAATCACAACTTTTCATTTCCCTTTACTGATTAGAATTTCCCCTTTTAGTTAACCCCTTTTTCCGTGAATTTCTAGACAAAAGACTACCATAAAATTTCTTCAAAGTGCTACGAATTTAATGGGCTTTAAAGTCAACCAAAAGTTCATTTCTTTCCAATATTTTTTTTATCGATTTATACAATTAATTCACTTTATTTTTACTTTATTTCATCAATTATAATTCCTTCCATTTCTTGTCCAATTTTCATAATTCAAAAGCAAAAATCAACTGAAACCCATTAGGAAATCAAGAGAAATTCAAGTGGTAGAGAGAATTTCACTCATCTTGATGAAGCAACAATGGTGGCCAAACCATCATTAAAGGTTTCTTTCTCCTCCTTTTTCTCTTCTTCTTCTTCTCACCAATTCTTTCCCCGAGTCTTCATTTTGTTTTTCAATTTTGCTCATGAATTTCATCTTTCTCCTTAATCGGCCAAAAACAAGAAATGGAAGTGATGGGTATGGGTACAAATTCAATGGAGATGGTGAAGGAAAACTTTGGAAACTTGGTGAAAAAATGTCCCATTTTATCATATCTGCTAGTTTAGATCTTGGCCAACATGAGTATTTTGCGGTCGGATATGTCAAACTAATAAAAAATTGAGCATGTTCATTATTGAAGTGGAGGAAATATGACCGAAGTCTAAATTTAAACTGTATACAAGTGAGAAAATTAATCACGAATATGCGACATTAAATTATGCACAAAACAAAGGAAATCAGGACTAGACTGAAAAATATGTGATATTCGCATTGTCAACGAATTGCTAACGGAAGAAATTAGGATGTAAAGAATATTAAAATGGACATGTCAATATAATTTTGTATTAAAATTTCAATGTTTAAGGCAAGAAATCGAAAAAATAAAATTTAAGTTGCAGTTCTACAAAAATGCCAAGAAACATGATTTTTGCTTCGGTGTTCTAATCACGAAACTGAAAATATCAATACGTAGAATAAATTATTTCATGAATATTGGTATATGTAATTGTAAGAGACTAAGTCATTTAGGGTTTAAAATTAAGGAATAAAAATATGCAGTGGTTAAAATATAAATAGTGGATTCAAGGACCATTTGAGATATTTATTCAGTTTTGAACATGCATCTCATATATATAACAAAAAAAATTTAAAATTAAATCAAAATTAAAACTCATAGAATGCCTTATGTCTATCAAAATCTGATCATTAACCTTCTAATAGGAGAAGAACATTACCTTTGTTTATAACTCTTGATCTTTTAAATTGTATGTTTTTCCTTTTTTGTTGGGTTGTAGCAAACGACAACAATCCAAAAGCAGAATTGTCTCTAACAAAAATCCATAAACCACAATAGAGGTTAGGTGATCAACCAACAAAGTGTTAGTAATGGAGACTAATCTTGTGAGAGAGTTAGGAAAGAGAGTTGTTGAACAAACTACGTTCATGCCTATGATAAGAATGTCGTGATTGCGAATTGGGTTGATATCGTGATAGTCACAATCGTGAAGAACTTATCACGGCCATGACATTTTATGACATCAAATGGCATCGAGAAATAGAATGTTTCAATGACTACCAAACCCGTTGCGAATACACTATGTGTGACCACGATGACATTTCTCGACCAACAACCAGTAATGACCGCAAAATCCACTGCAATTTTGTCTAGCCCAAATTTTCTCTCTTATTTTTGGATCCATTACAAGACCCATTTGAAATCTCCTTCATTTTTTCTATGCACATGACCCACTAGATTCCTGATTATGTTGCTATTTTGAGCATATCATAAATGGTATCTAGCAACACATCATGACCACCCAAATAACAAGTCAAGTGGTTTGACTATAAACTCTTTCATAGCCAATTACTGTGCAATTTGTCATTTCACCTTGCTATATCTCATTTGTTTTAAAGCATGGACTATGTGTCAAATTCCATTAGATTGATTAAATCACAATTTTAATGCCTGATTTTTAGGATTGATATGTTAGGTGGGTTGTTGTGAGTGAGTATGGGTAATTGAGAGGTTAGAAATAGTTAGAATGGGTACTTCCATACTCATGAATGGATATTCACGCCCATAAGAGTATTGTGTTTTCAAAATGGTGTAGTTTTGAAGGTTGTTCATGCCTATGAATAAGACTTCACCGTCGCGAATGTCACGTGTTAGATTTTTCCTGTGAAATGTTTGTCACAACTGTGATAGAAGAGTGTTCACGCCCTTGAACGATAGCCAACAGAGTTGGTAAGTAGAGATACATTTTTCTTTTCCCTCCCTGCCTTGTACCAGCTACTATATGACCCTAAAATATTTCCTCTCATGCTAGATATATCACCTTTATCATCATCTTCTTCTTTTCCCTCTTCTGACCTAAGTTTCCATAGATCTAAAGTTTGGTTTTAATCTTGAACCAAGGGTAAGTAAGAAAGTTGTGCGTTAGAACCTAAGTTTGTGTTTGGGTGTTTTGTGCTTGTTTTCTAGTATAAAGATCTAAGAGAGACATTTTTTTACTGATAGGAGCTAAGGTAGAGAGGAGGATCAACTGTAACACTTAACTCCTTATACTTCTATATACCACATATGCTATTTATATAATAAGTTATCATGTATGGAACAAGAATAAAATAAAATTTATGTTTACAACAAGAGTAATTTTTTTTTAACTCATCTCATGCTATCATCAACAATTCCGCAATCAATACAGATGCTTTAATCATAGCCTATAACATCACATATATTAATAACTTAAACATTATGTTTAAAAGTTGGTAAATTTACAAGTTGAATTCGTTTATATATCCTAGTACATATTTAGTGTACTTTTACATATGCAAGAATTCAACCCCCAAATATAAATGATATGTTTTTATACTTGTGTGGAATGCAAAGAAAGAGAGTGAGGAGGCTCGGTCGGTGACCTTTGATCCATGACTTTTATATGCACCTCAATATGAATTACTACTTTTCTCTACCTAAAAAATGATGCAATTTGGTGAGTTGCGACTCAATGAGAATAACCATCAAATGAGTTCTAAAGTACCAAGCATTTCACAATAGCAAATAACAATTATACTTAATACACGTTTTAGATTCTATTTCATCAGTCAATAACATATAAATGTAGATAAAATCAAGTATTCAATAATTACTATTTACTTATGTTTATGCTTATTCATTTTATTTTGTTGTGACTAGGTTGAACAGATATTGCCTCGGGTTTCCATGTGAACATTTTTCATGCGAACATTTATATTTGCTAGCTAGCTTGATCATTTATTTCATTTGCTCATTTGTTGGGCCACATGCCTTTTTTTTTGTTTTGCAATGTCAATTAACTAGTCACAATGCCTTTTAAGTCACTATGCATATACATTTGTAACTAAACATTCATCATCCATTGTGTCGTTATTACATATGCCTCATATACCGCATATATACCTTGCATATACTATACATACACCACATATATATACCTCATATGTCACACATATACCTTGCATATACTATACATATACCATGTATATATATATATATATATATATATCACATATGTCAAACATATACCTCAAATATACCATAAGTATACCACTTATATGTACCAGAAATATCACAAATTATCCATCATCATATTATCAAGGACAAATCATGATAATCATATTGCAAGCAACATGCATATCCACTAAAGAATTCAATTGATAATTATTTTCACCTTTTTTCTTTGATTACGACCCTTAATTTTTTGTCTACCCCATTATTGTATAACTCTAAGTTGTCTTGAGCATAATATTGAAATATAATTGATTAATTTATGACTAGAGAAACTTAATGTGGCTTAAACAAATTAATATGCATTGTTCATATCAATAATTAAGATTTTTCTTATGAGTCCGTGTGACCTTATGGAACTATTTAGCTTATTACTTTTTATATATTTAACCAATTAATATGATTCTTGTTCCTAATTAAAATAACATATATTTATATAACATATTAAAATTTCCAAGCCATTGGAGCATTGTAAAGTTTTTGGTAGAATTTCCAATTGTGTTCTGTTTTCTACCCTGTTTTCAGCCTTTAGGCAGTTTCAAGGTACCAATTTAGATTCATCATAACTTATGATATATATTTCATATTGTAATGAAAATTTACAGACACTTATATGGGTGCAAATGGAACATTTGTAATGTTTACAACTTTTATCAATTATGTCTCTATGGCTCTTAAATTATAAGCAATATTTTACTTGTCCAGAATAGAGTTGTCTTCCAAGCCAGTATGCCTTGTAAAGGCCATAAGTTACTCTATACACAACATATTAAACTGAAATTAGTACCAAAATTTAGATAAAACATATACCTATAACTTTTATTTCTTTGTAATTTACAGAATCTATTTGTAAGGAGCTCAAAATAATTAAATCATTTTCTGGACCTGTACAGGGCACTAAGCAATTAGCTCAAACTATAGAATAGTCATGGTTATATTCACAATAACTCAAAATATATAAGTTATATGAACTTAAAATTTGGTATACAAATACATTACATATATATCTACAACTTTTATGTTTTGATATACTTCAAATAATGACTTTATAATATTCAAAACCAACAAACACAGTAGCTAACTCAGCTAGGATTCGCATCCGAACCAGTTTCAATCAAGAGAGGGTTTCTTTTCATATATATCCATAAACCTAAGACAAAAAGCCACACTTTTTATATGTTGCACTTCTCCAAATTCGATCTCAAAGATCATTAAAACCATGGTACAAACACTGCCTATTTATAAACCCTAAATACCATAATCAAGATTAACACGAAATACATATTTACTCACCTATAATCACCCTTGGCTAACCTTGTTGCTGTAAATTTTGGAGTGAAAGAAAGAAGAAAAGATGGCTGGAACTTCAAAAAATATGGATTGAAGGAATGAAGTAAAAAAGAAGAAGAAGAAGAAGAAGAAGAGGAAAAAGAAGATAATGACTTAGCCTAATAAGTTAAAGACCACCACAAATTTTCATCCTTTTTTTTTCATCTGTTTCTTCTTTACTTTCTTTGTTTTTTTTACTTTTCTTTTTCTTTTTATGTATTCTTATTCTAATTATTCATATTATTATTACATAAATCAACACAATATGTAATTTAATCTTTTGATTCAATTTAATTAAATTAACAATGTAAAATATTTACTAATCTTAATGTGTTCATTTTATTTACTTTAATTTAGTCACTTTATTCAATTTATTTTTAATATCTTGCTACCCTCATTTAGGTTATAGGAACACACGTGTGACTCGATACAGTTGCAATATACCAGGTAGCTAGTGCATATCATGAACTTATTCCTATAACAATATACATGGAATGCACGTGTTCAAGTGAAATACATGTAAAATGCATATGTTCAAATGAAATGCATGTAGACATGCATGTGGAGAAGGTCAAGAATGTTACAATTCTCCCATCATTTTAAAAAGTTCATCCTCGAAATTTAATACCTGGAAACAGGTGTGAATATTGCTTTTTCATATTTTCTTCTGTTTCCCATGTTGCCTCTTCTTGTGAATGGTTTCTCCATAATATATTAACTAAAGGTATTTCTCAGTTTCTCAACTGTTTAGTCTTGTATCTGGTGATTTCCACTAGTTCTTTTGTATAACTCATGTCCTCTACAATCTCAATGGCTTGATCTTTAAGTACATGTGTAGGATCTGACATGTATCTTCTAAGCATGCTCACATGGAATTATGAATTTGAGCCATCTCTGGTGGTAAAGCCAATTTGTATAATAGTGGACCAACCTTTTCAAGAATTTTGTAAGGCCCTATGTATCTTGGGCTCAATTTACCTTTCTTGTTAAATCGGATTACCCCTTTCCATGGAGATACTCGTAAAAACACCTTCTCACCCAACTCGTATTCCATCTTCTTTCTATGTTGATCAGCATAACGTTTCTATCTGTCTTGTGCTGCCTTTAGCTTATTCTTGACAATTCTGATCTTATCTACTATATCTTGTACTATCTTTGGCCCTACATCCCAAATGATAGGGCTTCTGCACTTATTTCCATACAATGCCTCATATGGTGCCATTTGAATATTGCTATGATATTAGTTGTTGTATGCAAACTCCATCAATGTTATATACTCATCCCAAGCTCCCTTGAATTCCATAGCACATGCTCTAAGCATATCTTCCAATGTCTATATAGTCCGTTCTGATTGTCTATCAGTCTATGGGTGGAATGCAGTACTGAAATTCAAATTTGTTCCTAATGCATTCTATAAACTCACCCAAAAATATGAAGTAAATCATGGATCTCTATTAGAAACAATGGACACTAGAATGCCATGCAACCTGACTATCTCATTGACACATAATTTGGCCAAACTCTCAAGTGTACATCCCCATCTGATCGGTAGAAAATTTGCTAACTTGGTTAATCTATTAATAATTACCCATATTGTATCATTGTTTTGTGGAGTTTTGGGCAATCCATAAACAAAATCCATCATTATCTTTTCCCATTTCCATTTTGGCACTAGTAAAGGATGTAGTTTACCAACTGGTGGTTGGTGTTCTATCTTAATCTGCTGACATGTTAAGCATTTAGAAATATATTCAACTATATCTTTCTTCATTCCTGGCCACCAAAAATGAGGTCTTAAATTGTAATACATCTTAGTCATCCCCAGATGCATTGTATAAGGTGCATTATGTGCTTCTTCCATTATTTCCTGGCACAAGTTGTCAATATTTGGAACACATATGCTTGACCTTAACATTAGTACATCGTCTTGCAATTGAAAATCTTTACTGTTTCCTTGCCTTACTAAGTCAATTTTCTCACACAATTTAGGATCTTTACTCTGTGCAACTTTGATCCTATCCTTCAATATAGGTCTGACCTGAAGAGTAACAATTAATGATCCACCATCATGCATATTCAATTGAACATTCATGGACCGCAATTGAATCAAATATGGAAAAGTTGATACTTGCAAGTGACCTATACTACTATTAGACTTCCTACTCAATGCATCTGCTACTACGTTGGCCTTCCACGGATGGTATTCAATTGTACAGTCATAATCTTTTAACAGCTCTAACCATCGTCTTTATCTTATGTTTAACTCTTTGTGTGTCATCAAGTAACTCAAGCTCTTATGATTTGTAAAAATTTGAAATGTCTCACCATACAAATAATGTCTCCAAATTTTCAAAGCAAACACAACTACAACCAATTCTAAATCATGCACTATATATGAAATCTCATGTGGTCTCAACTGTTTAGATGCATAAGCTATCACCTTACCATGTTGCATCAACACACATCCTAAATTATGATGAGAAGTATCACTATATACCATAAAATCTACTTGTACCTGTAGGAATTGCTAATATTGGTGCTGAGAAACACCTTTGTTTTAGCTCATCAAAACTCCTTTGACTCTCTAGAGTCCATTTGAAATACACATTCTTCCTTAGCAATTTAGTCAAATGGCTAACAATCAATGAGAATCCATCAACAAATCTACGATTATAACCGGCCAAACCCAAAAAACTATGCAATTCTGACACATTCTTGGGTGCTTCCTAACTCACTATGGCCTTAACTTTCTTTGGGTCAACCTCTATGCCTTTTCCCGATACTATATGCCCAAGAAGCACAACATGATTAAGCTAAAATTCATACTTACTAAACTTTGCATACAATTGTTTCTCCTGCAAAGTCTGAAGCATTGTTCTTAAATACATCTCATGTTCCTCTTTTCTTTTAGAGTACACCAGAATGTCATCTATGAAGACAATAACAAAATTATCCAAATAAGGCTGAAATACCTTATTCATCAAAACCATGAAAGCAGTCGGTTCATTGGTTAATCCGAATGGCATGACTAGAAATTCATAGTGGTCATATCTAGTACGAAATGCAGTTTTAGGAATATCTACCTCAGCTATCTTAAGCTGATAATGGCTTGATGTTAGATCAATCTTAGAAAAGACTTGAGCTCCATGTAACTAGTCAAACAAGTCATCAATTATAGGTAAAGGATACTTATTCTTCAATGTCACTCTATTAAGTTGTCTATAGTCTATACACAATCTCATCGTTCCATCTTTCTTTCTTACAAACAACACTGGGGCTCCCCAAGGTGATACACTAGGTTGAATATATCCCTTATCAAGCAACTCTTGCAATTGAATTTTAAGTTCCTTTAACTCAATCAGAGCCATCCTATAAGGAAATAAAGAAATAGGTACGACTCCTAACACCAAATCTATAGTAAATTCTATCTCTTTATCTAGTGGCAACCCAGGCAAATCCTTTGGAAATACATCTGGGAACTCACAGACTACTGGAATATTCTGTAGCATAATATCCTGAGTTCTTATATCTGTCACATATGCTAAGAAAGCCTCACACCTTCCTTTCACCATCTTAAAAGCTTTAACTACTAAAATCAAACATGCAAGTACCAACTTCCTTTTTCCTTTAAACATAATCCTTTGTTTATCAGAGGACTCTAAAATTACCTCCTTAGAAAAAAAAATTCACTATGGCATGATGTTTAGTTAACCAATTCATTCCCAATATTACATGAAATTCATGCAATGATAAGAAGATAAATTCAACTATCAATTCATCTTTGTTAATGAATATCGAATAGCCACGACATATATTATTCACAACTACTACTGCTCTGAGTGGAGTACTCCCATTTATATCCAATCCTAATGGCTCATGCTTTTGATGCAATATGTAATGATATAAATGAATGCGTGGATCCTAGGTCAATCAATGCAAATGCCAGTATATCATAAATATAAATATTACCAGTAAACACCTCAAGAGCATAAACTACCGCCTGCCTAGTCATAACAAATATCCTAGCCTATGGAAGGAGTCTAGAACTCTAACCCTCAGATCTGGTCACTCCTCTGCTTACTGCACCAGTTCTGCCCCTGCCTCTGACATGTGTCCCACTGGTAGTGTTAACCCTTGGTGTTTCAATTATAGTATCAGATACTCCTCTGCCTCTATTGGTCTTTGTAAATCTAGCTCTTTCTAGGCAATCTTTATACATATGAACTCAGGACCCACAGAAATAACAAACTTTTGTGAGCCTTCTGCATTCACCTGTGTGTTGTCTACCACAATGAATACATGTAAGCCTTTATTCTGTATACTGGCTTTGTCCTCTACCTTAATAAGAGAAAGTCATGCCTCGACCTATAGAACTAGAGTACCCACTTCTGTTGCCAGACTGGCTTGGCATATGTCTAGCTTTCTTTCCATATCCTCAACTAGACGCTCCAGTAAACTCTCATGTTGCCCTTTTTATTTGTTGTTGTCCAGCTTCTTTCATTAACTTTTCAGCTCTAATTGCTGCAGTTCTGAGTCTAGTATAACTGTCAAGATCAGTAATTATGATTCAATTTCTGATCTCATATTTGAGTCCCTCCTCAAACTTTCTGCATTTGTCTCTTTCAGTAGAGACCATAAATGGCATAATGGGAAAGTTTGATAAACTGCACCTCATACTCAGCAAGTGACATGCTCCCCTATTTTAGATTTAGGAATTTCTTTCTCTTCTCATCTTTATATGCCTCAGGCATATAGTTATTTTGAAATTCTCGGAGAAAATCATTCCATGTCAGAACTAGAGGTTATGCATCACTATATGGAATTGTCTCCCACCATTCATATGCATTACCCTAAAGCAAAGATACTGCATAATCAAATTTCTCCTCTAGAGTGCATCTCATCATATTCAATACCCGATGTGTCCTTTTAAGCCATGTCTCTACTTCAACTGGATCATTCGAGCCATAGAAATCAACTGCACCCTATTTTCTTAGCTTATCATAGTGCCTTTCTCTATGCATTTCAAGCCATTGTACTTCTTGTTCTAGGTTTTCATATGGCATTTCTGTATGTGATGATTGTGATGCATGCATGGGAGCTCTAGCTCCTAGTGTTGGTTGATCTCTATGCAAATGAGGTGATGCCTCATAAGAATGCATTTCGGTTGACCTCTCATTCCTTGGTGAATCATGTCTTATGATGGCACTAAAATAAATGAAATTATGTCACTACATAATGTTCAACACATATTATGCACATGTTATCATACTTATATGCATATGCATGTTCCCGTGGAACCTATCCCTGTCTGATACCAAAAATGTAACACCTAACACCTTGTACTTCTATATACCACATATGCTATTTATATATTAAGTTATTGCTTTTGGAACAAGAATAAGATAAAATTAATGTTTACAACAAGAGTAATTTTTTTTTAACTAATCTTATGTTATCATCAACAATTCCATAATCAATAGAGATGCTTTAATCATAGCCTATAATATCACATATATTAATAACTTAAACATTACATTTAAAAGTTAGTAAATTTACAAGTTGAATTCGTTTATATATCCTAGTACATATTCAGTGTAATTTTACATATGCAAGTATTCAACCCCCAAATATAAATGATATGCTTTTATGCTTGTGTGGAATGCAAAGAAAGAGAGCGAGGAGGCTCAGTCAGTGACCTTTGATCCATGACTTTTATATGCACCTCAATATGAATTACTACTTTTCTCTACCTGAAACAATGATACAATTTGGTGAGTTGCGACTCAGTGAAAATAACCATCAAATGAGTTCTAAAATACCAAGCATTTCATAATAGCAAATAACAAGTATACGTAATACATGTTTTATATTCCATTTCATTAGTCAATAACATATAAATGTAGATAAAATCAAGTATTCAATAATTGCTCTTTACTTATGCTTATGCTTATTCATTTTATTTTGTTGTAACCAGGTTAAACAGACACTGCCCCGAGTTTCTGTAACATCCTTGACCTTCCCCACATGCATTTCATCGAACATAAGCATCTTGCATACAATTCAATTGAACACGTGCATTTCATACGTATTTTTGTAGGAACAAGTTCATGGCACGCACTAACTATGCGTCCTAGTATTTGGCAATTATATCGAGTCACACGTGTATCCTTATAACCTAAATAAGGATAACAAAGTATTAGAAATGACTTGAATAAGGTGACTAAATTAAAGTAATAAAAATGATTAGATTAAGATTAGTGAACATTTACATTGCTAATTTAGTTAAATCGGGTCAAATGATTAAGCTGTATCATTGTGTGAATTAGTGGAATTATAAATCTATGTAAATAATAATAATAATATAGACAAAACAAAATGAAAATGACATAAAAGAGAAATAGAAGAGAAGAGAAATGAGAAGAGAAAAGAGAGGAGAAGAAGAGAAAATGACAAAATGACAAAAAACAAGTTGGCTTTATCTTCATCTTTCTTTTCCCATTTCTGCCTTCTTCTCCAGCCCGACTTCTTCTTCAATTTCCTCCATTTCAGACTTCAATTCTTCCTTGTTTCATCTAGTTTTTGAAGATAATTGATCCCTTGCAAGGATATTCTTGGTAAGTAATCAATTCTTATTGCTATAGGGTTGATTTGAGTTGCTTAGGTTCAATATAAGGCACTGAATTGCACCCCAATTTTGATATTAATAGAAATTGATTCTGGAAATGTGTAAAACACAAAAGATGTTCCTTTCTGTCTTATATTTGTGTATATGTAAACATTTTTTCAAGATGTTATGTATAGGGAGAGATATGCTCTTCGTACTGAAACTGGTCAGGGTGTAAACCCTAACCAAGTTAGCTACTTTGTTCTTTGATTTCGAATATGTTAAAGCCATTATTTGAAGTCTCTCAAAACATAAAAGTTGTATATATATGTGTTTTGTATCTTTATACCAAATTTCAGGTTCATAGGCCTTGTAAATTTTGAGTTATGGTGAATGGAACCATGACTGTTCCATGGCTTAAACTGCCTATTGAGTGCCCTGGGCAGATACAGTACATTGTTTGGATACGTTGAGCTTGTTAGAGCTAGATTATGTAAATGATAAAAAAATGATAGTTATAGGTATATGTCTTATATAAATTTTAGTACTAATTTCAGCTTCATTTGTTATGTATAGACTAAGTTATGGCCTTTGGAAGCCATACTGGTCTGGAAGTCAATTCTATTCTGGACCAGTAAAATGTTTGGTATAATTAGGAGACCTTAGAGACATAATTGGTAAAAGTTTTAAACATGAAACATGTTCCATATGAACCCATATAAGTTTCTGTAAAGTTTTGTTAAAATAGGACTTATATATTATAATTTATGATGAACCCAAATGAGTACCCTGAAACTGCCTAAAGGCAGAAAACAAGGCAGAAAACAGAACACTCTTAGAAATTCCACCAAATACTGTAAAATGATCCAATTGGTCTGAAATTTTAATATGTTCTATAATTATATGTTATTTTTAATTAGGAACAAGAATCAGATTAATTGGTCAATTATAGAAAAATTTATATGCTAAACAGTCCCATAAGGTCACACTGCCTCATAGGAAAAATCTTAACTATTGACATGAACAATGCATATTAATTTGTTTAAGCCACATTAAGTCTCTCTAATCATGGGTTAATCGATTATGTTTTCATATTAGGCTTGAAACATATTGGAAACCCACAAGGAGCAGATAGACAATAAGTTAGGGGTCGGAATCAAAGGAGAACGGTGAGTCTAATTATCGATTGAATTCTTTAGTGCAAATGAATGTTGCTTGCTATGTGATTCATGTGATTGTCATGATTGGTCCTTGATAATGCAATGATGGATAATTTGTGACATTGTGGTAAATATAAATGGTATACTTGTGGTATATTTGAGGTATATGTTTGACAAATGTGATATATATACATGGTATATGTATAGTATATGCAAGGTATATGCTTGACATATGAGGTATATATGGAATATATGTATGTTGTATATGATAAAGATGCAATGGTTGATGAATGCTGTGCATATGCATATGGGCTAAAAAGGCATTGTGACTAGTTAATCGATATTGTAAAGCAAAAGAAGAGGCCTATGGCCCAACAAATGTGCAAATGAAACAAATGATCAAGCTAGCTAGCAAATGCAAATGCAAATGTTCACATGGCAAATATCACATGGAAACCCGGGGCAATGTCTGTTTAACTTGGTCATAACAAAATAAAATAAGCAAAGCATTTGCATACATAAAGAGTAATGATTATATGTTTCAACTTTATTGACACTTATATGATACTGATGAATGGAATGGAATACATGGTATATATTGGAATTGTGATCTATTACTATGAGTTGTTTGGTACTTTAGAGCTCATTGGATGGTTATTCTCATTGAGCCGCAATTCATCAATTTGCATCATTTTTCAGATAAAGAAAAGTGATAGCTCATTTTGAGTAGCTTATAAAAGACATGGAGCACAGGTCACTAGCCGAGCCTCATCACTCTCTCTCCTTGCATTCCACACAAGCATGAAAACATGTCATCTGTATTTTGGACTTATATGCTTGAATATGTATTACCACTCTAGATTAGTTTTGAAATGTATAAATGGAAACAACCCGTAATCCTTCGGCTGTGAAGTTTATGTTTTAATATATGTGATATATCGTATTGTGGTTTTTAATGTTGACTTGAAAAGTCATTGAGTGTTATTACAGGATATAAGACTTGTAAAGTCGTTAGTTGATTTTACAGGATATGATATGAAAAAAAAAATTTACTACCACTGTTATCAGGGTATTTTACCTTTCCAGTATGCTATGTATGATTACTTGATACAGGGATAGGTTATACTCAAATGCATAAGGTGTGACATTACAGTTTCCATGTGAAAATTTGTCATGTGAACATTTGCATTTGCTAGCTAGCTTCATCATTTGTTTCATTTGCTCATTTGTTGGGCTATAGGCCTCTTCTTTTGTTTTGCAATGTCGATTAACTCGTCACAATGCCTTTTAAGATGCATATGCATTTGTAACCAAGCATTCATCATCCATTGTGTCCTTATTACGGATACCGCATATATACCTCATATGCCATGCATATACCTTGCATATACTATACATACACTGCATATATATGCCTCATATGTCACGCATATACCTTGCATATACTATACATATACCATGTATATATATATGTCACATATGTCAAATATATACCTCAAATATACCATATGTATACCACATATATGTACCACAAATGTCACAAATTATCCATCATCATATTATCAAGGACAAATCATGACAATCATATCGCAAGCAACATTCATATTCACTAAAGAATTTAATTCATAATTAGACTCAACTTTTTCGTTTGATGACGACCCTTAACTTATTGTCTACCCCTTTCTTATATATTTTCAAGTTGTATTGAGCATAATATTGAAATATAATTGATTAATTTATGACTAGAGAAACTTAATGTGGCTTAAACAAATTAATATGCATTGTTCATATCATTAATTAAGATTTTTCTTATGAGTTAATGTGACCTTGTGGAACTATTTAGCCTATAAATTTTTATATACTTGACCAATTAATTGGATTCTTATTCCCAATTAAAATTAATATATATATATATATAACATATTAAAATTTCTGAGCCACTGGAGCATTGTAAAAGTTTTGGTGGAATTTCCAATTGTATTATGTTTTCTGCCTTTAGGCATTTTCTGGGTACCAATTTAGGTTCATCTAACTTATGATATATATTTAATATTAAAATGAAAATTTAAAAAAGCTTATATGGCTTCAAATGGAACATTTTTAATGTTTAAAACTTTTATCAATTATGTCTCTAAGGCTTTCAAATTATAAGTAATATTTTACTGGTCCAGAACAGAATTGTCTTCCAGGCTAGTATGACTTGTAAAGGCCATAACTTACTCTGTACATAACATATTAATCTTAAATTAGTACCAAATTTTAGATAAGACATATACATATAACTTCTATGCTTTGATAATTTACATAATCTATCTTTAAGAAGGTCAAAATAATTAAACATTGTTCTGGACCTATACAGGGCACTAAGCAATCAGCTTAAACTATAGAACAATCATGGTTCTATTCACAATAACTCAAACTAAAAAAGTCATATGAACCTGTAATTGGGTATATGGATACATTAAACATATATCTACAACTTGTAGCTTTTGAGATACTTTCAATAATGGCCTTATCATATTCAAAACCAACAAACACAGTAGCTAACTCAGCTAGGGTTTGCATTCGGACCAGTTTCAATCAATTGAGGGTTTCTGTTCATATACACCACAAATTCAAAAAATGTTTATATATCCATAAACCTAAGACATAAAGACACACTTTTTATGTTGTACACTTCTCCAAATTCGATCTCGAAGATCATCAAAACCATGGTACAAATCACTGCCTATTTATAAACCCCAAACACCATAATCAAGATTAACACATAATAAATGTTTTCTCACCTGTAATCATCCTTGGCCTCAACTGCCACTAGACTGACTACATCACGTCTAATCCAAGTAATTTTAGTTCTTATCCTTGAGGCTCATTACTCTATTAGATATGTCATTGAAGACTATCTTTATGACATTTTAACTCTGGCCAGAGGTTCTCGAGTAATAACTATGACAAGAGGCCATGGGTATACACTCCTTCTATCAAGAGTGGTGAATCATTTGTTAGTTACCCAATTACCTTCAAA
Source organism: Triadica sebifera (assembly GCA_023653625.1). Classification (NCBI taxonomy): domain Eukaryota; kingdom Viridiplantae; phylum Streptophyta; class Magnoliopsida; order Malpighiales; family Euphorbiaceae; genus Triadica; species Triadica sebifera. The sequence goes on along the minus strand of CM042899.1, from coordinate 457,902 downwards.
TACCTAAATTTGTATCCAATCACCACCCTATAAGCAACCTCCCTGAGGCAATAAAAAATAGTGTCAAAATACAGAATCAATATTCAAGATATCCTTGAGTACCTCAACTCTAAGGATACTTGCACCATTGCTATGATGAGACTATCATTGACATTTGAATAGATTATCCATATGGTTGTCTCATAGTTGGTCATCCAATGTACTTAGCTACACTTAGCAAGCATCCACATGTTAACTCTAAACATCTCATGTGTATAGATTATGAGATCAAATCAAGGAGTGTAACATGTGCTAGTTTGTCTGGATTAATAATGTCTTATCTCATTAATCCTATGACTAGGGATAATTTTGATACTAACATAATTACACATGATAAGAATCTCAATATCACTATCGCATCATGATTTCCTTCATGCAATGTTATGTATCAAAGACTTCATTAATTGATTTAAGATCACTTATCAATTCATATATCAAATGAACATCAAATTAATGATAAAGCCTTTTATTAATCAAATAAATTTGTACCATAAGTGCTAAAGGTGATTTCCTTTAAAGCACTCCTCTAACACAAATGATATTAGTTCTTATGTGTAAGACTCATTACTCTTTTAAACATGTCCTCAAAGACTTTCTTCAAGACATGTCCATATTGGCTAAGGATTTCTATGTAATAATATTTACAAAAGGCCATAGGTATACTCTTCTTCAATTAGGAATGGTGAATCTTTTATAAACTACTCAATTATCTTTGCTATACCCAATCACTACCTTATGAGCGAAATCTAAAAGGTAACAAGAAATTGAGTCAAAGTATAAGATTTAATATCCAAGATAACCATGAGCATCTTAATTGTAAGGATACTTGTGCCATTATTATATGAGACTATCACTGATATTGAATAATGTCCATGTGATTGTCTCATAGTAGGTCATCCAGTGTACTGAGCTACTCTAACAAGCATCCACATATTAACTTTAATCATCTCATGTCTTTAATTTATGAGATCAGTTGCTTACCTAATCAAGGAGTATAAAATGTTCTAGTCTATCTGGATTAACAATATCCCGTTTTATTAATCATATGACTAAATATCATTAAAGTATAAATGTAATTGCACATGATAGGGACCTTATCATCATTATCGCATCATGATTTCCTTCATGTTATGTTACATACGAAGGACTTCAATAAATGGTCTAAGATCTAAATTAGATTCATATATAAATGAACACCAATATAATGAATTACCTTTTCTTAATATTAAATGAATACATGAAATGTCTAAAGTGATTTCCTTTGGGACACCTCTTAAACAATATTTTCCTAGGATTAAGATTAAGAATGATTAATTAAGGATAATTGAGGTTAGTTAAAATTAACCTAAATATGCATGGTGACACGTGTCATGCATCCAGCTAAGTATTTCTCTTAATCCACATTTTAAAGCTAAATAGGCTGCCCATTTCTTCTTTTAATTTCATCTCATAATCCTTCACTAACCTTTTTTTTGGTCAGCCATATATCTCTCTTCTAAAGAAAATATACTCTTCTTCTTCCATTTCTTCTTCTTTAACTGAAGATCTCCCATCCTCCCATTTTGTTAAATTTTCTTACCTTATATTGTTAATCAAATGCTAAGCTAAAGGGAGATTGAGAGAGTGTGGAAGAAATAAATTACTGTCCATTTGAACCAAATGAAGCTGAGACCACATCATCTTCTTCCCTTAATTTCTTTGCTTTTCTTGGCTACCAAATATTATAGTTAAAGCTAGATGTTACGAGTCTTTAAGAGGTGAGTCCTTTGTGCCACAAAAAAAGGAGGAATCTGAGACCCTTAATGGGGAGAAGTGCATTTGGTCAAGGTAGTTCTTCAAGTTTGGAACTTTGCATGTATCTTTAGGAGCAAAGAAGAGAGAGAGGGTAGCCATTAAAGTCATGATTTAGAAGGAAACTAGCAAAGTAAAATTTCTATCTTACTTCTCTTTGTGGTCGAGATCACTAAAGTTATTACATCTTGATTTTTTTCCTTCCTTTTCCTTCTTCTATTTCATGTTATCTCTTGTTATATCTATATAGAAAACTAAAGCCAAGTTAAATATTGTTTTTGTTGTGTTGTTGTTTGTTTCCCTTCTTCTTCAATTATTTTAACATATCAATTTTAAAAGTCAATTAAAGTTTATCCCTTGATGTTATGGTTGTTATGGTGAGATATGGAGCTAAAAATCGAAGAAAGGACATGCCGAGACCTATTTTCTTAGTTAGGTCGAGACCTCATTTGAGGAGGAATTGAAGTTTTGGTTGGAATTAAAAGATGACGGGACCAAATGGGTAAATCATGAACAATAAGGAGCTTGACTAAAGATTAACAAGAGATAACATGAATTATTTTGGTATAGAATATGGAATAAATGGATATGAGTTAAATATACAATGAGAAAGACTTGTGCTATAAATGGAGAAATTGGAGTTGGGAGCCATGTGTTAGAAGAAACCAAATGAATTATTTTGGTACAAGACCCATGGAGCTAAGACACTTAAAAGATTATATCAGGAGGTTGAATTAGAAAAAAAAAACTATTTGGTTAGTGACTGAAACTATAAATGGAACATATAATTAAATTGATAACAACCTAAGCCTAACTGAGGAGTTAATAGACTCAAATGGAACCTTGGACCTCAATTTGGACCATGAAGTATTAAACCAAACACAAATTTTGCATTGAGTTAGTTGTGATTGAGATTTTAAAGGTGGCAATTTTGGGTTAATTGGACTAAAGGAGATTAATTTGAGAAAAGTAAGTAGAGGTTAAATTAAAGAAATTTTAAGTTAAAATTGGATTAAGCAGAGACAGATAAAAAGAAAGATACTGAAACAAGAAATAATTAAGACCATGAATATATGTGACAGATGGATATGCCTTGATAACAATAAAATACACTTGGACTGGGACAAATATAAGACATAGATACAATTGCAGAAATATATTCGACAGGAGAGACGCTGGGTTATGTAAAAAGGAGACAGTCTTTAATTATTAAAAGAAATATTATTTTATTTCTAAATGATTGATATTGAATTTATTTTTTGCTAAGCGCATCTGCAGTGCACGCATCCTTACCAGACAAAGGTAAAGAGCTGGCAGGCATGGAAAAAGGTGGATCTAGGCTGTGTATGTTTTATGGAAACAACTATAAATTTAAATTTAAATTAAATATTGATTGGTTTTTATTATGTTTTATGTATTGTTGCCCAGATAATGAACCAAGAAGGGGGGTTTAATTGGATATTAAAAAAATTTCTTAACTTTAAGTGCAGAATAAAATTAAATAGAGTAGGGATGAAGAGATATCACACAAGAGATTTATAGAGGTTCGGGTATTAACAAACCCTACTCCTCTCCCCAATCTCAATTGGGAGTTTCACTAACACACTAAGTGTTACAATGGAGTTTTACAAGCTCACTCCCAACTATGGTGTTTCTATCAATGGCTAACACCTAACCGAGAAATTCCCTTGTATTTTAATGGCTCACACAATAAACCAATTCCTTGTGTTTTATGGCTCACACAAAATAAACCAATTCCTTGTGTTTTATGGCTCACACAAAATAACCCTTACAAATCTTTCACTCTTAACCCAATATACCCAAACTCATTTGAGTAATTGATTATAATGAACACACTCACCAACGTATAATGCTTAAAATTTATGAACAAATAGGTTTGCACAGAGAATGAAAGTTTTGTTGAAAGTAATTAATGCACAATGGCTACAACAAGATTTTGATTCGAAAGTAATTGCTATTCTCTTATTTAGGATTCATAAATGACTTGCATTTACACTTTCTCTATGAATTATAGCCGTTTGGATGTATTTAATACAAAAATAGCTGTTGAACCAACTCGTAATTTCACGCCTGACATGTTTCAGTTTCCTCATTCACGGTCGTGAATATGTGTGTCACGGTCGTGAATGTTCTTCCAAGCCATGGCTCAGTTGGTGACTCTAACCATGAAGCATTCTGGAAGAATTTGAAGTGCTTGATCACAGGTGTGACTTTATACTTTCACGGGCGTGAATATGTTTCCAAGTCGTGGTCAAAGTGGCGACTCTCGCTGTGAAGCTCTCTAGAAGAATTTGACATGTTATCTCACGGGTGTGACTATCTTTCATGGGCATGACCGATTTGATCATTCACGGTTGACATGATCCTTCATGACCGTTAACTTTAAATTTGGAGAGTTGGCGCTAAGCTATATCACGGGCATGACATAATCAGTCATTCCCGTGAACATGCTATTTTTTCTTATTTTGACCTTCAAAGATTGTCTTTCATTCTTGCATCATATTTCATACCTTATTCAACAAACTTAGAACACAATACTAGAAACTAGTAAACAAAATGAAAAAACTAGAACTCTAACTACGCTTAGAACTGGACAATCCATCTCTAAGGTGTGCTACTTCCGCCCCAAGGCTATCCATGCCAGACTCCATGAAATCTTTGAGGTTTTTCAACCTCTCATCGATGGAAGCCTGCAATAGGTCAAAGCAAGGTGCTAAAAGATCAGCCACCTGCTGTGCCAAGTTAGGTGTAGAGGCCGAGGATTGACCAACCTCTTGCTCAACCTCTAGGGTCGCCGTCTCGACTCGGACTCATTTTCTTTACTAGATTCCATAGAGGCCAGCTTTGAATTCATCCGAATCCTGGTCTTCCCAATCAATTTCACCAGCTGGAGTGGTGAAGCGGTAATAGATATTATTCTCATGGATTATTTGAACAGCTGCTCCCATTTTTATTAAAGATTCAACATCTAGCCGGTCTCGAGGATGTGTGAGAATGAGGTTGAAATTGTGCTCATTGAGCTTTAGATACCCGAGCTCAATTGCAAGGTGAGTCTGGTACCTACCAATCAAGGTATCTCCCGATTGCTTTGTTGCAATTGAGAGAAGATGATTTGCAAACCATTGAGAAAAGGCCACTGTTAGACCTCTTCCTGCCATCTCCAGGAGGAAAAGCTCGAATTTACGGATAAAGATACTATAGGTTAGAAGCCTATGTAAATATTTATGCACGGGAGACCGAAGATGGGTGCTTTTATTCTTCTTCACATCCCAGCTACAATCTAATCCAAAATGAGTCCATGCCGAATTGGCATAAAATCCACTTCATTCTTATTGAGGATACCATCTGAGGGAAGTTTGAAGATTGCACCAAACTCCACTGTTGTGAGAGTGTTCGGATGCTTACAAAGTTGGAATTTAATTGTTCTGGTGGGAGAGACTTGCAAAGTGCTAAGGAACTCGAGAGTTGGTTCCCTTAGCATTGGCTGATTAATATCCATAAACTCCTTGAGATGACAAGCTTGTAGTTGTTCTATCATGCTTGTCTCAAGACTGAGGGTCCTGACAGCATTCCACTCAAAGGAACATGATGAAAGTAAGGGAATTTTCTTCAGAACGACATATCTAGGATGACAATGTTCCAGAATGATGTTGAGAACGTAGTCCTTGTAGCATCTCGGAGCATGGGATTTCTTCCTTGTGCCTTTTGATGAGCCAGGTTCCATTGATGATTTCAGAACAGGTTTTGCAGAGTGAGTTTCTGATCAAGGTTTTTGAGGATAATCTTGTGATGTTGTGATTTTTTGAAGAAAGAAAAGAGTTTTGAAGGTTTTTATAGATGGAAAAGGATATGAGGGGATCGGAATCTGTGACAAGTATTGAATGAGGGTGATAAATGAGAGAATTTGTAGAGTTTGAAATGAGAGAAAATGGCAGAAAACTGTTTTATAGTCGACATAGTCACGGTCATGAATAGTAAATCACGGGCGTGAAATGTCATGGTCACGGTTTGTTGAAGAGGCGCTCTAGCCGTGATGAAGGATATGAAATGATTCATGATCATGACATTTAGTAGTCACGGTGTTACTTGTGAATTTTCACGGTGGTGGCAAAATTAGTCACAGTCATGAAGTACAATCTTCACTACTTGTGTCCATGAGGCAACGCGTGAAACAAAGCGTGAATGGTTATGTAATTTTTTGATGTTAATGTTCACGGTCATGAATAAGTGTCACGGTCATGAACAAAGAGTTTCACGGGAGTGAAAGAAAAGAGTTATGGGCGTGAAACATAGTCTTCACTACCTTCAGCCGCGAAACATGTTGTGAAGCAAGGCGTGAAAGCTACTGGAGCTTTTGGCGATTATGATTACGGCCGTGAATATATGTCACAGGCGTGAATTACCTTAAATCTTCAATAAATAAAACTAAGTCTAAAACAAGACTAAAAGATTTCTAAGGTGCTTATATCCCTTAAAACATATATTTCCATCAAGTTAGCCACTTCATACCTTAAAAGATTAGACAATAAAAGACAACATATGAAAGAAATTAACATTCAAGGTTCGACAATTTTGACAATCATACTTAAGATAAGGTTAATCCATCAATCATACCAAGCTCTCTTCTTATGAAGTTAAATCTTTCTTCATTAAGAGACTTGGTGAAAATATCTACCAATTGATTGTCTGTATTGATAAATTCCAATACAACATCTCCATATTGAACATGATCTCTAAGAAAATGATGTCTTATGTCAATATGCTTACTTCTAGAATGTTGAATGGGATTCTTAGATAGGTTTATGGGACTTGTATTATCATATTTGATAGGTACATGGTCCAAACTATGACCATAATTCTTAAGCTGTTGTTTCATCCATGGGATTTGAGTACAACATTCTGCTGCCACATACTCCGCTTTAGAGGTAGAAAGAGCAACTGAAACTTGTTTCTTACTGAACCAAGAAACTAAGCATTCACCAATAAAGTAACAAGTGCCTGAAGTACTCTTTCTATCCAAGAGACTTCCAGCGTAATCATCATTTGAATATCCTATGATATGAAAGGATGAATTTCTAGGATACCATAAGCCTAGATGCAATAGGCCATGTAAATATTTTAAGATTATTTTCTTAGCATTCAAATGTGATTCTTTAGGACACGATTGAAATCAAGCACAAAAGCATACACTATACATTATATCGGGCCTTGAGGCAATAAGATATAAGAGTGATCCGATCATACCTCTATAGAGATTTTCATTAATGCTCTTACCCTTTTTGTCTTTGTCCAATTTTGTGGATGTGCTCATTGGAGTCTTGGCACTTTTGCATCCTTCCATTCCAAATTTCTTGATTAAGTAATTGGCATATTTGGATTGGTTGATGAATATGCCCTCATTGCTTTGTTTTATTTGTAGACTAAGGAAGAACTTAAGCTCACCCATCATGCTCATTTCAAATTCTCTAGTCATACACTTAGCAAATTCTTAGCAAAGCAATTCATTAGTAGACCCAAATATGGTGTCATCAATATAAATTTGAACAATTAGAATATCATACTTATGCTTTTTAATAAACAAAGTAGTGTGAACATTTCCCTTTGAAAAATTATTTTCTAAAAGAAAAGAACTTAGTCTTTCATACCAAGCTCTTGGGGCTTGTTTCAAACCATACAAAGCTTTTGAAAGTTTAAATATATGATTAGGCAAATTATGGCTTTCAAAACCAGGTAGTTGTTCTACATAAACTTCTTCTTCTATAAAACCATTTAAGAAAGTACTTTTGACATCCATTTGAAAGAGTTTAAAATTCATAAGGCATGCATATGCTAAAAGAATTCTTATGGCTTCTAATCTAGCTACCGGAGCATAGGTCTCATCATAATCTATTCCTTCTTCTTGATTATATCCCTTTGCAACTAACCCAGCCTTATTCCTAGTTATTGAACCTTGTTCATCTAGTTTATTTCTAAATACCCATTTACTTCCAATGATTTGATGCTCCTTAGGTTTACGAACTAAGTTCCATACCTTACTTCTCTCAAATTGGTTGAGTTCTTCTTGCATGGAAATCTCCCAATTTTCATCATTAAGAGCCTCATCAATATTTTTAGGCTCAATTTGAGAGACAAAAGCAAGATTAGAATCTAAAGGTTTGAGATGAGATCTAGTACTTACTCCCTTTGTAGGATCACCAATGATTTGCTCCTTAGGGTGATCTTTTGTCATTTTCCATTCCTTTGGGAGCTCTTGCTTGTTTTCCTCTTGAGCTTGAGGTAGAGAGTCATCTGATTGTCTTACATGCATAAGGAGGTATTTATACCTCTACAAACCAAACCCTAGGTCCAAAAATGAGGAAAAGACCAATCTGACCCTAATGACTTAAGGACAAACGAATGGGCTTAATTTTATAAGGCCTACATACCTAAGACAAGTTAAAATAAGGCTGATCATGTGTCTTTAAATGAAATTACATTCCAATAATTAAAATAAAACAACCCACTAAATTTAATCTTAGGCCCAACCATGACATAACATAAGTCCACCTTAACATATAATATAGACTTCTTCTCTAGCCCATTAGGCTAGTTGTCTTCACCATCACATGCCCCATTGAGTGTCACAAGCTTTGGATTGCCAACTGATTCCATCTCTTCAAGCTTGACCCAAGCCTTTTCCTTGATATCTCTTGTCACAAAGCTCTGAATATACATTTGCAAGGCTTCCTTGAGCTTGTTTCTACTTGATCTTATGATTGGACCAAGTGGCATCACTAATCCATCTCCTCCATGGCATGTAAGATCATTTATGTTGTCTTGGCTTGCATCATTCCCTCCCTTCTCAAAAGGATTCGTCCTCGAATCACCATCTGCATTATCAAAAGGTGAAAGGTCAGCAACATTAAAAGTTGGTGAAACACCATACTCACCGGGCAAGTCAATCTTATAGGCATTGTCATTGATCCTCTCAACCACTTGAAAAGGTCCATCACCTCTTGGATCCAACTTGGATTTCCTTTGGTTAGGAAATCTCTCTTTCCTAAAATGCACCCGCACCCATACCCAATCTCCAGGTTCAAATTTCACAACTTTACGTCCTTGATTGGCTTTTTGTGCATAACTTTTGTTCTTTAACTCAATGTGCTGCTTTGCCTTGTCATGTATGGACTTAACCAAATCTGCCTTCTTTTGCCCATTTAAGTTAGAAATATCATTCAAAGGTATAGGAAACAAATCCAAAGGGGTTAGCGGATTAAAACCATACACAATTTCAAATGGAGAATAACCTGTTGATGAATGAATGCTTCTATTATATGTAAATTCTACTAATGGCAAACAATCTTCCCAAGTTTTCAAATTCTTTCCAACAACAGCACGTAATAATGATCCTAAAGTTCTATTAACCAGTTCAGTTTGACCATCTGTTTGAGGATGATAAGTAGTAGAAAATAGCAATATTGTTCCCAACTTTCCCCACAGCACATGCCAAAAATGACTCAAAAACTTAGAATCTCTATCAGAAACAATAGTTCTAGGAACACCATGCAAACGCACAACATCCTTAAAGAACAAATCAGAAATATGTGTATCGTCATCAGTTTTATGGCAAGCGATGAAATGTGCCATCTTGCTAAACCTATCAACTACAACAAAAATGCTATCTCTTCCCCTTTTAGTCCTGGGCAGTCCCAACACAAAATCCATAGAAATGTCAATCCAGGGTTGACTAGGGATGGGTAAAGGAGTATACAACCCATGAGGTTGAATTCTTGACTTGGCTTGCTTACATGCAACACACCTAGAGCAAATTTTCTCAACATCTTTCTTTATATTAGGCTAATAAAAATGCTCATGCAAGATGTCAAGTGGCTTAGCAATATCAAAATGACCCATCAAACCACCATTATGAGCCTTACGTACAAGCAACTCACGCATTGAATAATTAGGCACACAAAGTTTATTTTCTCTAAATAAATAGCCATCATGCCTATAAAACCTTTGAAACGTAGATTGTTCACATGCATTATAAACATTTGAAAAATCAGAATCAGAAGCATACAATTCCCTTATATATTCAAATCCCATCAATCGAGAACTCAAAGTAGTAATAAGAGTATATCTTCTAGATAATGCATCAGCAACCACATTTTCCTTACCTTGTTTGTATTGAATCACATAAGGAAATGTCTCAATGAACTCCAACCACTTGGCATGTCATTTGTTCAACTTACCTTGACCCTTGTGATGCTTTAAAGACTCATGATCACTATGAATCACAAACTCTTTAGGCCAAAGATAATGCTGCCAAGTCTCCAAAGCCCTCACCAATGCATATAACTCCTTGTCATACGTGGAATAATTAAGTTGTGCACCACTCAACTTTTCACTAAAGAAAGCAATTGGACGCCTACCCTGCATCAAAACAGCACCAATACCTATCCCGGAGGCATCACATTCAATCTCAAAAGTAGAATCAAAATCAGGCAAACTCAAAACAAGTGCAGAACAAAGTTTATCTTTCAAAGTATTAAATGCAAGTTCTTGTGCCTAACCCCACTTAAACCCCTTATCTTTTTTAATGATTTCAGTTAAAGGAGGAGCAATGACACTAAAATGCTTTACAAACCTCCTGTAAAAGCTAGCAAGGCCATGAAAGCTCCTAACATCACTCACATTCCTAGGGGTTGGCCATTCTTGGATAGCCCTTATCTTCTTCTCATCAACCTCAATTCCATTGGCACTCACCACATACCCTAAAAATATAACTATATTCATGCAAAATGTGCACTTTTTAAGTTTAGCATACAATTCTTCTCTCCTAAGTGTATCCAAAACAGCCCTAAGATGATGTACATGCTTATCAACAAATTTACTATAAATCAAAATATCATCAAAATAAACAACAACAAATTTTCCAATGAACTGATGCAAAACATGATTGATCAATCTCATAAAAGTGTTAGGGGCATTGGTTAGACCAAAAGGCATAACGAGTCACTCATATAAACCAAGCTTTGTTTTAAATGCTGTTTTCCATTCATCACCAATTTTCATCCTAATTTTGTGATATCCAATCATCAAATCAATCTTAGTAAAGACACATGCGCCATGCAGTTCATCTAACATATCATCCAATCTGGGTATTGGATGGCGATACTTAACTGTTATGCGATTCACAGCCCTACAATCAACACACATGTGCCAACTCCCATCCTTTTTTGGCACCAAAAGCACCGGCACTGCACACGGACTAAGACTCTCACAGATATGCCCCTTACTAACAGCTCCTCCACTTGCCTTTGAAGTTCCTTTGTCTCCTAAGGGTTGCTCCTATAGGCTGGGCGGTTTGGAATTTGAGCTCCCGGTATGAAATCAATTTGATGTTCAATTCCTCTTATTGGTGGCAATCCTTGTGGTAACTCTTCAGGGAATACATTCTGATATTCCTGCAATAAAAAAACAACAAAACTAGGCAAAGAAGGGTTAAGGTCAACTTCATTAAAATAAGATTCCTTGTACATGAGTACAAGTAAACATTATTGATTCTCAAAAGCCACTCTCATATCCCTTACTTTTGCATAAAAATTGTTTTTCTTTGTACCACTCTCCTTTGGGCCAATTATTTGCTTTTCTTTTTGGGCCTCTTTTCCTCCCATTTTTCTCTCTTTTTCGGCCTCTCCTTTTTCTTTTCCTCTCATCTCTCTTAACAAAGAGTATGAAGAGAGAATTGGATTCACGCCACAAATTAATTACCAACCTGATAAGTGAAAACAATCCTTGGTATATCAATGGAGATCACACCTCCCACTTGAAGAACACTCAAGAACACTCAAATTTTGATCTTAATCACCAATCTGATTTCTTACACGCATAAGGAGGTATTTATACCTATACAAACCAAACCGTAGGTGCAAAAATGAAGAAAAGACCAATCTGACCCTAATGACTTAAGGACAAACGAATGGGCTTAATTTTATAAGGCCTACACACCTAAGACAAGTTAAAATGAGGCTGATCATGTGTCTTTAAATGAAATTACATTCCAATAATTAAAATAAAACAGCCCACTAAATTTAATCTTAGGCCCAACCATAACATAACATAAGTCCACCTTAACATAGCATATTGCAGATGACTTGAACCTTGTAATATAGACTTCTTCTCTAGCCCATTAGGCTAGTTGTCTTCACCATCACATGCCCCAATGAGTGTCACAAGTTTTGAATTGCCAACTGATTCCATCTCTTCAAGCCTGACCCAAGCCTCTTCCTTGATATCTCTTGTCATTAAGCTCTGAATATACATTTGCAAGGCTGCCTTGAGCTTGTTTCTACTTGATCTTATGATTGGACCAAGTGGCATCACTAATCCATCTCCTCCATGGCATGTAAGATCATTTTTGTTGTCTTGGCTAGCATCAGTACCTCTAATGGTAATCTAAATCTAGCTAAGTTAACAACTAGAAAGAAATTTTAAAGGAGATATAATGATCACCTAACCAAAAGCTCTGATACCAAACTGATGCGGAACCCAAAGACCGTGTCTTGAAACCCCTCAATAAGACAAGGTAAACAAACCTTAAGCTATGGTGATCACATATTGAATCCAACCCAAAGCTAACCAATGTAGCAAAGAACCAAGATTATAAGAATTATTAAGAATAAAGTGATGTATGCATGACAACCATAAATGAAGGATATGAATGACAGTCTTTTGTCAACTGAGTGAAGCAATCTTATATCATTGAAATTGGCCTTAAAGGAGTTCAAAAGCCTTTTTATATGATCCAATTCAATATGGGGTGTGTTGCAAGTCATAGAAGGCAACATTGGAGCATTCGTTGCTATATTGGGTCTAAAATCTACAATCAAGCTTATGCGCTAACACTACACAAAGGCAAACCTAAAGTGAAGATAAAAGGAGTCTTTTATGAAAATTCAAGTCAATGGGAAAAATAAGAAAAAATTCATAAAATTGAATATTACAAGTAATGTGCAAGTCATGTGCAAATCATGTGCTAGGAGTCATGTGCCAAACATGTGCAAGACATGTGCCAACCATGTGCTCAAGATCATGTGCCACGCATGTGCCTATTTATGGAATTTGGTCTTAACTTGTAATTAGGCTTAATTATGTATGTGGGTTGCCTATTTTAATTATCATAAAATTTTATTAGTGATAGGCATGTGGGTCAAAGGATATGAAACTCAACCCATCACTTGTCTTATTTTAGAAGGATTTAATTAGTGTCCTAATTCAAGTAAGACACTACTTGTTAGAATTTGAGTTAGAATATGACTGTACTTTTAGGAGTTGAGTTAGAATAGGACTTAGTTATCCTTTTTCATAAAGGATTCCAAGACTTAGGGCTATAAATACTCATTTAGGCATATTTTTACATATCAATGAATGAATGAATGTGTGAAAACGAATTTGAGTGTTTTTCTTTAAAGTGAGGCAGATTTGCAACTCTTTATTACCTTTAGGTTAGTTACTTATCAAGTGATATTGCTTGTAGCGTGACTATTCTTAATAATCCTTATAATCTTGGTTCTTTGCTTTATTGGTTATCTTTGGGTCGGATTCAATTTATGATCACCATAGATTAAGGTTTGTTTACCTTATATTGTGAGGGATTTCAAGGCACGGTCTTTGGGGTTCCCATCATAAAGAATAGCAACTCCACAAGCATTATCACTTGATAAGTAACTAATTCCTAAAGGTAATTGATGCATCCCACATCGACTGTGGAGGAACTAATGGACTAGTTTATAAGGTTGGGTTCAAACCTTCCCATTGAGTGCGCTTTTGGGGTGAAGTAAGGAGCCCAGATCCTTATCATTTGGTATAAGAGCCACCCCTGTATACCGGTGTCCCTTCGAATTACGACAGATCACCAACCGAGGCAGTCAGGGTCTTAAGGAGTGGGGATGATGCGTCCCACATCGGTTGCGGAGGAACTCTTAGACTGGTTTAAAAGGATGGGTCCAAATCTTCCCCTTTGAAAGCGCTTTTGGGGCAAAGTTAGGAGCCCTGATCCTTATCATTTGGTATCAAAGTCAGCCCTGTACACCAGTGTCCTTTTGGGTCATGACAGATCGCCGATCGAGACAGTCAGGATCTTAAGGGGGTGGGATGATGAGTCCCACATCAGTTGTGGAGGAACTCCTAAACTGATTTATAAGGCTAGGTTCAAGTCTTCCCCTTTGAGTGCGCTTTTGGGGCGAAGTTAGGAGCCCTGATCCTTATCATTTGAGATGATGCATCCCACATTGGTTGCAGAGGAACTCCTAAACTGGTTTATAAGGATGCGTTCAAACCATCCCCTTTGAGCACGCTTTTGGGGTAAAGTTAGGAGCCCTGATCCTTAACATTTGGTATTAGAGCCAGCCCTAAACACTAGTGTCCCTTCAGGATATGATAGATCACAGATCGAGGCAATCCGAGTCTTAAGGGGGTGGGGATGATGCATCCCACATAGGTTGCGAAGGAACTCTGGACTAGTTTAAAAGGTTGGGTTCAAGCCTTCCCCTTTGAGTGCACTTTCAGGGCAAAGTTAGGAGCCCTGATCTTTATCAATAATAAAGAGTTGCAAATCTGCCTCACTTTAAAGAAAAACACTCAAATTCGTTTTTATTCATTCATGTCTTGTAAAAGAAGCCTAAATGAGTATTTATAGCCCTAAGTCTTTGAATCTTTTATAGTAAAGGATAACTAAGTCCTATTCTAACTCAAATTCTAACAAGTAGAGTCATATTCTAACTGAAATTCTAAAAAATAGAGTTCTACTTGAATTGGGACACTAATTAAATCCTTCTAAAATAAGACAAGTGGTGGACTATACTTCATATCCTTTGGCTCACATACTTAACACTAATTAAAAATTTATGATAATTAAAATAGTTAGCCCACATACATAATTAAACCCAATTAAAAGTTAAGCCCAAATCGCATAGCAGTAGGCACATGCATGACACATGATCTTGAGCACATGGTTGGCACACGATGTCTTCCACATGGATGACACATGTCTTGCACCTGTTTGACACATGACTCCTAGCACATAATTTGCACATGACTTGTAATATTCAATTTTATGGATTTTGCCTTGTTTAGTCCATTGACTTGAATCTTCATAAAAGACTCCTTTTATCTTCACTTTAGGCTTCCTTTGTGTAGTGTTAGCCCATAAGCTTGATTGTGGATTTTAGGCCCAATATTGCTTTTAAAAGCTCCAATGCTACCTCCAATGACTTGGAATATGCCTACATTGATTTGGATCATATAAATAGGGTTTTTGAACTCCTTTTTGGTATATTTCAACGAGATAAGATTGCTCCACTCTATTGACAAAAGATTGTCCTTCATGTATAGTTCCTGTGCATACATCATTCTCCCTTTCCTTATCACGATTCGTCCTCGAATCTTCACCAACATCAAAAGAAAAATGCACAATACAAAGCAAATGATAATAAAAATTGGAGTAAAAGGTTTGCTCTTCACCTTGTTTTCTTTTTCACACACATTCACTATTTTCTCTCTTTGCTCATTACTACCACTTTTATCCCTCAAAACCTCATCTCTCTCAATTTTCTCATTAACTTCTCCATAAACAGCCCTTTCTTTCATCTCAATCTCACTCACCTTTACCTTGAAGCTCATCCAATTCATGTTCATCACTTACCTCCATGGATTCACTATCATTAGCTACAAATTAATCTCAAATTATGTTTTTACTTACAATTGCAATGCTCTCAACAACATTAACACCATTTACTTCTTCTAGTGAAATAGAATCAATACTCTCAACTACAATTTCAACTTCACTAATATGAACATCATTAATATCCTCATAAATTTGATTCTTACCATCAACCACCAATTTAATCTTAGGAACAAAATCAAATTCATAATGAAATTTGAATTTTGAATTTTGAATTTCACACCATCTTGGATAAGGATTCTTCATTTCAATTTCTTTCTCTTCATGCCCCCTATCAATCCTAACATGCATCTTATCCATTTTTTTTAAGGCACTTACCGAAGATGATTTCTTTCTTTCTTTTCTTTGCCTATTATTATCATAATGCTCAAAGTAGTTTTTTTCTTCATGAGATTGGAACCTTCTAAAGCCTTGAGGTCGAGACCCCTATCTTGATCTTCTTGTGTTGGAAGATGCTTTGCTACCTCAAATCTTCAATTTTCTATTTTTGTGTCTCCATCTTGTCTATAATTTTTCGAATCTTTACCTCTAATAATTGAATGTAAGATTGAACAACATCCGTTGGCACATAGTCACCATGTTCCTCATGTCCACTATTACTCCTCATACTTCCCTTAGTCATGGTTAAGCTACAAGAGAGAGTTAATGAAGATAAAAAGTCCTCACAATTACTCCCTCATGTGTTTCACTCAAAATAGATTATAACCACTCTCGTGTTTCACATAAATAATGGTTTTTACCATATTTTAAGCTCACATCTCTTGCCTCTTACCACTCAAAGTTTGATTCTCAAGATTAAAAGAGGCACCAGTGTTGACACAACCTATTGTGGGAAAGGATTATGTGGTATACAGTGATGCTTCCCTTAATGGTTTAGGTTGTGTATTAATGCAAGAAGGAAAAGTGATCGCTTATGCTTCAAGACAACTGAAGCCTCATGAGAGAAATTATTCGACACATGATCTGGAACTAGCAACCATTGTGTTTGCATTAAAAATATGGCAACACTACCTGTATGGCGAGTAATGTTATACCTATACAGACCATGAAAGTGTGAAATATTTGCCTTCACAAAAGGAACTCAATTTGAGACAGAGGCAATGACTAGAATTAATCAAAAACTACAATTGTATCATTGATTATTAGTCTAATAAGTCCAATGCGGTAGCTAACGCTCTGAGTAGAAAAACTTTGGCAGGTAAAAGTTAAAACTCAAATTTATTAAGTGAACATGATTAAATAACTAATAACGAGATAATAAGTAATTTATATATTATTTTGGTAGAATTGCGGATTCAACCCACACTGATCCAAAAAGTAAAGCACAATCAGAAGCAAGACACAAAATTGAAGAAAAACTTTGAAATGGTGAAAAGGGTAAAAAACCATAATTTACTTTTGAAGCAGATGGGAGTTTAAGGCATAAGGGTATGTGTTAGGCATACCAGAATTGAAACAAGATATTTTGAAAGAGACTCAAAATGTTATTTATGCAATGCACCCAGGAAGCAACAAAATATATCATGACTTGAAGGCATATTACTGGTGGCCAGGAATGAAGAGAGATATCACAGAGTATACTACCATATGTTTAACTTGTCAGCGAGTGAAGGCTGAGCATCAAGTACCAAGTGGATTATTGTAGTTAATTTTAATTCCGGAGTGGAAATGGGAAAGAGTTATAATGGATTTTATTTTTGGGTTGCCCTTGATACAAAAAAGGCATGATGCAGTATGGGTAGTGGTGGATTAGCTCACCAAATCAAATCATTTTATACCGATCAGGATGGATTATCCATTTAACCATTTGGCAAAGATCTATGTTAATGAGATAATCTGTTCACATGGTGTTCCAGTTTCAATCATTTCAGATCGAGACCTAATGTTCACTTTCCAATTCTGGAAAAGTTTGCATCAAGCCATGGGTACTCGACTCAATTTGAGCACAACTTTCCACCCATAAATATATGGACAATCAGATAGGGTCATACAGATATTAGAGGATATGTTGAGGAGTTGTGTGATGGAATTTAAAGGCAGTTGGGACAAACATCTTCCATTGATAGAATTTGCCTACAATAATAGTCACAAGCCAGTATCAATATGTCACCATATGAGGCCTTGTATGGGCAAAAATGTAGAACGCCTCTATATTGAACCAAGCTTAGTGAAAAGAAAATAGTGGGTCCAAAGTTAATGCAGCATATAGAGAAAAAAGTGAGAGTGATAAGAGATAGGCTGAAAGCTGCTGCAGATAGATAAAAATCATACGCATATTTGAAAATGCGGGATATTGTGTATACAGTTGGTGACAAAATATTCTTAACAGTCTCACCTTGGAAAAAGATATTCTGATTTGGAAGGATGGGAAAGTTGAGTGCTAGATTCATAGGACCATACAAGGTACTTGAACACATAGGTCTCGTGGCGTACATATTAGCTCTACCACCAAAGTTAGACAAGATTAACAACGTCTTCCATGTGTCCATATTAAAAAGATATCGATCGGATTCATCTCACATTATATCTGCAAAACCTATAGAGATATGACAAGATATAACTTATGATGAGGAGTCAGTGGAAATTTTAGCTCGAGAAGTGAAGGAGCTATGGAACAAGAAGATACTGTTGACAAAGGTTTTTTAGAAAAATCATATTTCGAAAGAGGCGACTTGGGAAAATGAAGAAGTAATGAAGTATCCACAATTATTCAACTCCAGTTAAAAAGGTAAATTTTGAGGACACATTTTTTTTAGGGAAAAATTGCAATGCCCGATAATTTAGGCCACAGTCGCGGGTGAGAGAAATCAAGCACACTGAATTGATCAGGATCTAAATTCGAACATGAAAAAAATAAAATGACAACAAAATATGACAAAAATATTTTAGATATTATTAATTGAGAATGTTAAGGTTCAGTGCTAAAATTTAGAAAATTATAATTTTTTACTGAACGAAATTTAAATTTACTGTATTTTTGATAAAAATATATTTAAGAAATAATAAAAATGGAATATTCTTTATCTAAGGAAAGGAATATTCTTTAGATAAAATGGAATATTCTTTATCTAAGGAAAGGATATTGTTTGGATTAAAATAAAGTAAGATTGATTTAAATTAATGGACCAATGAGAGACAATATTATCTAATTAATCTAAACCACTTACCTAATCTAACTATAAGAGTCAAATTTTCACTTTTTATCTTAATTTCTTCTTCTTTCTCATCTTAAGCATACAAGGAAATTCTCTCTCATTTTCTCCCTTGTTGCCATGACCTATATCTCCTAATTTCTTCTTCATTTTCATAAATTAAAGCTAAGATTTAGATGGAAAAAGTTGCAAAGTAAAGTAAAAGTGAGCCAAACAAAGGAAGAGGAAGGAAGAAAAGAAGAGAAAGAGAGGAAAGAATTTTAGTAATTTTGAGGATCTATAAATGTGAGGTTAAATTCTTCTTCTTCTTACTTTTCTTCTGCTTTTTACTTCCATTTTGGGGTTAGTTACCATTAAGGTGGGTAATTTAGGATTATTAGTATGTTAATAGTAATTAAGGGTTGATTAGTGTATTTAGTGCTCAACTAGTGTGAAATTTGTTGTTAGGCCAAGGAGATGAGCAATATTTGGGTCATAATCAAAGAGGAAGTAAGGGCAATGAGAAAGCTAATTAGGAGGTAGAGAATAGTGAAGAGAAGTGGATTTTTTTTAGGTATATACATTTGGCAAAAATTCATTATAGAAAAATGTTAATTTTTTATTTTGTGACATTTATGTATAATTGTGTATGTAATTATTGATATTTTGATTGAGTGATAAATTGGTGATTAAATGATTCCATGAAAGTGAAAATAAAAATTTGAATTTGTTCTTGATGCATGAAGATAGGAAACTATAGGATTTAAGGAAGTGTTGGAAATTCTTCTTATGAACAGTGTCTATATTTTATGCCATAACTTGAGTTCTAGAAGGCTTTTTAAGTGTTTCTTATTGGGTTGAAAAGTTAAGACATAGAGCTTCAACTTTAATTTAGACTATTAGATCTGAATATGTCTGCATTTGGATATAAAATTGACTCAAAGTTCAAACTAGAAATCTGTCTAGTTTTAATACTGGGCAAAATGGAATGAATGTAGTTGAATGAAAAATTCATAATTTTTTCTATAAAATTCTATTTGATGTGATTCTAATTGGTAACTAAGGATAAAATATGTATCTATATTTTGTTAAGTGATCACTTGTCCAAATTCCATTTAAAAACGGATGAAAAATGCAGAGAAATCTGAGATATAAATTATGCCCAGAATTATGCAGCTTGTATATATGAGTTTATTGTTGAATTTTATGATAGAAAATTATATTTTTTGACTTTTTCTTATATTTATAATGATTTAATGAGTGAATATGATGTTGTAAAATATTTAATGGAGATTATTGTATTTATGACAAATTATATTAGTATTTCATACCTAATTAAGGTACATAATAATAAAAGTAACAAACGTGATTAAACCCTATAACATCTAGTTGAGAACTAGAAATTAGGATAAATTGGCATACCAATGAAATGGTAGAAATATAGGTACTAGAAAATAGTGTTGATATTTAATTTATTTAGTTACTAGAAAATAGTGCTGAGATTTAATTTATGTAGGCACTAAAAAATAGTGCTAAGATTTAATTTATGTAGTTACTAAGAAATAGTACTGAGTTTAAAATTTATATAGACACCAAAAATGTGCTGAGTTATTATTGATAATGTAGGCGTTAAATGTTGAACTATCAAATAATTAAGTAGGCGCCAAGTAAAATGTCGCAGAGCAGAAACTCTGTATCCAGTATTTAGTTCTGGTCAAAAATATCATGGGCTATCAAATAATAAATAAAGAAAAAAATATAAATTATTAAAATGATTGTCTTGTATTATTACTAATGAATTTTAGTATGCTCAATGAATGATATGATATAATTGGTTAATTATACATTTTGTATGATTTATATGGTTTTTATTTAATTTGAATGTTTTGGCATACCTAAATATTTTATTATAATTGATAAAAAATTTATTTTTGAGATATTTATATAATTATTGGATAGTTATCAAACATACCACTAAGTTCGTAGCTTAGGATGTGTGTTTCATATAATTTGAATATTGGTTTTTAAATAATGAGTTTGGTGATGCGGAACCCCAAAGACCGTGCCTTGAAACCCTTAACAAGACAAGGTAAAAAAAACTTAAGCAATGGTGATCATAAATTGAATCTAACCCAAAACTAACCAATGTAGCAAAGAACCAAGATTATAAGTATTATTAAGAATAGTCACGCCACAAGCAATATCACTTGATAAGTAACTAATTCCTAAAGGTAATAAAGATATGCAAATCCTCACTTTAAAGAAAACTCTCAAATTCGTTTTTATTCATTGATGTCTTGTAAAAGAAGCTTAGATGAGTATTTATGGCCCTAAATCTTTGAATCCTTTATGGTAAAGGATGACAAAGTCCTATTCTAACTCAACTCCTAAAAATACAGTCATATTCTAACTCAAATTCTAACAAGTAGAGTCCTACTTAAATTAGAACACTAATTAAATCCTTCTAAAATAAGACAAGTTGTAACACCATGTCTTATACATTTGAGTACAACCTATCATTGTGTCAAATAATCACATATGACATGCTAACAAGACATAAGATCCTGTTAACAGTGACAGTAAATTTTTTTTCATCATATCCTATAATATCATTCAGTGACTTTTCAAGTTAACGTTGAGGCTTTCGCCACAATATGATATATCACATATATTAAAAGATAAACTTTGAACATAAGTATCTACTAGTTGCTTTCATTTGTACATTTTTAAAACTAATCCAGAATGACAATACATATTCAAACATATAAGTTCAAAATATAGATGACATGTTTTCATATTTGTGTGGAATGCAAGGAGAGAGAATGATGAGGCTCGGCCATTGACCTGTGTTCCATGTCTTCTATACGTTACTCAAAATGAGCTATCACTTTTCTTTACCTGAAAAATGATGCAAATTGATGAGTTGCAGCTCAGTGAGAATAATTATCAAATAAGCTCTAAAGTACCAAACAACTCATAGTAATAAATCACAAATCCAATACATACCATGTATTCCATTCCATTCATCAGTATCATATAAGTATCAATAAAGTTGAAATATATAATCATTAATCTTTACGTATGCAAATGCTTTGCTTATTTCATTTTTTTGTGACCAAGTTAAACAGACATTGCTTCGGGTTTCCATGTGAACATTTGCATTTGCTAGCTAACTTGATCATTTGTTTCATTTGCACATTTGTCGGGCCATAGACCTCTTCTTTTGCTTTACAATATCGATTAACTAGTCACAACGCCTTTTAAGTCCATAAGCATATGCACTTGTACTTAAGCATTCATCAACCATTGCATCTTATCATATATAACATACATATACCGCATATATGCCTCATATGTCATGCATATACCTCGCATATACTATACATATACCATGTATATATCTCACATATGTCAAACATATACCTCAAATATACCACTTCTAGGGTACCAACTTTGGTTCATTATAACTTATAATATATAAGTCATATTCTAATGAAACTTTACAGAAACTTATATGGATTCAAATGTAACATTTTTAGGTTTACAACTTTTACCAATTATGTTTCTAAGATCTTCAAATTATAAGAAACATTTCTCTAGTTTAGAGCATAATTGGCTTCCGGACTAGTATTATTTCTAAAGGCCATAACTTAGTCTATACATAATATATTAAGTTTAAATTAGTACCCAAATTTTATATAAGACATATACCTATAACTTTAATGTTTTGATAATTTACATAATCGATCTCTAAGGAGCTCAAATTAGCCAAACAAGTTGTTGGATTTGCCCAGGGCACTAAGCAGGCAGTTCAAACCATGGAACATTCATGGCTCCATTCAGCATAACTAAAATATATACAAGACATATGAACCTGAAATTTGGTATACAAATACAAACACATATATCTACAACTTTTATGTTTTTGATACTTCAAATAATGGCTTTAACATATTCAAAACCAAAGAACATAGTAGCTAACTCGGCTAGGGTTGACACCCTGACCAGTTTCAGTAGAGAGAGGATATCTCTTCCTATACATCAAATCTTGTAAAAATGTTTACATATCCATAAATCTAAGACATAAAGAAACAAATTTTGTGTTTTAATCTTTTCCATAATAAATTTCTATTGATATCAAAATTGGGGTGCAAGTCAGTGCCTATTAATGAACCTTAGCAACTCAAATCAATTTTATAGCAATAAGAATTGATTACTTACCAAGAACGAACTTGCAAGGGGTCAATTTGCTGCAAAAACTAAGTGAAACAAGGAAGAATTGAAGGCTAGAATGAAGGAAGATGAAGAAGAAAATGGGGCTGAAGTGAGGAGGCAGAAATGGGAGGAAGAAGATAAAGCCAATTTTTCTTTTTGTCATTTTCCTTTTTGTTTCTTTTTCTCTTCTCTTTTCCTTTATTTTTCTTTTTTTTTTTTCATTTTATCTATATTACTATTATTATTATTATTATTTACACATATATATAATTCCACTAATCCACACAATAATACAACTTAATCATTTGGTCCAATTTAACTAAATTAACAATGTAAAATGTTTACTAATCTTAATCTAGTCATGTTGCATACTTTAATTTAGTCACCTTATTTTATTTATTTTTAATACTTTTTTATCCTCATTTAGGTTATAAATACACATGTGCGACTTGATATAATTGCAATGTACTATGACACGTAACTAGTGCGTGTCATGAATTTGTCCTTATAAAAATATACATGGAATGCACGTGTTCAATTGAATTATATGCAAGATGCATATGTTCAAAAGAAATGCATGTGGATATGCATATGGGGAAGGTTGAGGATGTTACACAAGTGGTGGGCTAGGCTTCATATCCTTTGGGCCACATGCCTAACACTAATTAAAATTTTATGATAATTAAACCCAATTACAAGTTAAGACCAAATTCCATAAGTAGGCACATGATCTTGAGCACATGGTTGACACATGATGTCTTCCACATGGATGACACATGTCTTGCACATGACTCCTAGCACATGATCTTGAGCACATGGTTGACACATAATGTCTTCCACATGGATGACACATGTCTTGCACATGACTCCTAGCACATGATTTGCACATGACTTGTAATATTCAATTTTATGGATTTTGCCTTGTTTTACCCATTGACTTGAATCTTCATAAAAGACTCCTTTTATCTTCACTTTAGGCTTGCCTTTATGTAGTGTTAGCCCATAAGCTTGATTGTAGATTTTAGGCCCAATATAACAATGAATGCTCCAATGCTGCCTTCTATGACTTGGAACACGCCCCCATATTGAATTGGATCAGATGAAAATGCTTTTGAACTCCTTTAAGACCCATTTCAATGGTATAAGATTGATCCACTCCGTTGACAAAAGACTGTCGTTCATATCCTTCATTTATGGTTGTCGTGCATACATCATTTGGTAGCACTTCCCTACATTATTAACGGCTAGTAGGGTAAGGGAGCACTACAATTATGTCTACACATATCTAATTCCACTAATCAACACAAAATACAATTTAATACTTTGGTTCAATTTAACTAAATTAACTAATTATATTTCTATTATTTCAATATAGTCATTTTACTCACTTAAATTTTAATTTCATGTCATCCTCAACTAAATTATAAAATGGATACATGCAACTCAACATAATTGTAAAATACTTGACACATAGCTAGGGCATTTGTCCCTATGAAATACCTTGTAAATGCACATGCTCAAGTGAAGTATATGCAATATGTATATATATGTTCAAGTGAGATGCATGTACAAATGTATGTGGGGAAGGTTGAGGATATTACAATTCTCCGCTCCTTTTTAAAAAAATTTTCCTCGGAATTTAATACTTGGGATAAGGTGTGGATATTGCTTTTTCATATTTTCTTTTGATTCCCATGTTGTCTCTTCCTGTGAAAGGCTTTTCTGTAACGCCTTAACTAAAGGTATTTCTCGATTTCTCAACTCTTTAGTCTTGTATCTAATGATTTCTATTGGTCATTCCACATAACTCATATCATGTACAATTTCAAGGGTTTGGTCTTTAAGTACATATGTAGGATCTAATCTGTATCTTTTAAGTATACTCACATGAAATACGTTTTAAATCTGAGTCATCTCTAGTGGTAAAACCAACCTATATGCCTATAGACTAGCCATTTCAAAAATTTCATAAGGTACCTTGGGCTCAATTTACCCTGCTTGCCAAATTAGATTACTCGTTTCTATGGAGATACTCCTAGAAATACCTTTTCACTTCACTCGTATTTCATTTCCCTTTTATGCTAATCAACATAACTCTTCTATCTATCTTGTGTTGCTTTTAGCTTGCTTTTGACTATCTTGATCTTATCCATTGTTTTTTTGTACTATCTTTAGCCCTTCAAATGTATGTGTTCCTTCTTCATCCTAAATGATAAAGCTTTGGCACTTCCTACCATACAATGCCTTAAATGGCGCAACTTGGATACTACTATGATACTGGTTGTTGTAAACAAATTTTATCAATGTTATATACTCATCCCAAGCTCCTCTGAATTCCATAGAACATGCCCTGAACATATCTACTAATGCATGCATAGTCCTCCTTCATTGTCCATCAATATGTGGGTGCAATGCAGCACTAAAGTCCAATTTTGTTCCCAATGCATCTTGTTAACTCATCCAAAAATGTGGCCCTCTATCAGACACAATGGACACCGGAATGCCAAGTAATCTGACTATCTCATTCACATATAATTTTTCCAAACTCCCGAGTGTGCACCCCTATCTGATAGGTAGAAAATTGGAGTTCTTAGCAATCCATAAACAAAATCACACATTATTTTCTCCCATTTCCTTTCTAGCACTAGCAATGGATGTAGCTTACCAACTGTTATCTGGTGCTCTATCTTAATCTGCTGACATTTTAAACATTTAGAAACATATTCAAATATTTATTTCTTCATTTTTTGCTACTAGTAATGAGGTCTCAAACTGTGATACATATTGGTCATCATTGGGTGCATTGCATAGGGTACATTGTGTGCCCCTTCCATTATTTCTTGGTACAATTTTTTAGTATTTGGAACACATATATGTTACTTTATCAATGTATCATCATGCAAATAGAACTCTATATTATTTCCTTACCTTACCATTTCAATTTTCTCGTACAATTGAGGATCTCTGCCTTGTGCTTCTTTTATCCTTCCTTTTAGTACAGGTCTAATTTGAAGAGTAGCAATCAATGACCCATCACCATGCATATTTAATAGAACATTCATTGACCATAATTGAATGAAATAAGAAAAAAAATGCTTGTAAGTGAGCTACACTGCAACTTGACTTTCTACTCAATGCATCCGCTACTACATTGGCTTTCCCTACATGGTAGTCAATTGTACAATCATAAAATTTCAATAGCTCTAACCACTATCTTTGTCCCATGTTTAACTCTTTTTGTGTCAGCAAATAACCCAAACTTTTATGGTCTATGAAGATTTGGAATATCTCTCCGTATAGATAATGCCTCCAAATCTTCAACGCAAATACAACTGTAGCCAATTCTAAATCATGCACTGGATATGACATCTCATGTGGTCTCAATTATCAGGATGCATAACCTTACCATATTGCATCAATACATATCCCAAGTCCTGGTGATAAGTATACCATAAATCAACCTATACCCGGAGGAATTGCTAACACTAGTGTAGAGGTTGACCTGTGTTTCAATTCAATAAAACTCCTTTGGGATTCTGGAGCCCTTTTGAAGGGCACATTCTTTCTTAGCAATTTAGTCAAAGGGCTGGCAATCAATGATAATCCATCAATAAATCTACGGTAGTATCCAATTAAACCTAGAAAACTATGTACTTCTGCAACATTTTTATGAGCTTTTCCAATTTACCATGACCTCTATTTTCTTGGGGTCTACATCTATTCTGATGCAGAACCCCAAAAACCATGCATTGAAACCCCTCAACAAGACAAGTAAACAAACCTTAAGCTATGGTGATCATAGATTGAATCTGACCCAAAGCTAACTAATGTAGCAAAGAACCAAAATTATAAGGATTATTATTAAGAATAGCCACGTCACAAGCAATATCACTTGATAAGTAACTAATTCCTAAAACAAAGAGAAGCAAATCTGCCTCACTTTAATGAGAGAATACTCAACTTTGTTTTCATTCATTCATGTTTTGTAAAAGAAGCCTAAATAAGTATTTATAGCCCTAAGTCTTTGAATCATTTATGGTAAAGAATAACTAAGTCCTATTCTAACTAAACTCCTAAAAGTACAGTCATATTCTACTCAAATTCTAAAAAAGTAGAGTCCTATTTGAATTAGGACACCAATTAAATCCTACTAAAATAAGACAAGTGGTGGGCTAAGCTTCATATCCTTTGGACCACGTGCCTAACACTAATTAAATGTTTATGATAATTAAAATAGGCTCCCCACATTCATAATTAAGCCCAAGTACAAGTTAAGCCCAAATCCCACAAGTAAGCACAAGCATGGCACATGATCTTGAGCACATGGTTGGCACATGATCTCTTCCACATGGGTGGCACATGTCTTGCATATGTTTGGCACATGACTCCTAGCACTTGATTTGCACATTACTTGTAATATTCAATTGATTTGCACATTACTTTTAATATTCAATTTTTATGGATTTTGCCTTGTTTTTCCCATTGACTTGAATCTTCATAAAAGACTCATTTTATCTTCACTTTAGGCTTGCCTTTGTGTAGTATTAGCCCATAAGCTTGATTGTGGATTTTAGGCCCAATATTGATTCTAAAGCTCTAATGTTGCCTCCAATGACTTGGAATACGCAGTATATTGATTTGGATCATATGAAGAGGCTTTTGAACTCCTTTAAGGTATATTTCAATGAGATAATATTGCTTTAATCTATTGACAAAAGATTGTCCTTCATGTACGATTCCTGTGCATACATCATTCCCCCTTTCCTTAAGAAGATTCGTCCTCGAATCTTTACCTACATCAAAAGAAAAATGCACAACACAAAGTAAAAGATAATAAAAATTGTTAGTAAAAAGTTCGCTCTTCACCTCTTTTTCTTTTTCACACACAGTCACTATTTTCTCTCTTTGCTGCTCATTACTACCAATTTTATCCCTCAATTGTTTATGTCTTGGAATGACCATACAGAAAATGTTCATGACTGAATCATGAGTAGACAACCGGTGAAAGAAGGCTTCACGATTGTAAATGTCCTGTAAACAAAATTTGATATTTTGATTTATGTGGTGAAATCAAATAATATTGATAACCACACACACCTAACATGTTTTAATGAGATGGTATAGAATATGATAACCTAAACATGAATGTGAATGAACTTATTATGTTTAAAAAGAAAAGGTGTGATATGGAAATAAAGAAATGGACAATGGAATATGATGAATAACTAGATCTTAATTATGACTGTCCATTCTCTATACGAGGATTAGCGTAATATAGATGACATATCATTAAGAGGGTTACAGTAACGTAGTATATCTAGCACATGGATTTATATTTTAGGGTCAATATTGCTTAAGCTTGGGTCAAAATGCCCTTGAACTTATATGTAACATCATCACATCTTATACATTAAAGTATAACTCATCCTTGTGTTAAATAATCACATATGGCATACTAGCAAGACATAGGATCCTGTTAACATTGATAGTAAATCTTTTTTTCATCATATTCCATAACATTATTCAATAAATATCCAAATCAACATATTTCACATATATTAAAACTTAACTTTACATCTAAGATTTAATAGTTGCATTAATTTACATATCATTGTTCAATTCCTAGTAAATATACATGTATATTCACATAAATCCAAAATGCAAATGACATGATTCCATATTCGTGTGGAATGTAAGAAGAGAGAGTGGTGAGGCTCAGCCAGTGACCTTTTTTCCATGTCTTCATATGTCAACCAAAATAAGTTATCACTTTTCTTTACCTGAAAAATGATGCAAATTGATGAGTTGCGGCTCAATAAGAATAATCATCAAACAAGCTTTAAATTACCAAGCAACTTATAATAACATATCACAATCCAACGCATACCACGTATTCCATTTCATTCATCAGTATCATATAGTTACCAATAAAATTAAAGCATGTGATTACTATTCATTTGATTTACTCATTTGATTTTGTTGTGACCAAGTTAAATAGACATTGCCCCAGATTTCCATGTAAACATTTGCATTTGCTAGCTAGCTTGATCATTTATTTCATTTATACATTTGTTGGGCCATAAGTCTCTTCTTTTGCCTTGCAATGTCAATTAACTAGTGACAACGCCTTTTTAAGTCCTTATGCATATGCTTGTAACTAAGCATTTATCGATCATTATATCCTTATCACATATACTATATATATACCTCATCTGCCACGCATATACCTTGCATATACTATACATATACCATGCAAACATCATGTATGTCATCCCACTTACCTCAAATATACCATACATATACCACTTACATATACCACATACATCATAATTATCTATCATCTCATTATCAAGGTCAATCATAGCAATCATATGAATCACATAATCACAAGTCGATTCACATTTCACATATCAAGCGATGTCAATGTGCACTAAAGAAATCACTTGATAATTAAACTCACATTTTTCTTTTGATTCCAACCCTTAACTTATTGTTTATCCTCTCCTTGTGGGTCTTCAATTTGTTGTGAGCCTAATATGTAAATATAATCGATTAATTTATGACTAGAGAAACTTAATGTGGCTTAAAAAATTAATATACATTATTCATATCAATAGTTAGGGTTTTTTCTATAAGGCATTGTAACCTTATGGGATTGATTATCCTATAACATTTTCTAAACTTGTCCAATTTGTTTGATTCTTATTTTTAATTAAATTTAACATATTAAAATTTGAAAGCAACTGAAGCATTGTACAATTTCTGGCGGAATTTCCAATTGTGTTCTGTTTTTGCCCTTAGGCAGTTTTAGGGTACCAATTTTGGTCCCTCATACCTTACATTATACAAGTAATATTATAGTTAAACTTTACAATCATTTATGTAGGTTAAAAGGGAAAATTTCTCATGTTTTCAACTTTTATTAATTATGTCTCTAAGGTACTCAAAGTATAAGAAATATTTCACTGGTCCATAACAGAGTTGGCTTCCAGACCAGTGTGATATGTGAAGGATACATATCACTCTATACATAACTTATTAAGGTGATATTCTTACCAAAATTTTAGCTAAGACATCAAATATAACTTTAATGTTTTGACAAATTATATATTCCATCTATAAGAAGTTCAAAATGATCAAATAATCTGCTGGACCTGCCTAGGGCACTAAGCAAGCAGCTTAAACTATGAAATAGTCATGGTTTCATTCCCCATAACTCAACATCCACAAGATATATGAACCTGAAATTTGGTATACATATAGCTAAAACATATATCTACAATTTCTATGCTTTTATTTTCTTAAAATACAAGCTTTATCATATTCAAAACAAACAACTATAGTAGCTAACTCAGCTAGGATATGCATCCATACCAGTTCCAATCAAGAGAAGATTTCTCTTCATATACACCAGATATTCAAAGAAAATTTATATATCATAAACATAAGACATAAATAAACAACCTTTATGTTTCAAACTTCTCCAAATTCAGATGATAAGGTCATCCAAATCAGAGTAAAATACACTAATGCAACACAACCCTAACAGTTCAAACCAACACTAGAACAATGGAGATAAGATTTATTACCAAGAACAAACTTGAAAGGGATGAATTTGCTACAAAACTTAAGTGAAATAAGGAAGAACAAAATGCTAAAATGGTGTAAGAATGAGGATAAATGGAATTGGAGTGAGGGAGGCAGAATAGTGAGGAGGAAGATAAGGTCTCCCTCCCACCTCCTCACTTTTGTCATTTTTTCCTTTTTTTCTTTCTTCCTTTCTTTTCTTTTTATTTTCCCTTTTTTTGTTTCTTTTTTATTTCTTTTCATTTTTATTTATTAATTCGATCTAATTTTATTCACATAAATTTCAACTAAATTATAAAATGGACACGTGCAATTAAGCACAATTGCAAAATACTCAGACAAATAGCTAATGCATGACGTGAACTTGTCCCTATAAAAACACATATGAAATGCAAGTTTTCAAGTAAAATATTTACCAATGTACATGTCTAAATAAAATGCATGTAGTAATGCATATGTGGAAAGTCGAGAATGCTACAATTCTCCCCTATTTTTAAAAATTTCATCCTCACCTAAAAATAGGTGTGGATATTGTTTTTTCATATTCTCTTCTGTTTCCCATGTTTCCTCTTCTTGTGAATAATTTTCTATAATACCTTACCTAAAGTTATTTCTCTCTTTCTCAGTTGTTTAGTCATGTATTCAAAATACTCAGACAAATAGCTAATGCATGTTGTGAACTTGCCCTTATAAAAATACATATAAAATGGATGTATTCAAGTAAAATATATGCCAATGTACATGTCCAAATAAAATGCATGTAGTAATGCATATGTGGAAAGTCGAGGATGCTACAATTCTTCCCTATTTTTAAAAATTTCATCCTCACCTAAAAATAGGTGTGGATATTGTTTTTTCATATTCTCTTCTGTTTCCCATGTTTCCTCTTCTTGTGAATAATTTTCTATAATACCTTACCTAAAGTTATTTTTCTCTTTCTCAGTTGTTTAGTCTTGTATGAAATGATTTCCACTAGTTCTTCGACATAACTCATGTTATCTACAATCTTAATGGTTTGGACTTTAAGGATCTGACCTGTATCTTCTAAACAGACTCATATGAAATACATTATGAATTTATGCCATCTCTGGTGGTAAAGCCAACTTATACGCCAATGGACCAACCTTCTCAAGAATTTCATAAGACCGAATCGATTACCCCTTTCCATAGAGATACTCATAGAAATATCTTCTCAACCAACTCATATTCCATTTATCTTATATGTTGATTAGCATAAATTTTCAGTCTGTCTTGTGCCGCCTTTAGCTTGTTCTTGAAAACCTTGATTTTTTCTAGTGTGTCTTGTACTATCTCTAGCCTTTCTAACGCATGTGCTCTTTCTTCATCCCAAATGATGGGGCTTCGACACTTTCTGCCATATCCTACTATGATATTGATTTTATCCAGTGTGTCTTGTACTGCTATGATATTGATTGTTATAAGCAAATTGTATCAATGTTATATATCCATCCCAAGCTCCTCTTAATTCCATAGAATATGCCCTAAGAATTTCTTTCAAGGTCTATATAGTCTTTTCTGATTGTCTGTCAGTTTATGGGTGGAATACAGTACTGAAGTTCAATTTTAGTCCCAATGCATCTTGTAAGCTCGCCCAAAAATATGAAGTAAACTGTGGATGTCTTCAGACACAATAGATATTAGAATACCATGTAATCTGACTATCTCATTCACATATAATTTTGCCAAACCCTCGAGTCTACATCCCCATCTGATATGCAGAAAATGTGTTGACTTGGTTAATCTGTCAATAATTACCCATATTGTATCATTTTTCCGTGGAGTTCTTGGAAATCCATAAATAAAATCTATCGTTATCTTCTCCCATTTTTATTTTGGCACTGGCAATGGATGTAGCTTACCAACTGGTGTTTGGTGTTCAATCTTAATGTGCTGACATGTCAAGCATTTTGAAATATATTCTGCTGTGTCTTTCTTCATTTTGGGCCACCAGTAATAAGGCCTTAAGCTGTGACACATCTTGGCCATCCCTGGATCATTCCACACAAGCATGAAAATATGTCATATGTGTTTTGTATTTACGTGCTTGAATATGTATAGTCATTTTGGAATGAGTCTAAAAATGTATAAATTAAATCAACTCAAAAATACGTATGTGTAAAGTTTATGTTTTGATATATGTGATATATTATATTGTGGTGAAAACCTCAATGTTAACTTTGCAAAGTCAGTGAATAATATTACAGGATATGAGACTTGCAAGTCATTGAATGAAATTATAGGATATGAGACTTGCAAAGTCATTGAATTATATTACAGGATATGAAAAAAAAATATACTACTATTGTTAACAGGGTATTTTACCTTTCAAGTATGCTATGTATGATTACTTGATACAGGGATAGGTTATACTCAAATGCATAAGATGTGGTGTTACATTTTTGGTATCATAGCAGTGACAGGTTCCATGGGAACATGCATATGCATAAGGGCATGATAACATATGCATCTTATGTGTTGAACATTATGTACTGACATAATTTCATTTATTTTAGGGACATCATAAAACATGATTCACCAAGGAGGGAGAGGCCGGCTGAAATGCATTCTCATGAGGCATCACCTCATTTACATAGAGATCAATCAACACTAGGAGCTAGAGCTTCAGTACATGCATCACAGTCATCTCATGCAGAAGTACCTCATGAAAACCTAGAACAGGAAGTATATGGTCTTGAAATGTACAAGAAAAGACGTTATGACAAGCTGAGGAAACAATGTGCAACTGATTTCAATGGCACAACAGACCCAGCAGAAGCTGAGACATGGCTGAAAAGGACACAGAGGGTACTGAATATGATAAGATGTACCCTGGATGAAAAATTCGATTATGCAGTATCCTTGCTGCAAGGACATGCTTATGAATGGTGGGAGACAGTCCCCAACAGTGATGCATAACCACCGGTATTGATATGGAATGATTTTCTCCTAGAATTTCAGAACAATTACATGCCTGAAGCATATAAAGATGAGAAGAGGAAGGAATTCCTGAATCTGAAATAGGGGAATATGTCTGTTGTGGAGTATGAAGTACAGTTTAATAAACTTTCCCATTATGCCACCTTCATGGTCCCTACTGAAAGAGACAAATGCAGGAAGTTTGAGGAGGGCCTTAAATATGAGATCAGAAACAGAATCACGACTACTGATCTTGATAATTATGCCAGACTCAGAGCTACTGCAATCAGAGCTGAACGGTTAATGAAAGAAGCTGGGGAACAACAAATAAAAAGGCCATCAAATCTGGTAACAGAAGTGGGTACTCCAGTTCTAGAGGTCGAGGCATGACTTTCTCTTACCCAAGCAGAGGGCAGAGCCAATATATTGAACAGAGGCCAACATGTAGTCATTATGGTAGACAACATATGGGCGAATATAGAAGGCTCACAGGAGCATGTTATTTCTATGGATCGATGGAGCAGATGTATAGAGACTGTCCAAATAGAGCCAAACTAGCAGAGACCAGCAGAGGCAGATGAGTATCTGAGACTACTGTTGAGGCAACGGGGGTCTACCCTACTAGTGGGACACAGGGTAGAGGAAGAGGTAGGGGCAGGACTGGTACAATGGGCAGAGGAGTGACCAGATCTGAAGGTCAGAGTTCTAGACCCCCTACTCAGGCCAGGGTGTTTGCTATGACTAGACAGGTGGCGGTGGATGCTCCTGAAACAGTTATCGATAATATTTACATTTATGATATGTTAGCATATGCATTGATTGACCTAGGCTCCACTCATTTATTTATATTATTGCATATGGCATCTAAATTGCATTAAATGCATGAGCCTTTGGGGATTGACATAAATGTGAGTACACCATTGGGAACAGTGGTAGTTGTGAATAATGTCTGTCGTGATTGCTTGATATGCATTGACAGAGCTGAGTTAATAGCTAATCTAATTTTATTGCCAATATATGAATTTGATGTGATACTGAGAATGGACTGGTTAACTAGACATCATGGAATAGTGAATTGCTTTACTAAGGAAGTAATTTTGGAATCACCAAACCAACCAAGGGTAGTATCTCTAGGTGAAAGAAAACTTGTGCCTACATGTCTAGTTTCAGCTGTAAAGGCATTTCAAATGATCAAAGGGGGATGTGAAGCATATTTGGCATATGTGACTGATACTAGAACCACTGATAGCTTGTTTGAAAATATACTAGTGGTAAGGGAATTTGCTGATGTATTCCCAAATGATCTACCTGGTTTACCACCAGATAGAGAGATAGAATTCACTATTGAACTAGTACCAGGAACAACACCAATATCAAGGTCACCCTACAAAATGGCTCCAGTTGAGTTGAAAGAACTGAAGGCCCAATTGCAGGAGTTACTTGACAAAGGGTATATTAGACCTAGTGTATCACCTTAGGGTGCTCCAGTATTATTTGTTAAAAAAAATGGAACAATGAGATTGTGCATCGATTATAGCAAATTGAACAAAATGAAGATGAAGAACAAATATCCATTGCCTAGAATAGATGATTTGTTTGACCAGTTGCAAGGAGCCCAAATATTCTCCAAGATTGATTTGAAATCAGGCTATTACCAGCTGAAGGTAGCAGAAGCGGATGTTCCAAAGACTGCCTTTCGAACCAGGTATGGACATTATGAATTTTTAGTAATGCCATTTGGGTTGACTAATGCTCCAGCTGCATTTATGGCATTAATGAATAAGGTGTTTCAACCATATCTGGATAGGTTTGTGATAGTATTTATTGATGACATATTGGTGTACTTAAAGAATAGGGGAGAACATGAACAACATTTAAAATTTGTGTTGCAAACTTTGAAGGAGAAACAATTATATGCCAAATTTAGTAAATGTGAATTCTGGTTAGATCATTTGGTGTTTCTTGGACATGTGGTATCGTGTAAGGGCATAGAGGTTGACCCAAAGAAAATTGAGGCCATGGTAAATTGGGAAGCTCCTAAAAATATTTTAGAAATGCATAGTTTTCTGGGATTAGCCGGATACTATCGCAGATTTGTTGATGGATTCTCCTTTGTTAAACCTTGAGGGGTATTTCTATCATTTTGATGATAACAAATAATATAGCAATATTGTATTTAACATACTTGTTTTTCTAAGTATATTATACAGGACATGGATTAAAATAGCAAGAATGAATAATTGGAAGAATAATCCTTGAAAGAAAAAATTCAAGTAGTAGCATGTTCACTGCCGTGACTCTATGAGTCACTCCCATGAAGGAAGCTAACCGTTACCAAAACCAACATTTGAAGTTCACGGCCATGAAGGAAAAACAAATCATGAAGCAAGCATTTTAGTCACCCCCGTGAATAAAGTGTCACCCCTGTGAAGATTCATGCAACTTCATCCAGAGAGCTTCACAACCAGAGTCACCACTTGGATCACGGCTGGGAAGATTGTCACGCCCGTGAATGAGTTTGTCATGCCCATGACTCAATATGTCAAAACATTCTAGAGAGCTTCACGACCAAGGTCACCACTTCAGTCACGGCTTGGGAAGAACTGTCACCCCTATGACAAGCATAGTCATGCCCGTGAACAATGAAAGAGAAAAATGTCAGGCGAGATTGTTTGGTTTGTACAACAACTAGTTTCTTATTTAATGCATCCTAACGGCTATATTCAGCCATGAGAGTATAAATGGAAGTCATTTATGCATTAAGGAAAAAAAGAATGAGTAGAATAACAAAAGAATAACACATACTTCAAATTTAATTCTGATTACAAGCTATTTGTAGTTTCATACTTTGAGAACAAATCTATTCTCTGTAAAAATCTTTTTGCTCCTCATATTTGAGCTATTTAAGATTTATAAGTGGTTCTCTCTGTAATCTTTACTCAAGTGAGCTTTGGGTATTTCTGGGTTAAGAGTAGAACACTTGTAAGGGTTAGTTGTGTGAACCTCCAAAACATAAATTAAAAGGTTGTTTGTGTTAGCTTGTAAAACACAAAGTGTAGGTTGTTTGTGTGAGCTTGTAAAACACAAGGAATTGGTTATTGTGTGAGCCATTAAAACACAAGGGTTTTCTGGGTTAGGTGTGAGCCATTGTGAGAAACACCATAGTTGGGAGTGAGCTTGTAAAACTCCATTGTAACAATTAGTGTGTTAGTGAAACTCGCAATTGCGATTGGGGAGAGGAGTAGGGTTTGTTAACACCCGAACCTCTATAAATCTGTGTGTCAAATTTTCTCTATCCCTCTTAAAATTAATCTTTTATTTCCATACCTTATAATTTAATTTTTTGAAACTCCAATTCAACCCCCCTTCTTGGTTTAATATCTGGGCAACAATTGGTATCAGAGCTTTGTCTAGCATCGAAGCTTAAAAAGCGCTAGTAAAGATCAAGATATGGCCAGTGAAGGATTTCAAAGTCTCAAACCTTACTTTGATGGAGCAAATTATGCCTATTGGAAGTTTCAGATGGAGACATATCTGGATAATGATGGAATTGAAGTTTGGGATAGTATTCGAAAAGAATGGACACCACCAATTAGAAGATGAGTTAATGGTAGAGAAGAAATCCTATCAATATATGATTGGATAGAGCCTCAAAGAAGAGGAAATTTCAAAAATAAGAAGACAATGACAATTCTCTCAAGTTCATTATCTATTGAAGAATTTGGCAGGATACAACACTGTTCAACTGCATATAGCATGTGGAAAACATTAGAAAACTATCATGAAGGCCACAAAGCCACATGGGATGATGAAAGCTCTTCAAGTAAAAAAGGTAACAATGAAAGCGAAGAGGTCAACCTATGCGTCATGGCTATTGAGAATCACATCTCGCATAAGGTAAGATCACTACACTCATATTCTTTCAATAATGATAGCAGTGATAATGATAGTAATAATGATAGTGATGATGATGATGATGATGAGCAAAGCCTAATAGAAGAATTAAATATAGAATTAGAGAAATATAAAACTAAATTTAGTACCTATAGAAATAATATCTCAAATTTGAAAAATAAGATAGATGGTTTAGAAAAAGAGAACATAAAGCTTAAATCATCTAATGAATCTCTTCAAAAGTCATTAGATGAATATTCATCAAGACCCTTAACAGCTTCATTGTTAAAAGAAAATAATACTTTGAAAAATGAAGTTGAGGAACTTACAAATTCCATTTCTAAATTTCACAAAGGTAAAGAGAGCTTAGATACTCTCATTGTGTCTCAAAGATCACACTTAATTAGACATGGTCTAGGATTTAAAGACACATCATCATCTTCTCACAAAACTGTATTTGTTAAATCTAAAGAATCTAACATCTCCACACCCATTTGAACTGCACCAAGAAATAAGATTGTTAAACCCTCTATACAGAAAAAGAATAATCATGCCTTTATGTATAGGAAGCATGCATCTAGAAAAATGCAAATTAATCATGATTGTGCATGCCATTGCTCTCAAAATCAGTCAAATAGAATTATGGCATTTAAATACAGTGTAAGACCAAAAAGCAAGTTTACACCTAAACAATGCAATTATTGTATGAAAATGGGTCACATAAATAAACATTGCTGGATAAGGAAGGCTCATTGGGAACCTTCATGTGCTAACCCCCAAGGACCCAAACTCATTTGGGTCCCTAAAAATCATAATTGATTTGTGATTCTATAGGTATGCCTCAAGTCCACAATAAAAAAAATGAGTGGCTAGCAGATAGTGGATGCTCAAGACATATGACAGGAGACAAAGAACTTTTTAATAAAATCAAAAGTATTGATGGTGGTAAAGTTACCTTTGGAAACAATGCAAAGGGTAAGGTAATTGGCATTGTTTTTATTGGTGTTAATGGTACTACTTTTATTAAGGATGTCTTACTTGTTGATGGCTTGAAACATAACTTGCTAAGTGTAAGTCAATTATGTGATAAAGGAAACAAAATAATTTTTACTTCAAATGAATGTCTTGTAATCTCTATCGATGGTCAAGAAATATTTAAAGGAAATAGAGATATCAGTATGTACATAATAAACTTACATGAACTATCTAACCATTCCTCTGATTGTCTTGTGACTACTAGTGATGAATCTTGGCTGTGGCATAGAAGACTTGGTCATGCTAACATGGACTTAATACAAAGTCTCAGCACGGGAGAGCTAGTAAAAGGATTACCAAGAGTTAAATATGAAAAAGGCAAGACATGTGATCCTTGTCAGAGAGGAAAACAACACAAGTCATCTTTCAAAGCCAAAAACATAGTAAGTACTTCAAAACCTCTTCAACTCCTGCATTTAGACTTGTTTGGACCTACTACAATTGCTATCTTAGGAGGAAAATATTATGCATTTGTCATCGTAGATGATTACTCTAGATTTACTTGGGTAATTTTCTTAGCTCAAAAGAGTGATGCTTTTGAAAATTTCAAAAACTTTGCTAAAAGAATTCAAAATGAAAAAGGTTACTGCATTTCAAAAATAAGGAGTGATCATGGAAAAGAATTTGAAAATGAAAACTTTGAAAGCTTTTGTCTTGAACATGGCATTTCACATAATTTCTCATCTCCTAGGACACCTCAACAAAATAGGGTAGTTGAAAGGTAAAATCGAACTTTAATTGAAATGGCTAGAACAATGCTTAATGAATATGAATTACCAACTTATTTTTGGGCAGAAGCCACAAATATTGCATGTTATATTTCAAATCGAGTTTTCAAAAGACCTCTTTTAAACAAAACCTCATTTGAGCTATGGAATGGAAGAAAGCCCTTGATATCATACTTTAGAGTATTTGGATGCAAGTGTTTTATATTGAACACCAAGGACAATCTTGGAAAATTTGCCTCTAAGTCTGATGAAGGTATATTTTTAGGATACTCTACAACCAGCAAAGCATATAGAGTATTTAATAAAAGATCATTAACGGTTGAAGAATCCATGCATGCTGTTTTTAATGAATCTAGTAGATTTGATCTTG
Source organism: Triadica sebifera (assembly GCA_023653625.1). Classification (NCBI taxonomy): domain Eukaryota; kingdom Viridiplantae; phylum Streptophyta; class Magnoliopsida; order Malpighiales; family Euphorbiaceae; genus Triadica; species Triadica sebifera. The sequence goes on along the minus strand of CM042899.1, from coordinate 418,431 downwards.
TGAAAGGTAGTGCTCTTGATGATGTTGTAGGTAATATGGAAAAACTTGATATTGAAAATGGAAAAGAATAAAATGATTAAGAAAATTTACTGCAAAAAGACACTCTACCTCAAAATCAAGAACAAATGGAGCAAGAACTTCCAAAAGAATGGAGAATGACGAAAGATCATCCAGAAGAGCACATAATTGGTGATCTATCAAGGGGAGATGGTACTAGATCTCATTTCAAGTATTTAGTCCCTGACATTGCTTTTATTTCACAAATTGATCCTAAAAATATTGATGAGGCTCTTAATGATGAAAGTTGGGTAATTGCCATGCAAGAGGAACTCAACCAATTTGAGAGAAATAAGGTATGGAATCTAGTACCTAGAACCAAGGATCATCAAATCATAGGTAGCAAATGGGTATTTAGAAACAAATTAGATGAACAAGGGTTAATAACCAGGAATAAGGCAAGACTAGTCGCAAAAGGATATAATCAGGAAGAAGGTATAGACTATTATGAAACATATGCACATGTAGCTAGATTAGAAGCTATAAGAATACTCTTAGCATATGCATGTCACATGAATTTTAAACTTTTTCAAATGGATGTGAAAAGTGCATTTCTAAATGGTTATATAGATGAAGAAGTGTATGTAGAACAACCACCAGGTTTTGAAAGCTATGATGTGCCAAATCATGTTTTTAAACTTTCAAAAACTTTGTATGGTTTAAAATAGGCTCCAAGAGCTTGGTATCAGAGACTAAGCTCTTTTTTATTAGAAAATAACTTTACAAAGGGAAATGTTGACACTACACTATTCATCAAAAATCATAAGCATGATATACTAATTGTTCAAATTTATGTTGATGATATAATATTTGGTTCTACTAATGAGTTGCTTTGTCAAGAATTTGCCAAGTGTATGACTAGGGAATTTGAAATGAGCATGATGGGAGAACTTAAGTATTTCCTTAGTCTACAAATAAAGCAAAGCAATGAGGGCATATTCATCAACCAATCCAAATATGCCAAAGTTTTAATCAAGAAATTTGCTATGGAAGGATGCAAAAATGTCAAGACTCCTATGAGCACATCAACAAAATTGGACAAATATTTTATAGAGGTATGATCGAATCACTTTTATATCTTACTGCTTCTAGACCCGATATTATGTATAGTGTTTGCTTATGTGCATGATTTCAATCATGTCCTAAAGAATCTCATTTAAATGTTGTAAAAAGAATTTTAAGATATTTACATGGATCATTGCATCTAGGTTTATGGTATCCTAGGAATTCATCTTTTTATATTATAGGATATTCAGATGCAGACTATGCTGGTAGTCTTTTAGATAGGAAAAGTACTTCAGGTACTTGTCACTTCATTGGAGAATGTTTAGTTTCTTGGTTTAGCAAGAAACAAGTTTCTGTTACTCTCTCAACTGCTGAAGCTGAATATGTAGCAGTTGGATGCTGTTGTATACAAATTTTTTTGATGAAACAACAAATTAAGGACTATGGTCATGAGATGAACCATATACCTATAAAATGTGACAACACAAGTGCTATAAATCTTTCAAAGAATCTCACTCAACACTCTAGAAGCAAACATATTGACATTAGACACCACTTTATCAGAGATCATGTTCAATATGGAGATGTTGCATTAGAATTTATAAGCACAGAAAAACAATTAGCAGATATTTTCACTAAGTCTCTAAATGAGGAAAGATTTAATTTCATTAGAAGAGAACTTGGTATGATTGATGGATTAACCTTGTGATTGCAAAAATATGAAATTTTAATTATTGATCTTAAATCATATCACAAGTTATAAGATAGAAATTTTGATGAGAATTCACGTTTTAAGAAGTAGAATCTTTGTTGAAATGATTTAGTCTTGTTGTAGGACTTAATTTTAATTTAATGGAAATTTTAGGGGAGTCACGCCTGTGACATATATTCACGCCCGTTACTTAAATGGCCCAAAGAGGCAGTGACGTTCACGACTTGGTTCACGACATGATTCACGGCTTCAAGTGATGAAACTTATTTTCACGGCTTGAGTCACACCAGTGAAAAGAGACTTTCACGCCCGTTACGATTACTCACTCCCGTGAACAATTACACCCTAAAACTCACAGAAGCTTTCACGCCTTGTGTCATGGCTTGCTTCACGGGCATAAGAAGTGAAATTCAATGTTTCACAGCCGTGACCGATGATCATTCACGTCCGTGATATTCAAATATCACTCCCGTGAACATATTCACGCCTTCATTCACGGGTGGGACATTCCTTCAGCAAACCATGAACATGAGCATTCACGCCCTTGAAACCATAATTCACGCTCATGAATGTATCAAATATATAAGAGAACATCCGGTTACAACCTTCATTTCAACTCTCCATCTCCCAAAACTGCTCTCATTTACTCTCATTCATTGAGACATTGAAGATTCCAGCCCCAAAGACTTGAACTTTCCCTATAAATACCACCAAAAGTTCGAATCTTCAGCAAAAATCATACATTTCTAGGGTTTTACATAAAATTTCTGTCAAAAATATTTCCAACTCCATCAACAACAAATTTCTTCAAAAATGGAGTCTGCTTCATCTAAGGGTAAGAGAAAGAAGTCGCATGCACCTAAAAGGTATGCAGATTACCTAATGAACCGCATTCTGGAGAATTACCATCCTCGGTATGAAACTTTGAAGAAGAGACCTCTTTTGTCATCAAGGTCCTTCGATTGACAGACAGTCCGAAGTCTCGGGCTTGAGACTGCTATGACAGAGCAACTACAAGCCTGTCATCTCAAAGATTTTGTTGAAATTCATCAGCCGACTCTGAGGGAGCCAACATTGGAATTCCTCAGCACCATGCAGGTTTCACCTACTGGAGTGGTGAAATTCTAACTCTGCAACAATCCTAAAACCCTCAGTGCCATTGAGTTTGGGGAATTGTGCAGCATACCATCTGAGGGCATCCTCAATGATACTAAAGTAGAATTCTTTGCCCCTCCAGCCTGGACATATTTTGGCATCGGTTGCTACTGGGATGTCAAGAAAACAAAGAGCATACATCTCAGGACCCCAGTGCGTAGGTATTTGCATAGGTTCCTCACCTATAGCATATTTGCTAGGGGAGAAAGCAACGAGACTATCAGGAAGTCAGAACTCTTCCTATTTGAGATGGCTCGAAGAGGACTTACAGTGGCACTTTTCAGATGGTTTGCTAACCATCTTCTCTCCATTGCCACCAAGCCCATAGGAGATATTTTGATTGGGGCATATGTCACCCATATCACAGTGAAGCTCAATTATTTGAAGCTGGATGACCATCACTTCAACATCATTCCTGCACATCCTCGACATAGTCTGGATGTCGAGTCGTTCATCAAGATGGGAGCAGCTGTCAAAATCATTTTTCAGAACAATATCTTCTACCGCTTCACTAACACTGCTGGGGAGATTATCTGGGAAGATAATGACACGGAGGATTTTAAAGTAGGCCACCAGGGAATCCAGCAGAAACAGAGGGCTCGGGTTGAGGAAGCACCTCCAGCAGTCGAGCAGGACATCAGACAGTCCTTAGCTTCCACACTGTCCTTAGCGCAGAAGGTGGTTGACCTCTTGGCACCACATTTTGAGCAGCTGCAGACTTCAATGGATGAGAGGTTGGAGAACCTCAAGGACTTCATGGAGTCTCGGATGGACAGCCTTGAGGCTGAAGCAGCTAGGCTTCATGATAGGATGTCTGGCTAGGAGATAGGCTAGAGTGTAGCCTAGATTTGCTTGTTTTTTAGCTTGTTTGTTATATTTCTGTTTGCTTGTGTAGGAAACTTTAAATCTTCTTTCTGAACATTTTAACTCCGTTTGTATCCTTTCCTTTATGCTATATATATTTGCTTTTGTTTACTTCAATCTTTATATCCTTTTTGATTGATGACAAAAGGGGGAGAAAACTAGCAATATATGATAGGCAATATATGATAGGAAAAATGGTATCAAACAATGGTATCAAACTAGTAACAAGATCAAACTAGCAATATATATTAAGGCAAATGAATTTTGAATCAAATATGTTAACCTTGAGGGGTATTTTCGTCATTTTGATGATAATAAATAACATAGCAATATGGTATTTAACATACTTGTTCTTGTAAGTATATTATACAGGACATGAATTAAAATAGCAAGAATGGAGAATTGGAAGAATAATCCTTGAGAAAAAAAAGCAAAAAGTAGCATATTCACTGTCATGACTCTAGGAGTCACTCCCATGAAGGAAGCTAACCGTTACCAAAACCAACATTTGAAGTTCACGGCCACGAAGGAAAAACAAACCGTGAAGTAAGCATTTCAGTCACCCCCGTGACTAAAGGTGTCACCCCCGTGAAGAGTCATTCAATATCATCTAGAGAGCTTCACGACCAGAGTCACCACTTGGGTCACGGCTGGGAATATTGTCACCCTCGTGAATGAAGGTGTCACCCCCGTGAAGGCATCATTCAATTTCATCCAGAGAGCTTCACGACTAGAGTCACCACTTGTCTCACGGCTGGGAAGAATGTCACGCCCGTGACTCTATATGTCAAAACATACCAGAGAGCTTCACGACCAAGGTCACCACTTCAGTCACGGCTTGGGAAGAACAGTCACCCTCGTGACAAGCATATTCATGCCCGTGACCAATGAAAGAGAAAAATGTCAGGTGCGATTTTTTGGTTGGTACAACGGCTAGTTTCTTATTTAATGCACCCCAACGGCTATATTTAGCCATGGGAGTATAAATGGAAGTCATTTATGCATTAAGAAACAAGAGAATGATAAGAAAAACAAAAGATTAACATATATTTCAAATCAGAAGCTATCTTGTACTTTTATACTTTAAGAACAAATCTATTCTCTGTAAAAATCTTATTTCTCCTCATATTTGAGCAATAAAGATTTATAAGTGGTTCTCTTTGTAATCTTTACTCAAGTGACCATTGGGTAGTTCTGGGTTAAGAGAAGAACACTTGTAAGGGTTAGTTGTGCGAACCTCCAAAACATAAATTAAAAGGTTGTTTGTGTGAGCCTGTAAAACACAAAGAATAGGTTGTTTGTGTGAGCCTGTAAAACACAAAGTGTAGGTTGTTTGTGTGAGCCTGTAAAACACAAAGGAATTGGTTATTATCTGAGCCTGTAAAACACAAAGTGTAGGTTGTTTGTGTGAGCCTGTAAAACACAAAGGAATTGGTTATTGTGTGAGCCATTAAAACACAAGGGATTTCTGGGTTAGGTGTGAGCCATTGTGAGAAACACCATAGTTGGGAGTGAGCTTGTAAAACTCCATTGTAACACTTAGTGTGTTGGTGAAACTCCCAATTGCGATTGGGGAGAGGAGTAGGGTTTGTTAATACCCGAACCTCTATAAATCTTTGTGTTTGATTTTCTCTATCCTTTCTAAAATTAACAATTTTATTTCCGCACTTTAAAGTTTAATTTTTGAAACTCCAATTCAACCCCCATTCTTGGTCTAATATCTGGGCAACAATTGGTATCAGAGCTTTGTCTAGCATCGAAGCCTAAAAAGCGCTAATAAAGAGTAAGATATGGCCAGTGAAGGATTCCAGAGTCTCAAACCTTACTTTGATGGAGCAAATTATGCCCATTGGAAGTGTAGGATGGAGACATACTTGGATAGTGAAGGAATTGAAGTCTGGGATAGTGTATGAAAAGAATGGACACCACCAACCAGAAGAGGAGCTGATGGTGAAGAGGAAATCCTATCAAGAGATGATTGGACAGAGCTCCAAAGAAGAGCAAATTTCAAAAACAAGAAGGCAATGACAATTCTATCAAGCTCATTATCTATTGAAGAATGTGGGAGAATACAACACTACTCAACAGCATATAGTATGTGGAAGACATTGGAGAACTATCATGAGGGAACTAAGCAAGTCAAATCCAAGAAGATTCAACTTCTAACCTCAGAATATGAGCTCTTCAAGATGAAATCAAATGATTCAATCACTGACATGACCAACCGTCTTCTATCCAATATAAATGGAATGAGGAAACTTGGCAAGCATTTGAGTTTGGAAGATGTAAACAATAAAATCCTGAGAAGTCTTCCTCTTAAAGACTATGGTTCAAGAGTTGCTGGCATAGAAGAAGCAAATGAAGATATGAGTATCATGAACACTGATGTACTGATTGGCAAGCTTCTCGCTCATGAGATGGCAGTAAAGAGAGATAGAGAGCTTGAAGCAGAGCCAGAGAAAAGAAAACCCTTAGCACTCAAAGCTTCTACTTCAAAATCTCAAGAAGAAAGTGAAGACGATGAAGAGATGAGTGATGATGAAAATGAGGACATCGCTATGCTTTCAAGGAGATTAAAAAGAATCATTGAGAAGAAAATGAGCAATTCCAGAAAATTCAGGCAAAGAAACCTCAAACAAACTTCAAATGATACACACAAAAGTAAGGAAGAGGAAAAATGCTATGAATGTGGAAAGAAAGGACATATCAAACTAGAATGTCCAAGGCTCAAGAAGCATAAGAGCAAATACCAAAGAGACAATGAGGAGAAAGGTCACAAAGCCACATGGGATGACGAAAGCTCTTCAAGTGAAAAAGATGATAATGAAAGTGAAGAGGTCAACCTATGTTTCATGGCTATTGAGGATCACGTCTCGGACAAAGTAAGATCACTACACTCACACTCTTTCAATAATGATAGTAATAGTGATAGTGATGATGATGATGATGAGCAAAGCCTAATAGAAGAATTAAGTATAGAATTAGAGAAATATAGAACCAAATTTAGTATCTATAGAAATAATATTTCCAAGTTAAAAAATAAGATAGATGGCTTAGAAAAGGAGAACATAAAGCTTAAATCATTAAATGAATCTCTTCAAAAGTCTATAGATGAATACTCATCAAGACCCTCAACAGCTTCACTATTAAAAAAAAATAATACTTTGAAAAATGAAGTTGAAGAACTTAGAAATTCCATTTCTAAATTTCACAAGGGTAAAGAGAGCTTAGATACTCTCATTGTGTCTCAAAGACCACCTTTAGTTAGACATGGTCTAGGGTTTAAGGACACATCATCATCTTCTAACAAAACAGTATTTGTTAAGTCTAAAGAACATAACATCTCCACACCTGTTAGAACTGCACCAATAAATAAGAATGTTAAAACCTCTATACCGAAAAAGAATCATGCCTTTATATATAGGAAGAATGTATCTAGAAAAATGCAAATTAATCATGATTGTGCATGCCATTGTTCTCAAAATCAGTCTAATCAAATTATCGCATTCAAATACATTGTAAGACCAAAAAGCAAGTTTACACCTAAACAATGTAATTACTGTATAAAAATGGGTCATATAAATAAAAATTGCTGGATAAGGAAGGCTCATTGGGAACCTTCATGTGCTAACCCCCAAGGACCCAAACTCATTTGGGTACCTAAATATCATACTTGATTTGTAATTCTGTAGGTATGCCTCAAGTCCACAATAAACAAAAATGCATGGCTAATAGATAGTGAATGCTCAAGGCATATGACAGGAGACAAAGAACTCTTCAATGAAATCAAAAGTATTGATGGAGGTAAAGTTACCTTTGGAAACAATGCAAAGGGTAAGGAAATTGGCATTGGTTCTATTGGTGTTAATGGTAATACTTTTATTAAGGATGTTTTACTTGTTGATGGCTTGAAACATAACTTGTTAAGTGTAAGTCAATTATGTGATAAAGGAAACAAAGTAATTTTCACTTCAAATGAATGTCTTGTAATCTCTATTGATGGTCAAGAAATATTTAAAGGAAATAGAGATATCAATACGTACATAATAAACTTACATGAACTATCTAACCATTCCTCTAAGTGTCTTGTGACTACTAGTGATGAATCTTGGCTGTGGCATAGAAGACTTGGTCATGCTAACATGGACTTAATAGAAAGTCTTAGCACAGGAGGGCTAGTAAAAGGATTACCAAGAGTTAAATATGAAAAAGGAAAGACATGTGATCCTTGTCAAAGAGGAAAGCAACACAAGTCATCTTTCAAAGCCAAAAACATAGTAAGTACTTCAAAACCCCTTCAACTCTTACATTTAGACTTATTTGGACCTACTAGGGTTGCTAGCTTAGGAGGAAAACATTATGCATTTGTCATCATAGATGATTACTCTAGATTTACTTGGGTAATTTTCTTAGCTCAAAAGAGTGATGCTTTTGAAAATTTCAAAAACTTTGCTAAAAGAGTTCAAAATGAAAAAGGGTACTGCATTTCAAAAATAAGAAGTGGTCATGGGAAAGAATTTGAAAATGAAAACTTTGAAAGTTTTTGTCTTGAACATGGCATTTCACATAATTTCTCATCTCCTAGAACACCTCAACAAAATGGAGTAGTTGAAAGGAAAAATCGAACATTAATTGAAATGGCAAGAACAATGCTTAATGAATATGAATTACCAACTTATTTTTGGGCAGAAGCCACAAACACTGCATGTTATATTTCAAATCGAGTTTTCAAAAGACCTCTTTTAAACAAAACCTCATTTGAGCTATGGAATGGAAGAAAGCCCTTGGTATCATACTTTAGAGTATTTGGATGCAAGTGTTTTATATTGAACACCAAGGACAATCTTGGAAAATTTGCCTCTAAGTCTGGTGATGGTATCTTTTTAGGATACTCTACAACCAGCAAAGCATATAGAGTATTTAATAAAAGATCATTAACAGTGGAAGAATCCATGCATGTTGTTTTTAATGAATCAAGTAGACTTGATCTTGTGAAAGGTAGTGCTCTTGATGATGTTGTAGATAATATGGAAAAACTTGTCATTGAAAATGGAAAAGAAGAAAACGATCAAAAAAATCTACTACCTCAAAATCAAGAACAAATGGAGCAAGAACTTCTAAAAGAATGGAGAATGAACAGAAATCATCCAAAAGAGCAAATAATTGGTGATCTATCAAGGGGAGTAAGTACTAGATCTCATTTCAAGCATTTAGTCACTGACATTGCTTTTATTTCACAAATTGAGCCTAAAAACATTGATGAGGCTCTTAATGATGAAAGTTGGGTAATTGCCATGCAAGAGGAACTCAACCAATTTGAGAGAAATAAGGTATGGAACCTAGTACCAAGACCCAAAAATCATACAATCATAGGCAGCAAATGGGTATTTAGAAATAAGCTAAATGACCAGGAATAAAGCAAGACTAGTTGCAAAAGGATATAATCAGGAAGAAGGTATAGACTATGATGAAACATATGCACCTGTAGCTAGATTAGAAGCTATAAGAATACTCTTAGCATATGCATGTCACATAAATTTCAAACTTTTTCAAATGGATGTGAAAAGTGCATTTCTAAATGGCTATATAGATGAAGAACTGTATGTAGAACTACCACTAGGTTTTGAAAGCTATGATTTGCCAAATCATGTTTTTAAACTTTCAAAAGCTTTGTATGGTTTAAAACAAGCTCCAAGAGCTTGGTATGAGAGACTAAGTTCTTTTTTACTAGAAAATAGCTTCACAAAGGGAAATGTTGACACTACACTGTTCATCAAAAAGCATAAGCATGATATACTAATTGTTCAAATTTATGTTGATGATATAATATTTGGTTCTACTAATGAGCTGCTTTGTCAAGAATTTGCTAAGTGCATGACTAGAGAATTTGAAATGAGCATGATGGGAGAACTTAAGTATTTCCTTGGTCTACAAATCAAACAAAGCAATGAGGGCATATTCATCAACCAATCCAAATATGCCAAAGACTTAATCAAAAAATTTGGTATGGAAGGATGCAAAAATGCCAAGACTCCTATAAGCACATCAACAAAATTGGACAAAGATGAAAAGGGTAAGAGCATTAATGAAAAGCTTTATAGAGGTATGATCGGATCACTTTTATATCTCACTGCTTCTAGACCCGATATTATGTATAGTGTTTGCTTGTGTGCGCAATTTCAATCATGTCCTAAAAAATCTCATCTAAATGTTGTAAAAAGGATTTTAAGATATTTACATGGAACATTGCATCTAGGTTTATGGTATCCTAAGAATTCATCTTTTTATATTATAGGATATTTAGATGCAAATTATGCTGGTAGTCTTTTAGATAGAAAAAGTACTTCAGGTACTTGTCACTTCTTTGGAGAATGTTTGGTTTCTTGGTTTAGCAAGAAACAAGTTTCAGTTGCTCTCTCAACTGCTGAAGCTGAATATGTTGCAGTTGGATGTTGTTGCACACAAATTCTTTGGATGAAGCAACAACTTAAGAACTATGGTCATGAGATGAACCATATACCTATAAAATGTGACAACACCAGTGCTATAAATCTTTCAAAGAATCCTATTCAACACTTTAGAAGTAAACATATTGACATTAGACATCACTTTATTAGAGATCATGTTCAATATGGAGATGTTGAATTAGAATTTGTATGCACAGAAAAACAATTAGCAGATATTTTCACTAAGTCTCTAAATGAGGAAAGATTTAATTTTATTAGAAGAGAACTAGGTATGATTGATGGATTAACCTTGTGATTACAAGAATATGAAATTTTAATTGTTGATCTTAAAACATATCATAAGTTATAAGATAAAATTTTTTGATGAGAATTCATGCTTTATGAAGTAAAATCTTTGTTGAAATGATTTAGTCTTGTTGCACAACTTAATTTCAATCTGATGAAAATTATAGGGGAGTCACGCCCGTGACTTATACTCATGCCCATGACTTAAGTGGCCCAAAGAGGCAGTGTCGTTCACAACTTTGGTTCACGACATGATTCACGGCTTCAAGTAGTGAAACATAGTTTCACGGGTTGAGTCATGCCCGTGTATAAGAACATTCATGCCCGTGAAGCTTTTTCACTCCCGTGAAAAATTATGCCTCAAAAACTCACAGAAGCTTTCACGCTTTGGGTCACGGCATGATTCACGGCTTCAAGTAGTGAAACATAGTTTCACGACTTGAGTCACGCCTGTGGATAAGATGTCTCATGCCCATGACGAAGTTTCACGCCCGTGAATAATTACACCTAAAACTCACAGAAGCTTTCATGCCTTGTGTCACGGCTTGCTTCACGGGTCTAAGTAGTGAAATTCAACAGTTCACGCCTATGACGTTATATTCACCCCCGTGACCTATGATCATTCACGCCCGGGATGTTCATCGATCACGCCCGTGAATGTATTCACGCTTTCATTCACGGGTGGAACACTGCTTCAGCAAACTGTGAACACGACTATTCACGCCCGTGAAACCCTAAGTCACGCCCGTGAATGTATCGAATATATAAGAAAACAGCCGGTTACAATCTTCATTTCAACTCTCCATCTCCCAAAACTGCTCTTATTTACTCTCATTCATTGAGACATTGAAGATTCCGACCCCAAAGCCTTGATATTTCACTATAAATACCATCAAAAGTTCAAATCTTCAGCAGAAAACAGACATTTCTAGGGTATTTCATCATATTTTTCTGTCAAAAATCTTCTTCAACTCCATCAAAAACTAAAATTCTTCAAATATGGAGTCTGCTTCATCAAAAGGGAAGAGAAAGAAGTCCCATGCACCGAAGAGTTATTCAAATTACCTCATGAACATCATTCCAGAAAGTTGCCATCCTCGGTATGCAACTTTGAAGAAGAGACCTATTTTATCATCAAGGTCCTTCGAATGGCAGACAGTCCGTAATCTCAGACTCGAGATGGCTATGACAGAGCAACTTCAAGCCTGTCATCTAAAAGAATTTGTTGAAATTCATCTGCCAACCCTACGGGAGCCAACGCTGGAATTTCTCAGCACCTTGCAGGTTTCACCAACTGGAGTGGTGAAATTCCAACTCTGCAACAATGCAAACACCCTCAGTGCCATCGCATTTGGAGAATTGTTCAACCTACCATCTAATGGCGTTCTAAATGAGACTGAGGTAGAATTCACTGCCTCTACAGCCTGGACTCATTTTGGATATAACTGCAGCTGGGACGTAAAGAAGACGAAGAGCACTCATCTCGTAGCCCCAGTACACAGGTATTTGCATAGGTTTCTAACCTATAGTATTTTTTCTCGGGGAGAAAGCAATGGAACTATTAGGAAGTCAGAACTCTTCCTATTCGAGATGGCTCACCAGGGAGTCACAGTGGCACTTTCCAGATGGTTTGCAAACCATCTTCTCTCCATCGCCACCAAGCCCATAGGAGATATCTTGATTGGGGCATATGTCACTCATATGGCAGTGAAGCTCAATTACTTGAAGCTAGATAACCATCACTTCAACATCATTCTTGCACATCCACTAGATAGGCTGGATATCGAGTCATTCATCAAGATGGGAGCAGCTGTGAGAATCATTTTCCAGATTGATATCTTCTATCGCTTAACTGATACTGTTGGAGAGATTATCTGGGAAGATCATGACACGGAGGATTTTAAAGCAGGCCTCCAGGGAGTCCAGCAGAAAAAGAGGGCTAGGATTGAGGAAGCAACTCCAGCCATCGAGCAGGACATTGGACAGTCCTCAGCCTCCACACCATCTTTAGCGCAGCAGGTGGTCGACCTCTTGGCACCACATTTCGAGCAGTTGCAGACTTCCATGGATGAGAGGTTGGAGAACCTCAAGGACTTCATGGAGTCTCGGATAGACAGCCTTGAGGCTGAAGTAGCTAGGCTTCGTGATAGGATGTCTGGCTAGGATATAGGCTAGAGTGTAGCCTAAATTTGTTATGTTTGATCATTTTTTTTTATGTTTGCTTATGTAGGAAATCTTAAATTTCCTTTCTAAGTTTGTATCCTTTCCTTTATAATATATATTTTCTTTTTTTTTACTTCAATCTACATATTCTTTTTGATTGATGACAAAAGGGGGAGAAAACTAGCAATATATGATAGGTAATATATGATAAGGGAAAGTAGTATCGAACTAGCAATATAAGGATTATGAATCAAAAAGTGAACACACTAACTTTTCAGATACAAAGTAGATAATTGAAAAACTGAGCTTTTATATACTTTAAATATACCCTAAGTACACTTTGCATACACCTTAAAAGCAAGTTAAAATAAAAACATGCCATGATATACCTTAAATATACCTCACATATACTTTATGTCTTGAAAAGGAATTATGGTATGCATTGAATATATTTCTCATATAACTTGCATATAATTAAAACCTAGTTTAATGCTACATCTTTATTTCCTATTCTTGCACATTATAATTTTTATCCTAAGTATATTTTGAGGGGGAGACTTCTCAAAATCACATATTGCTAGATTATTTGTCACCATAAAAAAGGGGGAGATTGTTAACCTTGAGGGGTATTTCCGTCATTTTGATGATAATAAATAACATAGCAATATGGTATTTAACATACTTGTTCTTGTAAGTATATTATACAGGACATGAATTAAAATAGCAAGAATGGAGAATTGGAAGAATAATCCTTGAGAAACAAAAAGCAAGAAGTAGCATGTTCACTGCCGTGACTCTAGGAGTCACTCCCATGAAGGAAGCTAACCGTTACCAAAACCAACATTTGAAGTTCACGGCCATGAAGGAAAAACAAACCGTGAAGTAAGCATTTCAGTCACCCCCGTGACTAAAGGTGTCACCCCCGTGAAGAGTCATTCAATTTCATCCAGAGAGCTTCACAACCAGAGTCACCACTTGGGTCACGGCTGGGAATATTGTCACCCCCGTGAATGAAGGTGTCACCCCGTGAAGGCTTCATTCAATTTCATCTAGAGAGCTTCACAACTAGAGTCACCACTTGTCTCACGGCTGGGAAGAATGTCACGTCCGTGACTCTATATGTCAAAACATACCAGAGAGCTTCACAACCAAGATCACCACTTCAGTCACGGCTTGGGAAGAACTGTCACCCCCGTGACAAGCATATTCACGCCCGTGACCAATGGAAGAGAAAAATGTCAGGCGCGATTTTTTGGTTGGTACAACGACTAGTTTCTTATTTAATGCACCCCAACGGCTATATTTAGCTATGGGAGTATAAATGGAAGTCATTTATGCATTAAGAAACAAGAGAATGATAAGAAAAACAAAAGATTAGCATATATTTCAAATCACAAGCTATCTTGTACTTTTATACTTTGAGACCAAATCTATTCTCTGTAAAAATCTTATTGCTCCTCATATTTGAGCAATAAAGATTTATAAGTGATTCTCTCTGTAATCTTTACTCAAGTGAGCATTGGGTAGTTCTAGGTTAAGAGAAGAACACTTGCAAGGGTTAGTTGTGTGAACCTCCAAAACACAAATTAAAAGGTTGTTTGTGTGAGCCTGTAAAACAGAAAGTATAGGTTGTTTGTGTGAGCCTGTAAAACACAAAGTGTAGGTTGTTTGTGTGAGCCTGTAAAACAAAAAGGAATTGGTTATTGTGTGAGCCTGTAAAACACAAAGTGTAGGTTGTTTGTGTAAGCTTGTAAAACACAAAGGAATAGGTTATTGTGTGAGCCATTAAAACATAAGGGATTTCTGGGTTAGGTGTGAGCCATTGTGAGAAACACCATAGTTGGGAGTGAGCTTGTAAAACTCCATTGTAACACTTAGTGTGTTAGTGAAACTCCCAATTGTGATTGGGGAGAGGAGTAGGGTTTATTAATACCCGAACCTCTATAAATTTTGTGTCTGATTTTCTCTATCCTTTCTAAAATTAACAATTTTATTTCCGCACTTTAAAGTTTAATTTTTGAAACTCCAATTCAACCCCCCTTTTTGGTCTAATATCTGGGCAACAAAATAGTTAAAATTGAATTGACTTTGAAATGGATTAAAAAATCTTAATTCAAAATTTCATATGCAAAGTATATAAATTGAGCTTTATATACCTTAGATACAACTTAAGTATACTTTGCATATACCTTAAAGCAAGTTACAAATAAAAATATGCCATGATATACCTTATATATACCTTACATATACTTAATGTCTTAAAAAGGAATTATGGTATGTACTGGATATACTTCTCATATAACTTGCATATACTTAAAATCTAGTTTAATGCTACATCATTATTTACTATTCTTGCACATTACAATCTTTATCCTAAGTATATTTTGAGGGGGAGACTTCTCAAAATCACATATTGGTAGATTATTTGTCACCATCAAAAAGGGGGAGATTGTTAAATCTTAAGGGGTATTTTCGTCATTTTGATGATAACAAATAATATTGCAATATTGTATTTAACATACTTGTTTTTCTAAGTATATTATACAGGACATGGATTAAAATAGCAAGAATGAAGAATTGGAAGAATAATCCTTGAAAGACAAAATTCAAGTAGTAGCATGTTCACTGCCGTGACTCTATGAGTCACTCCCGTGAAGGAAGCTAACCGTTACCAAAACCAACATTTTAAGATCACGACCATGAAGGAAAAACAAATCATGAAGCAAGCATCTTAGTCACCCCCGTGAATATTCATGCAATTTCATCTAGAGAGCTTCACGACCAGAGTCACCACTTGGATCACGGCTAGGAAGATTGTCACGCCCGTGACTCAATATGTCAAAACATTCCAGAGAGCTTCACGACCTAGGTCACCACTTCAGTCACGGCTTGGGAAGCACTGTCACCCCCGTGACAAGCATAGTCACGCCCGTGAACAATGAAAGAGAAAAATGTCAGGCGCGATTTTTTGGTTGGTACAACGGCTAGTTTCGTATTTAATGCACCCCAACGACTATATTCAGCCATGAGAGTGTAAATGGAAGTCATTTATGCATTAAGGAAAAAGAGAATGAGTAGAATAACAAAAGAATAACACATACTTCAAATTTAATTCTGATTACAAGCTATTTGTACTTTCATACTTTGAGAACAAATCTATTCTCTGTAAAAATCTTTTTGCTCCTCATATTTGAGTAAATTAAGATTTATAAGTGGTTATCTCTGTAATCTTTACTCAAGTGAGCTTTGGGTATTTCTGGGTTAAGAGTAGAACACTTGTAAGGGTTAGTTGTGTGAACCTCCAAAACACAAATTAAAAGGTTGTTTGTGTGAGCCTGTAAAACACAAAGTGTAGGTTGTTTGTGTGAGCCTATAAAACACAAGGAATTGGTTATTGTGTGAGCCATTAAAACACAAGGGTTTTCTTGGTTAGGTGTGAGCCATTGTGAGAAACACCATAGTTGGGAGTGAGCTTGTAAAACTCCATTGTAACACTTAGTGTGTTAGTGAAACTCCCAATTACGATTGGGGAGAGGAGTAGGGTTTGTTAACACCCGAACCTCTATAAATATGTGTGTCAAATTTTCTCTCTCCCTCATAAAATTAATCTTTTATTTCCGCACCTTATAATTTAATTTTTTGAAACTCCAATTCAACCCCCCTTCTTGGTTTAATATCTGGGCAACATCCTTAATTGCTAGCCCTTTGACTAAATTGTTGAGAAATAATGTGCCTTTCAAGTGGACTCCAAAATGTCAGAGGAGTTTCGATGAACTAAAACACAGACTAACCTCAGCACCAGTGTTAACTATCCCTATAGGTACAGGTGGGTTTACAGTATATAGTGATGCTTCTCACCAAGGCTTGAGATGTGTATTAATGCAACATGGTAAGGTGATAGCTTATGCATCTAGGCAACTGAGACCACGTGAGATCTCATATCCAGTGCATGATTTAGAATTGGCTGCAGTTGTATTTTCATTGAAGATTTGGAGGCATTATCTGTATGGTGAGAGATTCCAAATCTTCACAGACCATAAAAGTTTGGGTTATTTGCTGACAAAAAAGAGTTAAACATGAGGCAAAGACGATGGTTAGATCTATTGAAAGATTATGACTGTACAATTGAGTACCATCCAGGGAAAGCCAATATGGTAGCAGATGCATTGAGTAGGAAGGCTAGTAGCAGTGTAGCTCACTTGCAAGTATCCTCTTTTCCATATTTGATTCAATTACGATCTATGAATGTTGAATTAAATATACATGATGAAGGATCACTGATTGCTACTCTTCAAGTCAGACCTATACTAAAGGAGAGGATCAAAGAAGCACAAAGAAAAGATCCTGAATTATGTGAGAAAATTGATGTGGTAAGGCAGGGAAATAATATAGAGTTTCATTTGCAGAATGATACACTGATGTTAAAGTCATGCATATGTGTTCCACACACTGAGAACTTACGTCAGGAAATAATGGAAGAGGCACAAAATGCACCGTATGCAATACACCCAGGGATGACAAAGATGTATCACAGTTTAAGGCCTCATTACTGGTGGCCAAGAATGAAGAAAGACATAGCAGAATATGTTTCCAAATGCTTGACATGTCAGCAGATTAAAATGGAACATCAGGCACCAGTTGGTAAACTACATCCATTGCCAGTGCCAGAATGGAAATGAGAAAGAATAACGATGGATTTTGTCTATGGATTGCCAAGAACTCCACGGAAAAATGATGCAGTATGGGTAATTATTGACAGATTAACCAAGTCAGCACATTTTCTACCCATCAGAGTGGGTTGTACACTTGAGAGTTTGGCCAAATTATATGTGAATGAGATAGTCAGATTGCATGGCATTCTAGTGTCCATTGTGTCTGATAGAGATCCACGGTTTACTTCACGTTTTTGGGTGAGTTTACAGAATGCATTGGGAACAAAATTGAACTTCAGTACAGCATTCCACCCACAAATTGATGGACAATCAGAGAGGACTATACAGACATTAGAAGAAATGCTCAGAGCATGTTCTATGGAATTCAGAGGTGCTTGGGATGAATATATAGCATTGATTGAATTTGTTTACAACAACCAGTATCATAGCAGTATCCAGATGGCACCATATGAGGCATTGTATGGCAGAAAATGCCGAAGCCCCATCATTTAGGATGAAAAAGGAGTACGTGCATTAGAAGGGCCAAAGATAGTGCAAGACACAGTGGATAAGATCAAGGTTGTCAAGAATAAGCTAAAGGCAGCACAGGACAGATAGAAAAGTTATGCTGATCAACATAGAAGGGAAATGGAATACGAGTTGGGTGAAAAGGTATTTCTTCGTGTGTCTCCATGGAAAGGGATAATTTGATTTGGTAAGAAGGGTAAATTGAGCCCAAGGTATATAGGGCCATATGCAATTCTTGAGAAGATTGGTCCACTGGCATATAGATTGGCGTTACCACCAGAGATGGCTCAGATTCATAATGTGTTTCATGTCAGCATGCTTAGAAGATACAGGTCAGATCCTATACATGTACTTAAAGAACAAGCCATTGAGATTGCAGAGGACATGAGTTAGGTTGAGGAACCAGTGCAAATCATTGGATACAAGACTAAACAGTTAAGAAACTGAGAAATACCTTTGGTTAAGGTATTATGGCGTAACCATTTACAAGAAGAGGCAACATGGGAAACAGAAGAAAATATGAAAAAGCAATATCCACACCTGTTTTCAGGTATTAAATTTCGAGGACGAAATTTTTAAAAGGAGGGGAAATTGTAACATCCTCGACCTTTCCTACATGTATTTTATTGAACATAAGCATCTTGCATACAATTCAATTGAACACGTGCATTTCACACATATTTTCTTAGAAACAAGTTCATGGCACGCACTAGCTATGTGTCCTAGTATTTGGCAATTATATCGAGTCACACATATATCCTTATAACCTAAATGATGATAACAATGCATTAGAAATAAATTGAATAAGGTGACTAAATTAAAGTAAGAAAAATGATTAGATTAAGATTAGTAAACATTTACATTGTTAATTTAGTTAAATCGGGTCAAATGATTAAGCTATATTATTGTGTGAATTAGTGGAATTATAAATATATGTAAATAATAATAATAATATAGACACAATAAAATGAAAATGACACAAAAGAAAAATATAAGAGAAGAGAAAAGAGAAAAGACAAGAGAAAATGAGAAAATGACAAAAAACAAGTTGGCTTTATGTTCATCTTTCTTCCCCATTTCTGCCTTCTTCTCCAGCCCGAATTCTTCTTAATTTTTCTCCATTTCAGAATTCAATTCTTCCTTGTTTCACTTAGTTTTTGAAGCTAATTGATCCCTTGTAAGTTCGTTCTTGGTAAGTAATCAATTCGTATTGCTATAGGGTTGATTTGAGTTGCTTAGGTTCATTTATAGGCATTGATTTGCAACCCGATTTTGATGCACATAGAAATTGATTCTGGAAAAATTTAAAACACAAACATTGTTCCTTTATGTCTTATATTTATGTATATGTAAACTTTTTTGCATGAGTTGGTGTATAGGAAGTGAAATCCTTTCTCTACTGGAACTGATTAGGGTGTGAACCCTAACCAAGTTAGCTACTGTGTGCTTTGATTTAGAATATGTTAAAGCCATTATTTGAAGTATCTCAAAACATAAAAATTGTCGATATATGGGTTTGTATCGGTATACCAAATTGCAGGTTCATAGGTCTTGTAAATCTTAAGTTATGGGGAATGTAACCATGACTAGTCCATGGTTTGAACTGCCTACTGAGTGCCCTGGGCAGATCCAGTAATGTGTTTGGATAATTTGAGCTTGTTAGAGCTAGATTCTGTAAATGCTCAAAACCAAATAGTTATAGGTATATGGCTTAGATAAAGTTTGGTACCAATTTTATCTTAATTGGTTATGTATAGACTACGTTATGGCCTTTGGAAGCCATACTGGTCCGGAAGCCAATTCTATTCCGGACCAGTTCCGACCAGTACAATGTTTGTTATAATTTGAAGACCTTAGAGACATCATTAATAAAAGTTGAAAAAATGAACAATGTTCCATATGCAACCATATAAGTTTCTGTAAATTTTCATTAAAATAGGACTTATAGATTATAAGTTATGATGAACCAAAATGAGTACCCTGAAACTGCCTAAAGGCAAAAAACAGAACACACTTAGAAATTCCACAAAATATTGTACAATGCTCCAATTGGTATGAAATTTTAATATGTTCTATAATTATATGTTAGTTTTAATTAGGAACAAGAATCAGATTAATAGGTCAAGTATATAAACAGTTATAGGCTAAACAATCCCATGAGGTCACACTGCCTCATAGGAAAAATCTTAACTATTGACATGAACAATGCATATTAATTTGTTTAAGCCACATTAAGTCTCCCTAATCATGAGTTAATCGATTATGTTTTCATATTAGGCTCCCAACATATTGGAGACCCACAAGGAGTGGATAGACAATAAGTTAAGGGTCGGAATCAAAGCAGAACGGTGAGTCTAATTATCGATTGAATTCTTTAATGCAAATCAATGTTGCTTGCTAGGTGATTCATATGATTGTTATGATTGGTCCTTGATAATATAATGATGGATAATTTGTGACATTGTGGTACTTAAAAATGGTATAGTTGTGGTATATTTGAAGTATATGTTTGACATATGTGATATATATACATGGTATATGTATAGTATATGCAATGTATATGTGTGGCATATGAGGTATATATGTGGTATATGTATATTATATGTTATAAGATACAATGGTTGATGAATGCTTAAATACAAGTGCATATGCATATGGACTAAAAAGGCGTTGTGACTAGTTAATCGATATTGTAAAGCAAAAGAAGAGGCCTATGGCCCAACAAATGTGCAAATGAAACAAATGATCAAGATAGCTAGCAAATGCAAAAGGCAAATGTTCACATGACAAATGTTCACATGGAAACCTGGGGCAATGTCTGTTTAACTTAGTCACAACAAAATGAAATAAGCAAAGCATTTGCATACATAAAGAGTAATGATTATATGTTTCAACTTTATTGATACTTATATGATACTGATAAATGGAATGGAATACATGGTATATCTTGGATTTGTGATTTATTACTATAAGTTGTTTGGTACTTCAGAGCTCATTTGATGGTTATTCTCACTGAGCCGCAACTCATCAATTTGCATCATTTTTCAGGTAAAGAAAAGTGATAGCTCATTTTGAGTAGCGTATAAAAGACATGAAGCACAGGTCACTGGCCGAGCCTCATCACTCTCTCTCCTTGCATTCCACACAAGTATGAAAATATATGTGTTTTGTATTTACGTGCTTGAATATGTATAGTCATTTTGGAATGAGTCTAAAAATGTATAAATGAAATCAACTCAAAAATACTTATGTGTAAAGTTTATGTTTTGATATATGTGATATATTATAATGTGGTGAAAACCTCAGTGTTAACATTGCAAAGGCAGTGAATAATATTATAGGATATGAGACTTGCAAGTCATTGAATGAAATTATAGGATATGAGACTTGCAAAGTCATTGAATTATATTACAGGATATGAAAAAAAAATTTACTACTATTGTTAACAAGGTATTTTACCTTTCAAGTATGCTATGTATGATTACTTGATACAGGGATAGGTTATACTCAAATGCATAAGATGTGGTGTTACAATTATGATGGGGGACACCTAAGCTTCATGTAGAAACTCTCATTAATGTTTAATTTATGCACCTCACTTGGCTAATTGTTGTATGCCATATGGTGTGTGGTGCTTCAATGAATGTGTGCTGCTTTGAGTGGAAGATAAAAGTCTTCTAGATGTTTAAGTGATAAGGAATAAGAGAGGCAATTAAGAGAAAATGACAAACTTAATCAATTATGGGACACCTAAGCTTATATACATTGAATATCTCATTCATATATGTCTATTGGCTTCTTAAAATTTGCCACTTGGTGTGACCAGCCTCCATATTTATTTTATGTCCCAATTCATGCATTTAATTGATGATTATCCCAAATAATCCCCAAATTTTGGTAAATTGCAAATTGACCCCTAAACTTTTCAAAATTTGCAATTTAGTCCTTTTCTGAAATTTAACATCTTAAAATATTTTGAACACTTTAATAGATATTTTTATACTTAATTGCCATTATTTTCATTATTTTTCGATAAAAATCCAATTTTAGACTTCGGTCAAACCGAAGAGTCGATTAAACAACTCGCGTTTCTTAGGTCTAAATTAGCGGATATGACAATCATTGCTCATCTGAAGCATAAAAAATGAGGACCAAAGACAGACATCAATAGTTGAGCCAAGTCAAGAACAAATGATGAAGATTTCTTGCCGCCTACTGGGGCATCAGAAGCACTGTTGGGACTTTAGGAAGCTCCACTTGAGCTTTTTTCCTCTATTGATTCCCCTCAAGACCAGCCTTGAACTCATTAGAGTCATTGGTCTCCTGAGCAATCTCATCCCCAGGTGTCTTGAAATGGCAAAAGATATCATTCTTGTATAGGATTCTAATAGTGGCTCCCATCTTAACAAAAGTCTCGATATCAAGTCGGTCTCTGAGAGATGCTAGGATGATAGTGTAGATATGATCCTAGAGATACAAAAAAATTGAGCTCCACTGCTAAGTGAGTGATATAACTCCCAATAAGGATGTCACTAGAATGCTCTGTGGCAATGGAAAGGAGATGAGAAGCAAACCACCTTGACATGACCATTGGCTCACACTTTTGAGCCCACTCAAACAATAGCAATTCAAACTTCCTTATTAAACCATTATTGTTATCTTTAGCAAATATGTTGTAAGTAAGGAACTTGTGGATGTAGCAGTGAACGGGAGACATCATTAGATGCTTGATCTTCATCTCCTACACTTCCCAATTACAGTGGCTTCCAAAAGTAGAACATATATTGTGAGGATTGAAGCCATTTTCCTCACTTTTATAGATCAAGTCCTCATGAGGTGGTTTGAAGATGTCATCAAAACTCAGCTGCAGTAAGAGTTTGAAATGAAACCTTGCCTATGAGATAAAACTTGTAATTTGCTCAAGAACTCTAGTGTAGGTTTAAAGGTAGGCTTGTAGATATTTATGAACTCTAGCAACCCACATTACCTCAGCCAAACCTTCATTTCTTCTTCCAAGCTCAAGGTCTTGACACACACCCAATCAAAGGATCTATAGAAAAGGATGGTATGATTCTTAAGATTAATGTACCTTGGATGGTAAGTTTGGTGTAAACATGTGAACATAGAGTTGGTAGGAAACTTTAGAGCTATGCTATTATTTTTACTCTTGGAAGAAAAGGCTCCAAAAGCCATGAGAAGGGTCAAAATGGATGAAGAAGCTCAAAGAAATGAATAAAAACTCGGTTGTTATAATTAGCAACAGCGGTTGCAAACCTATGGTTTTGAAAAACCTTTGAAAACACGAGTATAGCTAATGAAATTTGGGGAAACTTATGTAAAAGAGTTTAGAAGATGAAAACGAAAGAAATTTGAGGTAGAAAGGTCTGGAAAAGGTCAAAAACTGCCAAAATAGCTAAGAAATCGCGGCTACCAGCGAGAGATGATAGAAAAAGTGAAATTTCAAGTTTTATATGACCCGATTCACGCCCATGAAGAAACATTCATGGGCATGAATTCTGAATGTTCATGGGCAGATGAAAACATGACATAAACCATGAACCAAGGTGGAAATGTTTCTATCTCCTAAGCAGCATATGTTCATGACTGTGACAAATTGTTCACGAGTGTGAACACCTACTGGTATGGTCTTAAAGCCATGACGATAGAGGTGAAATTTCTGCTGTTTTTGGGCTCAAAAGGTTACGACCATGACAAATTATTCATAATCGTGAAGGCCTAAAATATAACAAAAATAAAACAAGATCTAAAATGAATTTTTGTGCTACAAAACTTCTTCCTAAGCAAATAAAACATGTTTTTTCATGGGAATCAAGCATGTATCACATCATTAGAACAAATATATCATCATGGTCATGGTATATCACTCAAGATTCATCATGAAAGCAAATATGACACATGTGTAGCATATAAGCATCAAAAAGCATGCAATTCATAACCAAAGCATTTAAATATGCCAAGTGTTAGGATCATGCCCTAACTATTTAGGCCAAATAATAAAAAATGCATGATGAATGCAATATATGCCCTAAAAATCAATTTTTAAGTAAATGTGGTCCAATCAAGCAAACTAAGCTCCCTTTTTATAAAAACAAAACCTTTCATCACTGAGAGGCTTGGTGAAAATGTCAGCCAATTGGTTATTTGTATTAATAAATTCTAACACAATCTCACCATTTTGGACATGATCTTTAAGAAAATGATGCTCATTAATGTCTTTGTGTTTGCTCTTAGAATGTTCAATGGAATTTTTAGAAAGATTTATGGCACTTGAAATGTTACATTTCATGGGAATGTGATCAATTATTTGATCATAATCCTTGAGTTATTGTCTCATCCGAAGAACTTAAGTGCAACAACAATCTACCACCACATATTCTACTTTGGCTGTAACACCCACTAATTAGAGTTTAATTTGAATAATTTAGACCACATAATTAAATTGTGTTTTTGATTAAATAAAATTAAAAATATTATATATAAAGAAATATGTGAAGATAATAATAATAATAATAATAATAATAATAATAATAATAATAATAATAATAATAATAATAAGAAAATTAAAAAAAAAAGAAAAGAAAATTGAAAAGTAAAAAGGGGCTCAGTAGAAAAAAAAATAAGAAGAAGCCAAAAACGTGAATTAGGGAGGTAGTGGGGCTGAAGACTTCTTTTGGTCATTCTTCCACTTCATTTCTCTTCTTCTTCTTCTTCTTCTTATTCATCCCTTTTTCTTCCTCCATATCTCAGATCAAATTACTCATCATCTTCTTCAAGATTTGCATCAAAAAACAGTCCAATTAAATTTGATCTTGGTAAGAAATATTTTCCCCATGATTATTGTGTTATTAGAACTCTTTAGGTTATATTTTGATAGAATATTGCACTCTATTTTTTATTATCTTGTGATTTGAATTTGGGGATGTGTTAAACATAACAGTTGTTCATCTATGTCTTTTATATCTCTCTGACAAATTTTATTGAATGATTTTGAGTATATGAAGAGATATGGTTATTGGGGTGAAACTGGTTCTGGGAGATGTATCAACCAAATAACCTACAGTTTTTATAACACTTGATCATCTTAGTGGTTTATTCTGAGATTTTGTAAAACAGAAAACTTGTAGGTATATATGTTATTGAGGTCTCTGCAAAATTTCGTATGAATGTCTCTTGTGTAGGTTGAGTTATTCTGAAATGAACTATGACTGTTCCTTGATTGAGCTGGTTTCATATACCTGTACAGCCCCAATAAGTATGTCCTTAAATTTCACCTATTTTTAGATCGAATTAGCCAAAGTGAAAACATGAAAGTTTTACTCCTATGTCTTATCTAAATTCCTATGAATGTTTCATCTTAAAATTTCATGTAATTTCAGAGTTATGAACTGAAAAATTAAACTTGTCGGGTTGATACTCTATGTTGAACCAGTTATATATCCTCCAATATTTGAGATCCTTAGAGACTGAATCTGGAAATGAGTTAAACATGAACAATGTTCTCAATTAACTTATATAATTGTATAAAGCTTTTCAGAATAATTGAAGCTACACAGTGAAAGTTATGTATTTGTGAATTGGGTACCTTGAAACTGCCTAAGGGCAGAAAATAGGGCAATATTTAAAATTATACCAAATATTATGTAAAGGTTCAAAAATTTAGAAATTTTAGTATATTTTATTTTTACATGTTATAGTTAATCAGGATCAGGAATCATATAAATTGGATAAGTTTAGAAAAGTTATTAATCCAACAGTCCTTAGAGGTCTTATTCTAGCTTAATAGAAATTGTAATTATTTATTTAAACTATATTAAGAATAAATATTTTATCAATGTATTATTATTTATATTTTCGAATTAAGGTCTCAACAAGAAGAAAAACAATAAAAGTAGACAAGCTCCAAATTTTAGATTTTGGAAAAAAAGCTCCATTGAGGTTTGTACATATATGCATTTTAGTTTGCCTTGTTGCACGCTTGTGTGTTAATTGAATAAGTGGTATATTTGAATAATGTATTAAAATGTGTAAATATGTAATGAATTGAGTGCTTAATTAATGAAATTTCATGTTAATGAATGTATAGACATATGGATGAATAATTGATCAATAAAATGTAGGAAATTTTGGTTTACAATATGTAACATAATATATTTTTCAATATAGATTAGTATATGATTGATTAGAAAATGGGATAATTATTAATGGTAATTATTGAATAATGAGGACAATAAAGAGTGAAGTTAGAAAGTTATGTATGACATATGTATTTGATATGAAAAGAGAGGTTATATGGCATACTTGTACTCATAAGGTTATTATAAATTTTAGTTTTGTATTAAAAGATTTGTTGGCTTTGATTGTATAGAGAACTAATTAAAGTATATCAATATTACTTAAATAGTTATATTTAATGGAATATCATATGATTATATTATTTTAAAATTTTATAATCATATTTTCATTATAAATGTAATGGGAATATTGATTCCAGCAAATTTATATATATAAAGAAAATAAATAAGTAATAACATTAATTGCCCAGTTCTCAACCTGTGGACTAATTAGGGATAGATGGTGCACCATTGCGGGGGCATTACGGTACCGATATTGATATGGTTTAGGAACAGAGTGGTATTAGCTCAGAGAGCACCCCTGTCCTAATTGTACACAGATGATGTGATTATACTCTGTCATGAAGCTTAAGCTCCGCGAGCGCTCTTGACTTGAGATTATAATGAGTAGGGTGCTTAAGCTCCGCGAGCGGCTTTACTATACACCCTATATCCGGACAGTCCGGGAATGAGATTTGGGTTATTTATATTAAAATATTATATATAAAATAATTAAAAGATATACATGTACTTGTTGAAAGATAAAATGTGTGAAATAACATGGATTATAAATATTTGGCATGAATTATAAATATTTATTAAGGTAAGCTAAATTTATAATTGAGTGTTATATATATATTATTAATGAATTTGGTACTATTGTATAATCATGTGGTTGTCCCTCTATAATGTATGTTAGAATATTGTGTACTGTATTATAAATTATCTACCATGCATTTTGGTAATTGTATGTTAAAATATTTATACTTATATGGATTGAAATTTGAGTTAATTAAACAATCATAATTTTAGGGAAATCAATTAAATTAAAATAAGTTATGGAAGCATAAGAGGAGGTAGAATACTTAATATTTTACATATTACATATAGAGAAGGTAAAGTTAACTTTGGAAACAATGCTAAGGGTAACGTAATTGGCATTGGATCTATTGGTATTAATGGTAGTACTTTTATTAAAGATGTCTTACTTGTTAATGGCTTGAAACATAACTTGTTAAGTATTAGTCAATTATGTGATAAAGGAAACAAAGTAATCTTTACTTCCAATGAATGCCTTGTGATCTCTATCGATGATCAAGAAATATTTGAAGGAAATAGAGATGTCAATACATACATAATAAATATACATAAACTGTCTAACCATTCCTCTAAGTGTCTTGTGACCACTAGTGATGAATCTTGGCTGTGGCATAGAAGGCTTGGTCATGCTAACATGGACTTAATACAAAAGCCTTAGCATAGGAGAACTAGTAAAAGGACTACCAAGAGTCAAATATGAAAAAGGCAAGACATGTGAACCTTGCCAAAGAGGAAAGCAACACAAGTCATCCTTCAAAGCCAAAAACATAGTAAGTACCTCAAAACCTCTTCAACTCCTGCATTTGGATTTATTTGGACCTAATAAAATTGCTAGTTTAGGAGGAAAACATTATGCCTTTGTCATTGTAGATGATTACTTTATATTTACTTGGGTAATTTTCTTAGCTCAAAAGAGTGATGCTTTTGAAAATTTCAAAAACTTTGCTAAAAGAGTTCAAAATGAAAAAGGGTATTGTATTTCAAAGATAAGAAGTGATCATGGCAAAGAATTTGAAAATGAAAACTTTGAAAGCTTTTGTCTTGAACATGGCATTTCACAGAATTTCTCATTTCCTAGAACACCTCAACAAAATTGGGTAGTTGAAAGGAAAAATCGAACTTTAATTGAAATGGCTAGAACAATGCTCAATGAATATGGTTTACCAACTTACTTTTGGGCAGAAGCCACAAACACGATCTCATTTCAAACATTTAGCTACTGATCTTGCTTTTATTTCTCAAATTGACCATAAAAATGTTAATGAGGCTCTTAATGATGAAAGTTGGGTAATTGCCATGCAAGAGGAACTCAACCAATTTGAGAGAAGTAAGGTATGGACCTTAGTACCTAGACCCAAGGATCATCAAATTATAGGTAGCAAATGGGTATTTAGAAATAAACTTGATGAACAAGGTTCAATAACTAGGAATAAGGCTAGATTATTTGCAAAAGGATATAATCAGGAAGAAGGTATAGATTATGATGAAACCTATGCACCTATAGCTAGATTAGAAGCCATAAGAATGCTTTTAGCATATGCATGTCACATGAATTTCAAACTCTTTCAAATTGATGTGAAAAGTGCATTTCTAAATGGTTATATAGGAGAAGAAGTTTATGTAAAACAACCACCAGGCTTTGAAAGCTATGATTTGCCAAATCATGTTTTTAAACTTTCAAAAGCTTTATATGGTTTGAAACAAGCCCCAAGAGCTTGGTATGAAAGACTAAGTTCTTTTCTATTAGAAAATAACTTTACTAAGGGAAATGTTGACACCACATTATTCATTAAAAGGCATAAGCATGATATACTAATTGTTCAAATTTATGTTGATGATATAATATTTGATTCTACTAATGAGTTGCTTTGTCAAGAATTTGCTAAGTGTATGACTAGGGAATTTGAAATGAGCATGATGGGAGAGCTTAAGTATTTCCTTAGTCTCTAAATAAAGCAAAGTAATGAGGGTATATTCATCAACCAATCCAAATATGCCAAAGATTTAATAAAAAAATTTGGAATGGAAGGATGCAAGAATGCCAAAACTCCTATGAGCACATCAATAAAATTGGACAAGGATGAAAAGGGTAAGAGCATTAATGAAAAGCTCTATAGAGGTATGATCAGATCACTTTTATATCTTACTACTTCTAGACCCGACATAATGTATAGTGTTTTCTTGTGTTCACGATTTCAATCATGTCCTAAAGAATCTCATTTAAATGCAATAAAAAGGATTGTAAGATATTTACATGGATCATTGCATCTAGGTTTATGGTATCCTAGAAATTCATCCTTCTATATTATAGGATATTCGGATGCAGACTATGCTGGTAATCTTTTAGATAGAAAAAGTACTTCAGGTACTTGTCACTTTATTGGAGAGCGCTTAGTTTCTTGGTTTAGCAAGAAACAAGTTTCAGTTGCTCTTTCAACTGCTGAAGCAGAGTATGTAGCAGCTGGATGTTGTTGTACTCAAATTCTTTGGATGAAACAACAACTTAAAGACTATGGTCATGATATGAATCATATACCTATTAAATGTGACAATACAAGTGCTATAAATTTTCAAAGAATCCTATTCAACACTCAAGAAGTAAGCATATTGACATTAGACACCACTTTATTAGAGATCATGTTCAATATGGAGATGTTGCATTGGAATTTATAAGCACAGAAAATCAATTGGTAGATATATTCACTAAGTCTCTAAATGAGGAAAGATTCAATTTCATTAGAAGAGAACTTGGTATGATTGATGGATTAACCTTGTGATTGCTAAATTATCAAATCCTATGTGATAATCTTGATTTTATATCATATCACTAGATATAAGGTAATAAATTTGATGAAACTTTTATGTTATAAGGGATAGAATCTTCATAGAAATGATTCAGTCTTATTTTTAGGACTTAATTTTATTTGATAAAAATTTTAGGGAAGTCACGCCCGTGACATATGTTCACGCCCATGACTTAAATAGCCAAAGGAGGCAGTGTCATTCACGACCTGATTCACGACACCGTTCACGGCTTCAAGTAGTGAAGCTAATGTTCATGACTTCATTCACTCCCGTGAAAAGCCTTGTTCATTCCCGTGAACATATTCACCCCAAAATCACAGAGCTTCACGGGCATAAGTAGTGAAATTCAACCTTTCACGCTCATGATGATTATTTCACCCCAGTGATAGTTCATCATTGACGACCGTGACATTCAAAGGTCATGACCATGAACATTTTCACGCCTTTATTCACAGGTAGAGCACCCCTTCAGCAAACCGTGAACACGATCATTCACGCCCGTGAACACATATTTCACGCCCGTGAATGCATTGGGTATATAAGAAAATAGCTGGTTATTTTTCACATTTCAACCTTTCAACTCCTAGAAACCGCTCTCATTTACACACATTCAATGAGATATTGAAGATTCCGGCCCCCAAGTCACAAAATATTGCTCTAAATACCATCAAAAGTCCATTCCTTCATCAAAAATCATACTTCTTTAGGGTTTCCTCATATTTTCTGTCAAACTTTTCCCAAACTCCACAAAGTTCATTTCTTCAATCCAAATGGAAACCGGCTCATCAAAAGGAACAAGAAAGAAGTCTCATGCTCCCAGGAGGTACACAGATTACCTTATGAATAGAATTCTTGAGCATTGCCATCCCCAGTACTCTACCTTGAAGCAAAGGCCTCTCCTTTCATCGAGGTCCTTTGAATGGTAAATAGTTCGCACTCTCGAGCTTGAAACGATAATGACAGGGCAACTCTAGGCCTGTCACTTGAAGGAATTCGTGGACATTCATCAGCCGACATTGCGGGAGCCAACACTGGAATTTCTGAGCACTTTGCAAGTGTCTCCTACCGGAGTGGTGAAATTCCAACTCTGCAACAATCCAAACACCCTCAATGCCGCAGAATTTGGGGACTTATTCAATCTACCCTCGGAAGGCATCCTCAATGAAAGCGAAGTGGAATTCTTCGCGACTCGAGCATGGACCCATTTTGGCACAGATTGCAGCTGGGATGTCAAGAAGACAAAGAGCACTCATCTTCTGTCCCCAATGCACAAATATTTGCATAGGTTTCTAACCTATAGCATATTCACTTGAGGAGACAGCAATGGGACCATTCGAAAATCTGAGCTCTTTTTTTTTGAGATGGCCAGAAGAGGACTCATGGTGGCTCTTTCTAGATGGTTTTCAAACCATCTTCTGTCCATTGCCACCAAACCCACATGAGATATACTAATTGGTGGATATGTCACCCATATGGCCTTAAAGCTTGGCTATTTGAAGCTGGATGAGCATCACTTCAATCTCATCCTAGGGCATCCTCAAGATTGATTGGATGTCGAGTCCTTCATCAAGATGGGAGCGGCTGTCAGAATTGTTCATGAGAATAATATTTACTACTGCTTCACAGACACTACTGGGGAGATAATTTGGGAAGACAATGATACGGAGGACTTCAAAGCCGGCCTCCAAGGGATCCAGCAGAAGAAAAGGGCTCGGGTTGAGGAAGCACCTTTAGCGGCTGAGTAGGACATCGGACAATCCTCGGCTCCCACACCGAATTTGGCATAGCAGGTGGTTGACCTATTGGCACCACGATTTGAGCAGTTGCAGGCTTCGATGGACGAGAGGTTGGAGAACCTCAAAGACTTCATGGAGTCTCGGATGGACAGCCTTGAGGCAGAGGTAGCTCGACTTAGGGATAGGATGTCCGGCTAGGTATTAGGCTAAATAGTAGCCTAAATATGTTTGTTTGCTTGTTTATTTACTTGTTTTTTGTTTGTTTTCAGGAAATTGTAAATTTCCTTTCTGACTTTTATTTCCTTTGGTTTGTACTTCTCTTATTAATATATTTGCTTTGTTTAATCTTTATATTCTTTTTGTTGATGACAAAAGGGGGAGAACCTAGGAATTTTGAATCAAAAATAAGTACCTACAAATACATTGACATTAAGTAGGGAGAAATTAGAAATTAGAAATAGAAATACTTAAAATTTGATTCAAAATTAATATGCAAGTATGAAATAGAGTTTTATACACATTAGATATATCTTAAGTATACTTTGCATATACCTTAATGCAAGTTACATAAATGAATATGCCATGATATACTCTAAATATACCTTAGATATACTTCATGCCTTAAAAAGAATTTTGGTATATATTGAATATACTTTGCATATAACTTGCATATACTTAAAAACTAGAAAGTTTATTTCAATGCTACATCATTCTTTACAATTCTTGCATTTCATCAATTTTATCCTAAGTATCTTTTGAGGGGCAGACCTCTCAAAAGCACATATTGCTAGATTATGTGTCACCAATAAAAAGGGGGAGATTGTTAAAGCTTGAGGGGTATTTTTGTCATTTTGATGATAACAAATAAAATAGCGATATTGTATTTAGCATACTTGTTTTCTAAGTCTATTAAACAGAGTATGGAATAAAATAGCAAGAATGGAGAATGGAAGATTAATCCTTGAAAGATAAAATTAAGTAAGTAGCATGTTCACGCCCGTGATCCTATGTGTCATGCCTGTGAAATAGCTAACCATCACCAAAACGAACATTTGAAGTTCACGGGCATAAAGGAAGACAACAAACCGTGAAATGCACATTTAAGTCATGCCCGTGAATTAAGTGTCACACCCGTGAACCTTCATGACAATTCTATCCAGAGAGCTTCACGACCAAAGTTAACACTTGGATCACTGCTAGGAAGTTCATCACGCCCGTGACCCAATGTTTCAAAACCTTCCAGAGAGCTTCACGACCAAGGTCACCACTTCAGTCACATCTTGGAAGAATAGTCACGCACGTGACAAATATAGTCACGCCCGTGAAGGATGAAAGTGAAAAATGTCAGGCACAATTATTTGGGTTGGTACAACGGCTAGTTGCATATTAAATGCACTCTAACGGCTATAATTAGCCATAGGAGTATAAATGCAAGTCATTTATGCATTCAATATGAGAGGATAGCAAATACTTTCAATCAAAATCTTATTACAAGCTATTTGTACATTTAATACTTTCATAACCAATATCTATTCTCTGTGAAAATCTTTTTGCTCATCATTTATTGAGCAATAAAGATTTTTAAGTGTTTCTCTCTATAATCATTTATTACTCAATTGAGTTTTGGGTATTTCTGGGTTAAGAGTAGAACACTTGTAAAGGTTGTTTGTGTGATCCTGCAAAAACAAAAAGTAAAGGTTGTTTGTGTGAGCCTGTAAAACACAAGATAAAAGGTTTTTTGTGTGAGCCTGTAAACCACAAGGAATTGGTTATTGTGTGAGCCATTAAAACACAAATAGATTTCTGGGCTAAGTGTGAGTCAATATGAGAAACACCATAGTTGGGACCGAGCTTGTAAAACTCTATTGTAAAACTTAGTGTGTTAGTGAAACTCCCAATTGAGATTGGGGAGAGGAGTAGGATTTGTTAACACCCGAACCTCTATAAAAATCTTTGCGTCAAATTTGTCTATCCCTCCTAAAATTAATTTTTATTTTCGCACTTTAAAGTTTAATTCTTAAAACTCCAATTCAACTCCCCTTCTTGGCTTAATATCTGGGCAACATGCTCTTTGTAGCAAATATATCATGTTCCTCATAAGCTATGTTTCTCCTGCGCCAGCAACGGACTGCCCCCGTGATGAGCTACCACCAAATCTAGATGCAGTAGCTCGGTGGTGACTTGGTCGCCATGAAGCCTCTATTTCAGTAGGCTCATTACTTTCTCCTCCTTCGGACATAATGTGTCATGACCCTGAAGCCATACTCTACCTATATCATAAAGTAACGACCCCAATCAGTAAGCAGCAACTTTAACACTTAATTGTGGGTACAAACAAGTCATAATTATTTTTGAAAACCATTTTAAAATCCCAAAACTGCCCAAACTGGGCTTTGATACCAAAAACTGTAACACCCCCTCACCGCGCAACACGTGCCCCAATAAAGGAGTGCTATATTGATTTCATCGGTTAAAATATCATTTTTAAATTTTTTTATTCATGAAAATCACTCATATATTTTTTTATTTACTATTTATTTACTCTATAGTGTGAAAGAAATTATAATTAAGAAACACAATACATTTTATATAATAATGTAATGGCCCAAATACCAGGTTAGTCGTAAATTGTTGTTTCCAAGATTGATCAACATACCCTGGGGTCAAAAATATACCCGTGAGTGAAAAATATTTTATTTTATCATAGAAAAATATAGGTTATGACTAGTCCGAGGGTAAAATTTAGAGTGAAAATGAGATCAAATAAGTTCTCAAAAGTCAAAACAAACAAAAAAAGGACCTAATTTAATTAAATAGTTAGTTAATTGTACTTTGACTGGACCATGAAAAAAACCAAACGACATCTAAAAATTTATTTTAAGTCATGGATAGACTCTAAATAATATTTAAAATTATTTGACAGTGAAAAAAGAATTTTACGGTAAGACCAGAAATTGCATTATCAGTCCAATTTGAGTGAGCTAGACAGAAAACAGACTCCGATTGAGTTGAAATTTTTTTTGTAGATATATAAAAATATTCTAAGAAATATTGAATTAAATTTGGGTGAAATTGAGCTTGGAAAGTGAGAAAAATAATTTATAGTGCATAATTGGGTTAGGCTTTATTTGGCCCAAGCCCACCCAAATTAAACTACTATAAATACCCTTAAGTATCATAATACTCTAGAGAGAATTCTGCAACTCTTTCTTCCCCAAATCACTTAGCTTGGCTGAACCCTCTCTCCCATCTTTCTCTTCCAAATTTCTTCCAATTTCTTCACTTTTTACATCAAAATCAACCACCCAAAAATAATTTCAGCATCTCTAGTAGCTAATAAAAGTTTTTAATCTTCAATTGAAGGGCTAGAGTGGAAGGAAATCAAAAGAGAAAAGTTAAGATATCAATTTGATGTAAGTGAAATTTATAGTTTTAAATTAGTTTAATGGTTCAAATAAGTAGTTTAAGGTATGTAGATGATAAATATGAAGTTTATTTGAGTTAAGAAAGCAAATTAATGATGGATTAATGAAGGGAAAATTTTGGCCATGCTAGGTTCAAAAGAAGGTGAAGGTGCTTCCAAAGGAAAGGCTAAGGAAAAGGAAGCTTAGAAAGGCCAAAGCAAAAAATTAAGGTTAGTGATTCCAAAATCTACTTATTTCCATTTAATTAAGCATGATTTAGGGTTATGAAAATTTAGAAATTTGTGTGTTTTGCATGTAATTGCTAATTAATGCTTAAAACATGATTAAGGAATTATGAAAAGTGAATTAGAATGGTTAATTTCAATAGAAAAAAATTAATTAGTGGAAATTGTAAAATATGACTTATTATGTGAAAAATGAAGATTAAGGAATAAATACATTTTATTATAATATTATGATACATATGGAATAATGAATGTATAAATTAGTAAAATGAATAATTAGAATGTGAAAGAAAAATTTTAATGATGAAAATTCATTATAGGCTGAAAAATGAAGAAGGAAAATTAATTAAATGAAAATTTAGTCATGAAATGTAAGGAAGAAAGGGTGAAGATGAAGAATATAGCTAAAACCGCATTCAAAACTAGATATGGTCATTATGAGTTTTTGGTTATGCCATTTAGGCAGACCAATGCTCCAGCAGCATTTATGGATCTTATGAGTAGGATCTTCAGGCTGCATCTTGATGAATTTGTGGTCGTTTTCATTGATGATATTTTGGTATATTCTAAAGATTCAGAAGAACATGAAAATCATTTGAGAATAGCATTGCAGATTCTCATAGAATATAAGCTCTATGCCAAACTCTCAAAATGTGAGTTTTGGTTGGAGGAGGTGACATTTCTAGGACACATTATCTCTGCAGAAGACATTAAAGTGGATTCTAGCAAGGTTGAGGAAATTGTGAGTTGGAAGCCTCCACAGAATGTGACCAAGGTCAGAAGTTTCTTGGGTTTAGTTTGATATTATCGGAGGCTTGTCAAGGGTTTTTCAATGATTGCTTCGTCTTTAACAAGACTATTGAGAAATGATGTTAAATTTGACTGGATAGATAAGTGTCAAGCTAGTTTTGATAAGCTCAAGAGTATGCTCACTAAGGCCCATGTTTTGACACAGTCGATCCCAAATAAGGAGTATGTCATTTATAGTGATGCTTCTCATAATGGATTGGATTGTGTAGTGATGCAAGATGGAAAGGTGGTTGCTTATACTTCTAGGAAGTTAAAGCCGCATGAGTAGAATTATCCTACCCATGATCTGGAGTTGGTAGCTATAGTTTTCGTATTGAAGATTTGATGCCATTATTTATATGGGGAGAAGTGTTTCATTTACACAGATCACAAGAGTTCAAAATATTTTTCCTCACAAAAAGAATTGAATTTGCGGCAGAGAAGATGACTAGAGCTAGTAAAGGATTATAATTGTGTGATTGACTACCATCTAGGCAAAGCTAATGTAGTAGCAAATGCTTTAAGCAGAAAGATTGTGGTAGAGTTGCACCTTTAACCCACTCTTACACAGGAAACCAAGGAAGCACAAAGACAAGATAGAAAGATAATTGAATTAGCTAAGTTGATCTCTAAGGGGGAGAGACCTGGATTCACTATGGACTTAGATGGTTGACTATTCTATGAAGACAGATTATATGTGCCCGATGTAGAAGATCTTAGATAGAGGATTCTTAGAAAGAAAATATGTTATGCTCCCAGGGAGTAACAAGATGTATTAAGAGTTGAAGAGCAGATGCTGATGGGCAGGTATGAAAAAGGACATCTCGGAATACACTTCAAAATGTTTGACTTGTCAGCAAGTCAAGGCTGAACATCAAGTACCTTCGGGGTTGCTACATCCAATTTATATTCTAGAACTAGATCGCCTTTGACTCCAAAGAAACATGATACTGTATGGGTCATAGTGGACAAATTTACAAAGTTAGCACATTTCTTACCTATTAGGAAGGACTACCCACTGAATAAATTGGTAGAAATTTATATGAATGAAGTAGTATGACTTCATGGAGTGCCTGTTTCTATTGTGTCTGACAGAAATTCCCACTTCACATCTCAATTTTGGGGTAGTCTACAGCGAGTTCTGCAGACAGATGGACAATCAGAAAGATTCATTCAGATTTTAGAAGACATGATGAGAAGTTGTGTGATCGAATTTGAAGGTAGCTGGGACAAATATCTTCCTTTAATGGAATTTGCCTATAATAACAACTATCAGTCTAGTATCCAGATGACTCCATATGAGGTACTTTATGGTAGAAAGAGTTGAACACCTTTATGTTGGACAGAGCTCAGTAAGAGGAAGCTTATGGGACCGGACCTAGTGAAAGAGACAGAAGAAAAAGTGAAAGTCATTCGCGAAAGACTTAAGGCAGCTACAGATAGGCAAAAATCATATGTTGATCTTAAGAGACGAGACATTGATTATGCAATGGGTGATAAAGTTTTTCTTAAAGTTTCTCCATGGAAAAACAATTATGAGATTTGGAAAGAAAGGCAAGTTAAGTCCAAGATTCATCGGATCTTATGAAATATTAGAAAACGTTAGACCTATTGCTTATAGACTCACTCTACCACCGAAGTTGAGTCTGATACATAATGTTTTCCATGTCTCAATGTTAAGACGATATAGATAAGATCCTAATCACATCATACCTGCTAAAAGCATTCAAGTGAGACAGGATTTGACATATGAAGCTGAACAAATCCAAATTTTAGCGTGAGAAATTAAGGAGCTGAGGAACAAGCGAGTACCATTAGTGAAAGTACAACGAAGGAATCATGCAATCGAAGAAGCAACATGGGAAAGCGAGGAGATGATGAAAGCTCAATATCCTCAGTTGTTCAGTGACGATGTATTAGGTATGTTTCGAGGACGAAAAATCTTATGGGGGAGAGAATTGTAACATCCACTAATTAGAGTTTAATTAGAATAAATATGTGGTATACATAGGAAACACATGATAGACAATAGAGATTAAAATAGATGGAATAAATGACTAAATTAGAAATTAAAATGAATTAATTGATTGACGTGATAAATTTGATTAAATTAGACCATTTATTTAAATTGTACTTTTGGTATTAAAAAAATTTTAAAGGTGCTAGATATAAGTAAATATGTGAAGATGATGATGATGATGATGATAATAATAATAATAATAATAATAATAATAATAATAATAATAATAATAATAATAATAAAGAGAAAAAAAAAACAAACAGAAAAGTGAACAGTAAGAAAAGAAGAGGACGCAACAAAAAAAAAAGGAAAGAAGAAAAATAAACGGGAGAAGGGAGGGGGGAAAGAAGTCAATTAAGAATTTTTGCACCCTTCTTCGTATCATCATCATCCATTTCCTTCCTCCATATAACAGCCCCAAATATTCATCCTCTCCTTCATGATTTGCAAGAAATTTACTCCAAATAAATATGTTCTTGGTAAGTAAATTTTTTTTCCATAGTTATTGTGTTATTAGAGCTTTTAGGGTTGTGTTTCTAAAGTGTATTTCACTCTATTTTTTATTATCCTATGATCCGAATTTAGAGACGTGTCAAACATAAAAGTTGTTCATATATGTATTTTTTATATGTCTATCAAATTTCATGAAATTATTTTGGGTATATAAAGAGATAAACTTGTTTGACTGAGACTGGTTCAGGGGACATGTGTCAACAGAATAACCTACGGTTTTTGCTTAATTTGATCATCTTAATGGTTGACTCTGAGATTTTATAAAACATAAAAGTTGCAGATATATGTGTTATTTAGGTTGCTTCGAAAGGTCATATAAATATCTCTTGTGTAGGTTAAGTCCTAGTGAAATCAACTATGGTTATGCCTTGATTGAGTTGTTTCCTTATACCTGTGCATCTCCGGTAAAATCGTGTTCCTTTTTGAGCTTCTTAAAAGATGAATTAGAAAAGTTCAAAACATAAAATTTTTATTTATATTTTTTACCTAATTTCATGCGAAAGTATTACCTTAAAATTTCATTTATTTGGTGAGTTATGAGCTGAACAATTGAACTGATCGGATTGGTACTCTATGCTAAACCAGTTGTAGATTATCTAGTATTTGAGGACCTTAGAGATAGAATTTGGAAAAGTGGTAAACATAAAAAAATGTTCCAGATTCCCTTTTATAAGTGTATGAAAATTGTAGTAATAAAAAAAGCTACACGTTGAAAGATATGAATTTTTAAATATGATACCCTTAAACTGCCTAAGGGGTAGCAAATAGAGTAACATTTAAAATTGCACTAAGAATTTTGTAATGGTTCAAAAATTCTAAAATTTTAGTATGCTATATTATTACTTGTTAAATTGAATTAGAAATAATAATCATATAAATTGAGTAAGTGTAGAAAAAGTTATTGATACAATAGTCCTAAGAGGTCCTGTTCCAGCTTAAAAGAAATTGTAGTTATTTATTTAAACTATAATAAGAATAAATATTTTATCAATGTATTAATTATTTATATTTTCGAATTAGGATATCAATAAGAAGAACAACAACAAAAGTGCACAAGCTATGAGTTTATATTTTGGAAAAGAAAAACACTATCCAGGTTTGTACATATATGTATTCTGGTTTGCCCTTGTCCATGATTGTGTGTGCATGACATAAATTATATGCACAATGATGAAATTATATATTATGAGATGTTTTAACATTATAGAAATGTTATTAACTATGAACTTAATATTATGCTAATATTTTATGAAATATCATGCTATTACATGGTTGTGAGTATATTATTATGTTAAGATGAAATGAGTATTGGTTATAGAAACAAGTAATTAATGGTGTTAATTGCCCATTTCTCTATCTGAGGACAAACATAGGATAGATGGTGCACCATTAAGGGGGAATTACGGTACCGATATTGATATTGATTCAAAGATAGGGTGGCCATAGCTCTAAGAGCGCCTCTGATCCTAATTATACATAGATAAATGATTATACTAGGTCAACGTGGCTAAAGCTCCGCGAGCGCCCTTGACTTGGGATTATAGTGAGTAGGGTGGCTTAAGCTCTGCGAGCGCCCCTTTTTCACATTCCATATCCGGACAGTCCGGAAATGAGATTTTGGGCTAATAAATCATAGAATGAAATATGAAATTTTATTAATTAATGTAAGTAAAAAGTATAAAATGCTTACATAAGGTGGTGCAAATTTAATTATTGAATAAGGTTATTATGTTATCCTTTTATGTTATGTATTTATTTATTTTATATGACCAATACGTAATAAAATTTTATGTACCATGATATTTTTTGAGACATGCATTTGTGTAACTGCCTAGGGAAAACTTTAATGCTTATATGTACTACTAAGCTAGAGATAGCTTAGCGTGGATTCTTTTCATGCAGGAATTGGAGTTGTAGCTATTAAATAGTGAAGTTGATCAAGAAGAAATCCAAGCCTATATTAGCGGAGGCGCAAAAGACGTAGTTAGAGGGTTGGTTACTTTTTAAGTTTTTTTTAGTTTACCATGTATATGGTTTATGGTAGACATGTTTCATATGTTAATATTGTATATGTAAATAATTATGTAATATAATCAGGTGTCATATGTGTATACAACATAATGATAAATATATATTGCTAATTAGAACAACTTGCCTAAACCAATATAAATAAATAGATTAAGTTATTTAAAATGAAAAAGTTTTAATTCAAATAGATTTATCGAGTTAAGTTTGTTGCATCCTTCTTATATATGTGGGATTATCCCTAATATATAAGTGGGGCGTCACAACAAGATTAATGATTTCATACATGGAATCCATTTCTAACTTCATGGCTTGAAGTCATTTGTCAGATTCTGAACTATTCAGAACTTCTTCATAGGTTGTAGGCTCATCGCTTTCTATAAGCAATATGTTGTTCTGTTCACTAATGAGAAATTAATATCTCTCTAGAACAATATGTATCGTACTTGACCTATTATATCATCTGCATGAGTAACAAGCTCGGGTTCAAGCAGTTGATCAGCATCTGTTTGAGCATTTTGAACTTCCTTAAGCTCAATTTTGCTCCCACTATCTCCTTTTAGAAGGAATTCTCTCTGTAAAAAGATAGTATGTCTTATAACAAAAACCTTTTGTTCTAAAGGGTGGTAAAATTGATATCCATATGATGCTTTTGGATATCCCACAAACAAACATTGGTCAGACTTAGCTTCTAGTTTATCTGACATTGTCCGCTTCACATAAGCAGGACAAGCCCAAATTCTCATGTAAGAAAATGTTGGCTTTTTGTTGTACCATTTCTAATATGGAGTAACATCAACTGACTTTGAAGGAACTCTATTTAATATATAAATGGCAGTCTCTAGTGCATAACCTCAACAGGATTTACAGAGTTCCGCAAAACTCATCATATAGACCTTACCATGTTTAACAAGGTTCAATTTCTCCTTTCAGCCACACCATTGTGTTGTGGCATGTAAGGTGGAGTCCATTGAGATAAAATTCCATTATCCCTAAGATAATCTAGAAACTCTTGGCTCAAGTATTCACCTCCTTGATTTGATGGAAGTGTTTTAATACTTTTGCCAAGTTGTTTCTCTACTTCATTTTTGAATTCTTTGAACTTTTCAAAAGCTTCAGATTTATATCTCATAAGATACACGTACCCATATCGTGAGTAGTCATCGATAAAAGTAATGAAGTAGATGAAACCACCTCTGGCGTGTGTAGACTTTGGAACACATACATCTGAATGTATTAAGTCTAAAAGTCCATTAGCACTTTCACCCTTTCCCTTAAAGGGTAATTTAGTCATCTTTCCTAATAAGCAAGATTCACATGTATCATATGATTCATAATCAAATAACTCCAAACTACCACTCTTGTGTAGCTTACCCATGCGTT
This sequence comes from Triadica sebifera, assembly GCA_023653625.1. NCBI lineage: Eukaryota > Viridiplantae > Streptophyta > Magnoliopsida > Malpighiales > Euphorbiaceae > Triadica > Triadica sebifera. The sequence goes on along the minus strand of CM042899.1, from coordinate 376,672 downwards.
TCTCACTTATATGACCAAGGCGACAATGCCATAAGTAAGATGATTTCAACATATCTTGTTTTTTCCTTTTATTATTATTGTTGTTTAAAATTGTATTTGACATATCTAATATGTATATTCCATTGCATAATTTACCACTAGCATAAAGATTCCATTTAGCATAATAGAACAACAATTGTTACTGAAAGCTAAATGGAAACCATCTTTATTTAGACTTGAAACAGAAATAATGTTTTAAGTCAAAGCAACTATATAATAGCAATTATACAAATTTAACATAAGCCCACTAGGGAAGGTCAATACCTAAGTTCCTATAGCTAATGCAACAACCCTTGCTCCATTTCCAGCGCATAGGTCTGACTCTCCCTTATTGAGCTGCTTACTGTTCCCTAGTCCCTGCATATCAGTGTGTGAGTCACAACCGGTATCTAATGCCCATATATTATTATTGGAAATAGTATTAATTTCAATGACAAAAATACCTGAAGTAGATGGGGCATCAGATGCCTTCTTCTTCAAGGACTCCAAGTAAGCCTTGCATTTTCTCTTTCCAATGGCCATCCTTGCCGCAATGGAAGTATTTCCCATTTGGAGCAATCTCCTTTTCCTTCTTCTTGGCCATGCCTCCCTTAGCCTTCATGGACTTCTTCTTCTTCTTAAGGTTCTTCTTTTTAGAACCTGAAGAGTCCACTAGCATCACAGCCTTACTGTCCTTTTTGACAGATGGCTCAGCTGTTTTGAGCAAGTTAATTAGCTTAGGAATAGTGGTAGAAATTTTATTTATCCTATTGTTAAGCACAAAATGTGAATAACTATCGGACAAACCGATTAAAATTAAGTCATTACTTAATTCATGGTCCATCACAAATCCCAAGGTGGCCAACCTCTCAATATAGCCATTCATCTTCAATGCATATTGCACTGGAGATGTCCCCTCAACCATCTTAGTATAAAAGAGCAACCTTGAAGTTTCAAACCTTTCAAAACTCACTTTCTCATCAAAAAACTCTCTTAGATGGTATACTATGGAATTAGCATCCATAGCCTCATGCTACTTTTGTAACTCAGCTGACATAGTAGCAAGCATAATGCAGCTTACCATTTCACTATCATCAAGATGCTTTTGATATGCCTTCTAAACATCTTCAAAAGCATTAGCAGTAGGGGAATTAGGGAGTGCCTTATCTAGGACATAACCAATGTTTTCGAATTTGAGAACTATTCTCAAATTCCTTAGCCAATCCAAATAATTAGGCTCAGTCAACTTATTTGATTCCATTAGTGATCGCAAATTCAAACTTTTCATGATGATGATTCTACCAACCTAGATGTAAAATTGAACATGTTAGAATGTACATAAAATGCATGTTTATCATGTCTTTAATAAATTGCATTATGACTCCCATTATTTTATTGTGAATCCATAACCCTCACTATGAACCCGAGAGAACTTATATGGAAGTTCTCCTAGTGGATCGATATATAACTAGCTAACAATAACCTTAAGGCAACTCAACAAGCTATCCTTAGTTTGGTTGGTAAGTATCTAATCCATACCAATTGCATTATTCATGCAACTATCGAATCTTGTGTTATGTGCTAGATTTCAATCTTGTCCTAAGGAATCACATTTGAATGTTGTAAAAAGGATTTTAAAATACTTAAATGGCATATTGCTTCTAGGCTTATGGTATCCTAGAAAGTCATCTTTCCATATCATAGGATATTCGGATGCGGATTATGCCAGTAGGCTTTTGGATAGAAAGAGTACCTCAGGCATTTGTCATTTTATTAATGAATGCCTTATTTCTTGGTTTAGCAAGAAACAAGTTTCGGGTTCCTTATCTACCGCTGAAGCATAATATGTGGTAGCATGGTGTTGTTGTACTCAAATCCTATGGATGAGACAACAACTTAAGGACTATGGTTATAGTTTGGACCATATACCCATAAAATTTGACAACACTAGTGCTATCAATCTATCTAAGAATCCCATTCAACACTTTAGAAGTAAGCATATTGACATTAAACATCATTTTCTTAGAGATCGTGTTCAGTATGGAGATGTTGTGTTAGAATTTATTGATACAAATAATCAATTGGCATATATTTTTACCAAACCTCTTAATAAACAAAGTTTTTATTTTATAAGAAGAGAGCTTGGTATGCTTGATGGATCAATATTGTCTTAATTAATTGTTTATGCAAATGTTGTGTGAACCTTGAATGTTAATTCCTTCATATGATGCATTTTACATGATTGATTTTTATGGTATGAATTTGTTAACATGATAGAAATATGTGTTTTAAGGTATAGAAACTTTTTAGAAATCTTATAGTCTTGTTTTACACTTAGTTTTATTTTTTGAAGATTTGAGGTAGTTCACGCCCATGACATATATTCATGGCCATGAACACAGATAGCAAACAGTTCCAGTAGCTTTCACGCTTTGCTTCACGACTTTCTTCGTGGGTAGAAGTAGTGAAAACTATGTTTCACGCCCGATACTCTATTTGTCACACCCGTGAAAAGCTTTCTTTATGCCAATTACATATATTCACGGCGGTTAACAAAGACAGCAAAAAATTCTAGAATCGTTCATGCTTTGTTTCACAACTTGCCTCACGGGAAGAGGTAGTGAAGACTAAGCTTCACGTTTGTGACAATATTTTTCACACCAGTGAAAAGCCTTCTTCACTCTCGTGACTGTTTAATGTCACGAGCGTGACTCATTTCACCTTCCTTTTTCATGTCTATAGCACCCCTTCAACAAACTGCAACCCCGATAATTCATGCCCATCACTAGTTATTCATAGCAATGAAGCCATCGACTATAAAATGAGATTTTTTTTCTTTCCTCATTTCCATCTCTCCAAATTCTAGCATTTAAAACACTTGTTTAATATTTCTCACAAAATCCGGCCTCCTCACTTACTTTTCCCTCTATAAAACCCCCTCAAACCCTTTTTTTCTTTAAAGAATCACAAGTTTCTCAAAGGTTTTCAACCTTATTTTACAAATTTCTTCTTTTATGTTGTTCAAGCTATTAAAAATGGAATCTGGTTCCTCCAAGGGAACTAGAAAGAGGTGACTAGTTGTTTGGGGCATAACATCATAGTGAATCAGGTGTACTGAAACTATCTTGTTGTAGTCTAAGTGAAAGAGTTTCCAACAGATTTGATTGAATTGCCTTTTCATAAGTATGACATTATCCTGGATATGGATTGGCACTCTTAGCAGGGCATAGTGGTAGATTGAAGAGTGAAGATAGTTAAATTGAAAACATCGAAGGTCAAGATAGTGGTTGACCAAGGTGAGAGATCTTCACAGTAGTCGAAGGTCATCTCTATGATGAAGGCTCAAAATATGATCAAAAGAGGGAGTGAGGCCTATTTTGCTCACATGATCGACACTAGGAGGGGAAGCCTAGACTTCAGGGATATTAAGATAGTGAAAGAATTATCAAATGTGTTTCTAGATGATTTACCAAGGCTAACCTGGTTAGAGAGATAAAGTTCTCGATCGAGCTTACTCTGGTTACAGCTCCTATATTAGAGACATTGTATCAAATGGCTCCATTAGAAATAAAAGAACTATATCACCTTTTACATAGATAGGCCAAACCGATAATACAGATAGATGTCATATTACTAGAACTAAATATACCTATCTGAATTAAAACTATTCAACATATTTCCATGTTAACAGTTTCACTTATGAATCATTCTCATATATATATATATATATATATATATATATATATATACACTAATATTCCTTATATATCTGGATCACATCCATAATCATAACAATAATAATAACTTGGGCATAAAAATCCCTCATTACAAAATCTGTGCTAAATCAAATTTATAATCCTAAACATATGTCTTTATTAAAACATGAATTTATTGTCTCTATCCTATGATATTCGGAAAAATAAATAAAATGCATGAACAAAATAATAGACTCGACTCGAGTCAACTCTGATTGGCTTTGTCTTCTCTTCTTGTTAACCACAGTCTATGGCTCCAAACCTGCATGTAGGAAAAACCCACATGCTAAGCTACTGAATACTTAGTGGTACATATAAACATTTAAATTCTAGCATGCATTAACATATTACTATATCATTCATGTTTAATAACATACCTGTGTGCTTGGCCATATTATCAACATGTAATATCCATAAGATAGCTTAAACATATTAATTTGCATCAACATACATAATTGAGTTCATTATCAGAATAGCATTACATGTTATTGAACATATCCATATATTATTATGTACTCAAATTTACTGATTCATGTATTCAATTTTATGGTTTCTGGATACATAGCCCAATACTCTAAACATGGACTACCCGGATGCAGGTTGTGAAACAAGAATGCTATAATATGAGCTTAAGCCACCCTGCTCAATACTATATCTATTTGTATTGCTACCACTAAGCTTCTCAAATTAGGAGCACTTTAACACAAGCTTAAGCCACCCTAATGAGCAAAGACTGCATGAATATGGGTACAAGGGCACTCTAACACGAGCTTAAGCCACCTTGTCCCTAATCTGGATATGTTACCACTGAGCTTCTCAAATCAAGAGCACTCTGACATGAGCTTAAGCCACCTTGATGAGAAAATATAATAATTACATGCATAAATATCTCTACAGTACCATAACCCCATCAATGGCATGCTTCCTATCCTAACTAGTCTTTGGATAGAAAATGGGCATTCTTATTCATATTTAGCTTATCAGTATCAATTATGCCATATTTCATAATTTCACATGATCATAATATATCATGTTGTGATGTAGAGCATCGTGTGCATAATCAAGTTGCTCAGTCATGTTATCATATTGAATTCCTTTCATGGGCGTGAAGCTTGGCTTCACGGGCATGATTCATTACACAAAAACAATATTTCAACACTGATTTAACTCAATTTCACACACAACATGCATAGGATCTAAAGCTAACCAATGTTAACCATACCTATCAACCCTTTATATAATTTTAACATTTGAAACAACCAAAAACATCCATTTAATCACAATTAACCATTTATTTTAGGCTTAATGCCTTAATTATCAACACACAACAACATTCCATATTCATCTTCCCTTATATCAACCTCAACATGAATTTCCAAATGTTACGATCCATTTATACCACAATAGCAATGTCATTTAATATACCACAACAGCATTTCATATCACAAGAAAAATAAGATTGAATAAAAATGTTTATATGCACAAACCTTAATAATTAAGCCCTAAAACTTGACACTCTTGCGTCTACTGCCTCTATAGACCTCTTCACATTCTATTTCAGCCCTAATATGAAATTAGAGGCTATATTAATATACAAATTATGATATTCATCTAATATGCCATAAATTAATCAAAGTTTTAAAGCCTATAAACCTAACTCTCCCATTAATCCAAAATTAAACTATCAAAGTTTAACAAAAACAACACCTCTTACCTCTATTTCAATAATAACATATTGGTTATCTATGCTTCAGAGCATGTTCCAAAGCTCCTTGTTACTCACTCAATTTATACCAAATTTTCTTGTTTTTATCTATTCCAAACTCATTTTTGGGTGGTTATTTCAGGTCTAATCAATAAGAGTTGAAAATGGAATGAGAAGGATCTGCTTCTGAGGTTTTTAAGGGTGGTGGCTAGGGTTATGAGTGAGTTTCTTCCAAAAACATGATGTTGCCATATTTAAACCTACAAGTCTTCACAGGCATAAACATTTGCATCACGGTCATGAAGATCCTTAGCTTCTGAAAATGAAATTCACGACATTCATGGCTGTGATCAACTTTATCACAGGCATGAACGACATAAACTTCACTTTTATTTTTATCTTTTTCTTTATTTATGATTTTTATTACCCATAGCCTCACATTTATTTCCCATATACCCTTAATGTACCTTATTTAACATGTAAATTCCAGGCCCTAATTTGCGGGTGTTACAAGAACTAAAGGCGCATGTACAAGAACTATTAGATAAGGGCTTCATTAGATTGAGTGTATCTCCATAGGGTTCACCAGTTTTATTTGTGAAGAAGAAAGATGAGTCTATAAGATTGTGAATAGACTACAGGCAATTGAATAGAGTGACTGTTAAGAACAAGTATATGTTACCATGGATTGATGATCTCTTCGATCTATTGAAGGGCACAGGGGTGTTCTCTAAGATTGACTTGAGATTGGGATACCATCAGTTCAGAATCTAGGTGGGTGATGTAGAGAAGACAGCTTTCAGAACTAGATATAGTCATTATGAGTTTTTAGTTATGTCTTTTGGGTTGACCAACACTCCTGCAACTTTTTATGGACCTAATGAATAAGAACTTTAGGCCATTTATGGACTGGTTTGTACTAGTTTTCATAGATGATATCTTGGTGTACTTAAGAAGCAAAGATGAGCATGAGCAGCGCTTGAGGACAATCTTATAGACTCTCAGGGAACAGAAGTTGTATGCCAAACTCTCCAAGTGTGAGTTTTAGCTTGATGAGGTTTCCTTTCTAGGGCATGTTATATCAAATGATGGGATTAAAATGGATCTAGATAAGATTGAGGCAATCTTGAATTGGAAACCCCTGCAGAATGTGATCAAGATCAGAAATTTTCTTGGCTTGGTAGGGTATTACAGGAGATTCATCAAAGGGTTTTCTATGATTGTTTCTCCATTGACTAAGTTGTTGCCAAAGGATATCAAGTTCAAATGGATGAATAAATGTCAACATAATTTTGATCAACTTAAGAGTCTTTTGACAGAAGCTCCTATTTTGACAAAGCCAATCCCAGACGAAGAATATGTCATGTATAGTGATGATTCTCACAATGGTTGGGTTACATGTTATCTAATAAGGGAAAGTTGTCGCCCATTCATTTAGATAGTTGAAGCCTTATGTGAAGAACTACTCGCCATATGATTTAGAGTTGGCGACTATTGTTTTTGCATTGAAGATTTGGCATCAGCATTTGTATGGAGAGAAGTGCAACATCTACACCATCACAAAAGCTTGAAGTATATTTCTACACAATGGGATTTGAATTTGAGGGAGAGAAGATGGCTAGAGTTGATAAAGTATTATGACTGCATGATCAATTATCATCTAGGAAAGGCCAATGTGGGGGTTGATGCCCTTAGTAGAAAGACTTTGGCAGAGTCACAAATCTAACCAACTTTAGATCAAAAGATTAAAGACGCACAGAAGCTTGATGGAAAGATAATGTAGTGGGTTAAATTGGTCTCTAAGGGGGAGAGCTGGGTTTGCTAGTCGAGCTTGATGGTAGTTTATGCTATCAGGGCAATTAATTATGCTAGATCTTTCAAATTTAAGATGGAAGGTTATGAAAGAGGCTCATGAGATGAGAGTTTCTATGCATTTAGGAAGTAACAATGTAACATCACACCTCATGCATTTAAGTATAACCTATCTCTTTATCAAATAATCACACATAACATGCTGGAACGACAAAATATCCTATTAATAGTGATAGTAATTTTTTTTTTCATATCCTGTAATATCATTCAATGACTTTGCAAGTCAACACTGAGGTTTTCACCACAATATAATATATCACATATATTAAAACATAAACTTTGCACATAAGTATTTACGAGTTGCTTTCATTTATACATTTTTAAAACCCATTCCAAAATGACTATACATATTCAAACATGTAAATACAAAATGCATATGACATATTTTCATTCTCGTGTGGAATGCAAGGAGAGAGAGTGATGAGGCTCGGCCAGTGACCTGTGCTCAATGTCTTCTATACACTACTCAAAATGAGCTATCACTTTTCTTTACCTGAAAAATGATGCAAATTGATGAGTTACGGATCAGTGAGAATAATCATCAAATGAGCTCTAAAGTACCAAGAAACTCATAGTAATAAATCACAAATCCAATGCATACTATGTATTCCATTCCATTCAACAATATCATATAAGTATCAATAAGGTTGAAACATATAATGATTACTCTTTATGTATACAAATGCTTTGCTTATTTTATTTTGTTGTGACCAAGTTAAACAGACATTGCCCCGGGTATCCATGTGAACATTTTCCATGTAAACATTTTCATTTTCTAGCTAGCTTGATCATTTGTTTCATTTGCACATTTGTTGGGCCATAGGCCTCTTCTTTTGCTTTACAACATCGATTAACTAGTCATGCCTTTTAAGTCCATATGCATATGCACTTGTACTCAAGCATTCATCAACCATTGTATCTTATCATATATGCCTCATATGTCATGCATATACCTTGCATATACTATACATATACCATGTATATATATCACATATGTCAAACATATACCTCAAATATACCACATGTATACCACTTATGTGTACCACAAATGTCACAAATTATCCATCATCATATTATCAAGGACAAATCATGACAATCATATGAATCACATAGCAAGAAATATTCATTTGCACTAAAGAATTCAATTAATAATTAGACTCACCGTTCTCCTTCAATTCCGACCCTTACTTATGGTCTATCCGCTCCTTGTGGGTCTCTAATATGTTGTGAGCCTAATACGAAAATATAATCAATTAACTCATGATTAGAGAGACTTAATGTGGCTTAAACAATTTAATATGCATTGTTCATATCAATAGTTAAGATTTTTCCTATGAGGTGATGTGATCTTATGGGACTGTTTAGCCTATAACATTTTCTATACTTGACCAATTAATCGGATTCTTATTCCTAACTGAAAAGAACATATAATTATATAACATACCCAAATTTTAGAGAAATAAGAGCATTTTACAATTTTTCGTGGAATTTCTAAGTGTGTTTTGTTTTCTGCCCTTTGGCAGTTTCAGGGTACCAAATTTGGTTCATCATAACTTATAATATATAAGTTAGATTTCAATGAAAATTTATAGAAACTTATATGGGTTCAATTTGAACATTTTTCATGTTTAAAAATTTTATCAATTATGTGTCTAAGGTCTTCAAATTATAAGAAACATTTCACTGGTCTAAAATAGAATTGGCTTCCAGAGCAGTATGACTTCCAAAGGCCATAACTTAGTCTATACATAACATATTAAGCTGAAATTAGTACAAAAATTTAGATAAGATATATAAATATAACTTTTATGTTTTGATAATTTACATAATCTATCTCTAAGGAGCTCACAATGGCTACACAATGTTTTGGAACTGCCAGGGCACTAAGCATGCAGTTCAAACTATGGAACAGTCATGGTTCCAGTCACAATAACTCAAAGTATATAGTACATATGAACCTGCAATTTGGCATACAGATACATAACATATATATATACAATTCTTATGTGTTGAGATACTTCAAATAATGGCTTTATCATATTCAGAAATAACAAACACAGTGGCTAACTTTCTTCGGGTTCACATCTGGACCAGTTTTAGTAGAGAGAGGATATCTCATTCTATACACCGCATCTTGAAATAATGTTTACATATCCATAAATATAAGACATAAAGGAAAAACCTTTGTGTTTTAAGCTTTTCCATATTCGATCTCGAAGATCATCAACACCATGGTAAACAACACTGCCTATTTATGAACCCTAAACATCATAATCAAGCTTAACACAAAAATAAATGTTTACTCACCTATAATCACTCTTGGCTAATCTTGTTGCTGCAATTTTTGGAGTGAAAGAGGGAATAAATGGTGGCTGGAACTTGAAAAGAAATGGAATGAATGAAGCAAAGAAGAAAAAGAAGAATAAGAGGAAAGGAAATGAATATGATGGCAGCCTAATAAGTTAAAAGCCACCACCATCTTATCTTCCTTTCCTTTGTTTCATCCGTCCCCTATTTTGTTTTTGTTTTCTTTTTTTTTTCCTTTTTTTTCTGACTTTTATTTTTATTTTTATATTTTTTTATTATTCTTATTATTATTACACAAATCAACACAATATGCAATTTAATCTTAACCTAGTCATTTTGCATACTTTAATTTGGTCACCTTATTTCATTTATTTCTAATACTTTTTATCCGCATTTAGATTATAAATACACATATGCGACTCAATACAATTGCAATGTACTAGGACACGTAGCTAGTGCGTGTCATGGACTTGTTCCTACGAAAATACGTATGAAAAGCACGTGTTCAATTGAATTATATGCAAGATGCATATGTTCAAATGAAATGCATGTGGGGAAGGTTGAGGATGTTACAATTTTTCCCTCCTTTTAAGAATTTAGTCCTCGAAATTTAATACCTGGAAACAGGTGTGGATATTGGTTTTTCATATTTTCTTCTGTTTCCCATGTTGCCTCTTCTAGTAAATGGTTATGCCATAATACCTTAACTAAAGGTATTTCTCGGTTTCTTAGCTATTTATTCTTGTATCCGATGATTTCCACTGGTTCTTCTATGTAACTCATGTCCTCTACAATCTCGATGGCTTGATCTTTAAGTACATGTGTAGGATCTGACCTGTATCTTCTAAGCATGCTCACATGAAATACATTATAAATCTGAGCCAGCTCGGGTAGTAAAGCCAATCTGTATGCCAGTGGACCAACCTTTTCAAGAATTTCATAAGGTCCTATGTATCTTGGGCTCAATTTACCTTTCTTGCCAAATCGGATTACCCCTTTCCATGGAGATACTCGTAGAATTACCTTTTCACCCAACTCGTTTTCCATTTCCCTTCTATGTTGATCAGCATAACTTTTTTGTCTATCTTGTGCTGCCTTTATCTTGTTCTTGATAATTTTGATTTTATCCACTGTATCTTGTACTATCTCTGGCCCTTCTTATGCACGTTTACCTTCTTCATCCCATATGATAGGGCTTCAGCACTTTTTTTCCATACAATGCCTCATATGGTGCCATCTGGATACTGCTATGATACTGGTTGTTGTAAGCAAATTCATTCAATGTTATATATTCATCCCAAGCACCCCTAAATTCCATAGCACATGCCCTAAGCATTTCTTCCAATGTCTGTATAGTCCTTTCTGATTGTCCATCAGTCTGTGGGTGGAATGCAGTGCTGAAATTCAATTTTGTTCCCAATGCATCTTGTAAACTCACACAAAAATGTGAAGTAAACCGTGGATCTCTATTAGATACAATAGACACTGGAATGCCATGCAATCTTACTATCTCATTCACATATAATTTGGCCAAACTCTCAAGTGTACACCCCCATCTGATAGGTAGAAAGTGTGCTGACTTGGTTAATCTATCAACAATTACCCATATTGCATCGTTTTTTCGTGGAGTTCTTGGCAATCGATAAACAAAATCCATCGTTATTTTCTCCCATTTCCATTCTGGCACTGGTAATGGATGTAACTTACCAATTGGTGCTTGGTGTTCAATCTTAATCTGCTGACATGTCAAGCATTTGGAAACATATTCTACTATGTATTTCTTCATTCTTGGCCACCAATAATGAGGCCTTAAACTGTGATACATCTTTGTCATCCCTGGGTGCATTGCATAAGGTGCATTGTGTGCCTCTTCCATTATTTCCTGATGCAAGTTTTCTATGTTGGCAAATAACCCAAACTTTTATGGTCTGTTAAGATTTGGAATGTCTCACCATACAGATAATGCCTCCAAATCTTCAATGCAAATACGACTGTAGCCAGTTCTAAATCGTGCACTGGATATGAGATCTCATGTGGTCTCAATTGTCTGGATGCATAAGCTATCACCTTACCATGTTGCATCAATACACATCCCAAGCTTTGGTGAGAAGCATCACTATATACTGTAAATCCACTTGTACCCGTAGGAATAGTTAACAATGGTGCTGAGGTTAGCCTGTGTTTTAGTTCATCGAAACTCCTCTGACATTCTGGAGTCCACTTGAAAGGCACATTCTTTCTCAAAAATTTAGTCAAAGAGCTAGCAATTAAGGAGAATCCATCAACAAATCTGCGATAGTATCCGGCTAAACCCAGAAAACTACGCATTTTTAAAATATTTTTAGGAGCTTCCCAATTTACCATGGCCTCTATTTTCTTTGGGTCTACCTCTATGCCCTTGCCTTATACCACATGTCCAAGAAAAACCAAATGATCTAACCAAAATTTACATTTACTCAATTTGTCATATAATTGTTTCTCCCTCAAAGCAACACAATTTTTAAATGTTGTTCATGTTCTCCCCATATACTTTGCATATGAAATTTTGAATCAAGATTTCTAATCCCTTTTTAATCTATTTCAAAGTCAATTCAATTTTAATATTTGATTCAAAATTCGTTTACCTTAATATATATTGCTAATTTCTTTTTATATTGCTAGTTTGATACATTTCCCCTATCATATATTGCTAGTTTTCTCCCTCTTTTGTCATCAATCAAAAAAGGATAAGAAGATAATAATGAGATAAGCAAAAGCAAATACTTTAAGTAAAGGAAAAACATACAAACAAAGATAAATATTCAGAAAGGAAATTTAAAAATTTCCTACACACTAGCAAACATAAATATAATAAACAAGGAAAAAACAATCAAATTTAGGCTACACTCTAGCCTAACTCCTAGCCGGACATCCTATCACGAATCCTAGCCACTTCAGCCTCAAGGCTGTCCATCCGAGACTCCATAAAGTCTTTGAGGTTCTCCAACCTCTCATCCATCGAAGTTTGTAGCTGCTCAAAATGTGGTGCCAAGAGGTCAACCACCTGCTGCACTAAGGTCGGTGTGGAAGCCGAGGACTGTCCGATGTCCTGCTGAGCTACTGGAGGTGCTTCCTCAACCCGAGCCCTCTTCTTCTGTTGGACTCTCTGGAGGCCTGCTTTAAAATCCTCCGTGTCATTATCTTCCCAGATGATCTCCCCAGCAGTGTCAATGAAGCTGTAGAAGATATCGTTCTGGAAAATGATTCTGACAGCCGCTCCCATCTTGATGAAGGACTCGACATCCAAGCGATCTCGAGGATGTCCAAGGATTAGGTAGAAATGATGCGCATCCAGCTTCAGATACTCAAGCTTCACTGCTATATGGGTGACATATGCTCCAATCAAAATATCTCCAGTAGGCTTGGTGGAAATGGAGAGAAGATGGTTAGCAAACCATCTAGAAAGTGCCACTGTGAGTCCTCTGCGAGTCATCTCAAAGAGGAAGAGTTCTGACTTCCTGATTGTCCCATTGCTCTCTCCCCTAGCGAATATGCTATAGGTTAGGAACCTATGCATATACTTGTGCACTGGGGACCTGAGATGTGTGTTTTTTGTCTTCTTGACATCCCAGCTGCAATCAGTGCCAAAGTGTGTCCAGGCTCGAAGGGCAGAGAATTCTACCTCAGTGTCATTCAGGATGCCATCAGATGGTAGGCTGAACAATTCCCCAAATGCGATGGCACTAAGGGTGTTGGGATTGTTGTAGAGTTGGAATTTCACCACTCCAGTAGGTGAAACCTGCAAGGTGCTGAGGAATTACAGTGTTGGCTCCCTCAAGGTCAGCTGGTGAATTTCCATAAAATCTTTCAGATGACAGGCTTGTAGTTGCTCTGTCATAGTCGTCTCAAGCCCGAGACATCGGACTGTCTGCCATTCGAAGGACCTTGATGACAGAAGAGGTCTCTTCTTCAAAGTTGCATACCGAGGATCGCAATGCTCTGGAATGCGGTTCATGAGGTAGTCTGCGTACCTCCTAGGAGCATGAGACTTCTTTCTCTTTCCCTTGGATGAAGCAGTCTCCATTTTTGAAGAAATTGGTTGGTGTAGTTGGAAAAATTTTTGACAGAAAATCCTTATGAAACCCTAAGAATGTAAGATTTCTGACGAGGTATTTATAGGAAAATTTTAAGTCTTTGGGGCAGGAATCTTCAATGTCTCAATGAATGTGAGTAAATGAGAGTGGTTTTGGGAGTTGGAGAGTTGAAATGAAAGTTGTAACCGACTGTTGTTTTATATATTCGATACAATCACAAGCTTGAAGTAGGTGTTCACGGGCGTCAATGGTCGTGTTCACGGTTTGCTGAAGGAGTGTTTCACCCATGAATGAAGGCATGAATAAGTTCACAGGCATGATAGTTGAATATCACGGGCGTGAATGATCATCCGTCACGGGGGTGAATAAAATGTCACGGGCGTGAAATGTTGAATTTCACCACTTATACCCGTGAAGCAAGCCGTGACACAAGGCGTGAAAGCTTCTGTGAGTTTTGGGGTGTAATTGTTCACGGGAGTGAAATTTCGTCACGGGCGTGAAAGTCTCTTTTCACGGGCATGACTCAAGCCAGGAAAATAAGTTTCACCACTTGAAGCCGTGAACCATGTTGTGAACCAAGTCGTGAATGACACTGCCTCTTTGGGCCATTTAAGTCACGGGCGTGAACATATGTCACGGGCGTGACTCCCCTAAAATTTTCATCAAATAAAATTAAGTCCTAAAACAAGACTAAATCATTTCAACAAAGATTATATTCCTTAAAACATGAATTTTCATCAAAATTTCTATCTTATATCTTGTGATATGATTTAAGATCAACAATTAAATTTTCATATTTTTGCAATCACAAGGTTAATCCATCAATCATACCAAGTTCTCTTCTAATGAAATTAAATCTTTCCTCATTTAGAGACTTAGTGAAAATATCAGCTAATTGATTTTCTGTGCTTATAAATTCTAATGCAACATCTCCATATTGAACATGATCTCTAATAAAGTGGTGTCTAATGTCAATATGCTTACTTTTTGAGTGTTGAATAGGATTCTTTGAAAGATTTATAGCACCTATGTTGTCACATTTTATAGGTATATGGTTCATCTTATAACCATAGTCCTTAAGTTGTTGTTTCATCCAAAGAATTTGTGTACAACAACATCCAGCTGCTACATATTCTGCTTCAGCAGTTGAGAGAGCAACTGAAACTTGTTTCTTGTTAAACCAAGAAACTAAACATTCTCCAATGAAGTGACAAGTACCTGAAGTACTTTTTCTGTCTAAAAGACCCCCAGCATAGTCTGCATCTGAATATCCTATAATATAAAAAGATGAATTCCTAGAATACCATAAACCTAGATGCAAAGATCTATGTAAATACTTTAAAATTCTTTTTACTACATTTAAATGAGATTCTTTAGGACATGATTGAAATCGTGCACACAAGCAAACACTATACATAATATCGGGTCTAGAAGCAGTAAGATATAAAAGTGATCTGATCATACCTCTATAAAGCTTTTTATTAATGCTCTTACCCTTTTCATCTTTGTCCAATTTTGTTGATGTGCTCATAGGAGTCTTGGCATTTTTGTATCCTTCCATACCAAATTTCTTAATTAAATCTTTGGCATATTTTGATTAGTTGATGAATATGCCCTCATTGCTTTGCTTTATTTGTAGACAAAGGAAATACTTAAGTTCTCTCATCATGCTCATTTCAAATTCCCTAGTCATACACTTTGCAAATTCTTGACAAAGCAATTCATTAGTAGAACCAAATATTATATCATCAACATAAATTTGAACAATTAGTATATCATGCTTATGCTTTTTGATGAATAGTGTAGTGTCAACATTTCCCTTTGTAAAGCTATTTTCTAATAAAAAAAGAACTTAGCCTCTCATACCAAGCTCTTGGGGCCTGTTTTAAACCATATAAAGCTTTTGCAAGTTTAAAAACATGATTTGGCAAATCATAGCTTTCAAAACCTGGTGGTTGTTCTACATACACTTCTTCATCTATATAACCATTTAGAAAAGCACTTTTCACATCCATTTGAAAAAGTTTGAAATTCATGTGACATGCATATGATAAAAGTATTCTTATGGCTTCTAATCTAGCTACAGGTGCATATGTTTCATCATAATCTATACCTTCTTCCTAATTATATCCTTTTGCAACTAGTCTAGCCTTATTCCTGGTTATTAACCCTTGTTCATCTAATTTGATTCTAAATACCCATTTGCTACCTATGATTTGATGATCCTTGGGTCTAGGTACTAGGTTCCATACTTTATTTCTCTCGAATTGGTTGAGTTCCTCTTGCATGGCAATTACCCAATTTTCATCATTAAGAGCCTCATCAATATTTTTAGGCTCAATTTGCGAAATAAAAGCAATGTAAGTGACTAGATGTTTGAAATAAGATCTAGTACTAACTCCCCTTGATAGATCACAAATCATTTGCTCTTTTGGATGATCTTTCGTCATTCTCCATTCTTTTGGAAGTTCTTCATCATTTTGTTCTTGATTTTGAGGTAGAGTGTCATTTTGCAGTAAATTTTCTTGATCATTTTCTTCTTTCCCATTTCCAATATCAAGTCTTTCCATATTACCTACAACATCATCAAGAACACTACCTTTCACAAGATCAAGTCTACTAGATTCATTAAAAACAACATGCATGGATTCTTCAACCGTTAATGATCTTTTATTAAATACTCTATCTGCTTTGCTGGTTGTAGAGTATCCTAAAAAGATACCTTCATCAGACTTAGAGGTAAATTTCCAAGATTATCCTTGGTGTTCAATATAAAACACTTGCATCCAAATACTCTAAAGTATGATATCAAGGGTTTTCTTCCATTCCATAGCTCAAATGAGGTTTTGTTTAAAAGAGGTCTTTTGAAAACTCGATTTGAAATATAACATGCAGTGTTTGTGGCTTCTGCCCAAAAATAAGTCGATAATTCATATTCATTAAGCATTGTTCTAGCCATTTCAATTAAAGTTCAATTTTTTCTTCAACTACCCCATTTTGTTGAGGTGTCCTAGGAGATGAGAAATTATGTGAAATGCCATGTTCAAGACAAAAGCTTTCAAAGTTTTCATTTTCAAATTCTTTCCCTTGATCACTTTTTATTTTTGAAATACAGTACCCTTTTTCATTTTGAACTCTTTTAGCAAAGTTTTTGAAATTTTCAAAAGCATCACTCGTTTGAGCTAAGAAAATTACCCAAGTAAATCTAGAGTAATCATCTATGATGACAAATGAATAATGTTTTCCTCCTAAGCTAGTAATTCTAGTAGGTCCAAACAAGTCTAAATGCAGGAGTAGAAGAGGTTTTGAAGTACTTACTATGTTTTTGGCTTTGAAAGATGACTTGTGTTGCTTTCCTCTCTGACAAGGATCACATGTCTTGCCTTCTTCATATTTAACTCTTGGCAGTCCTTTTACTAGTTCTCATGTGTTGAGACTTTGTATTAAGTCCATGTTAGCATGACCAAGTCTTTTATGCCACAGCCAAGATTCATCACTAGTAGTCACAAGACACTTAGAGGAATGGTTAGATAGTTCATGTAAGTTTATTATGTATGTATTGATATCTCTATTTCCTTTAAATATTTCTTGACCATCGATAGAGATTACAAGACATTCATTTGAAGTAAAGATTACTTTGTTTCCTTTATCACATAATTGACTTACACTTAACAAGTTATGTTTCAAGCCATCAACAAGTAAGACATCCTTAATAAAAGTAGTACCATTAATACCAATAGGACCAATGCTAATTACCTTACCCTTTGCATTGTTTCCAAAGGTAAATTTACGTCTATCAATACTTTTGATTTCATTGAAAAGTTCTTTGTCTCCTATCATATGCCTTGAGCATCCATTGTCTACTAGCCAAGCATTTTTGTTTATTGTGGACTTGAGGCCTACCTATAGAATCACAATTCAAGTACGATTTTTAGGTACCCAAATGAGTTTGGGTCCTTGGGGGTTAGCATATGAAGGTTCCCAATGAGCCTTTCTTATCCAGCAATGTTTATTTATGTGACCAATTTTCATACAATAATTACATTGTTTCAGTCTAAACTTGATTTTTGGTCTTACAATGTATTTGAATGCCATAATTCTATTAGACTGATTTTGAGAACAATGACATGCACAATCATGATTAATTTGCATTTTTCTAGATGCTTGCTTCTTATACATAAAGGCATGATTATTCTTTTTCTATATAAAAAGTTTAACATGCTTATTTCTTGGTGTTGTTCTAACAGGTGAGGAGATGTGAGATTCTTTAGATTTAACAAATATAGTTTTGTGAAAAGATGGTGATGTGTCCTTAAATCCTAGACCATGTCTAATTAAGGGTTATCTTTGAGACACAATGAGAGTATCTAAGCTTTCTTTACCTTTGTGAAATTTAGAAATGGAATTTCTAAGTCCCTCAACTTCATTTTTCAAAGTATTATTTTCTTTTAACAATGAAGCTGTTGAGGGTCTTGATGAGTATTCATCTAATAACTTTTGAAGATATTCATTAGATGATTTAAGCTTTATGTTTTCCTTTTCGAAAACATCTATCTTATTTTTTAAATTAGAGATATTATTTCTATAAGTACTAAATTTAGTTCTATATTTCTCTAATTCTATATTTAATTCTTCTATTAGGCTTTGCTCGTCATCATCATCATCATCATCACTATCATCATCATTATCACTACTATCATTATTCAAGGAGTATGAGTGTAATGATCTTACCTTATTCGAGACGTGATCCTCAATAGCCATGAAGCATAGGTTGACCTCTTCACTTTCATTATCATCTTTTTCACTTGAAGAGCTTTTGTCATCCCATGTGGCTTTGTGACCATTCTCCCCATTGTCTCTTTGGTATTTGCTCTTATGCTTCTTGAGCCTTGGACATTCTAGTTTGATATGTCCTTTCTTTCCACATTCATAGCATTTTACCTCTTCCTTACTTCTATATGTGTCATTAGAAGTTTGTTTGAGGTTTCTTTGCATGAATTTTCTGGAATTGCTCATTTTCTTCTCAATGATTCTTTTTAATCATCTTGAAAGCATAGCGATGCCCTCATTTTCATCATCACTCATTTCTTCATCATCTTCACTTTCTTCTTGAGATTTTGAAGTAGAGGCTTTGAGTGCTAAGGGCTTTCTTTTCTCTGGCTCTACTTCAAGCTCTCTATCTCTCTTCACTGCCATCTCATGTGTGAGAAGTTTGACAATCAGCACATCAATATTCATGACGCTCATATCTTCATTTTCTTCTTCTATGCCAGCAACTCTTGAACCATAGTCTTTAAGAGGAAGACTTCTCAGGATTTTATTGTTTACATCTTCCGAACTCAGATGCTTCCCAAGTTTCCTCATTCCATTTATAATGGCTGGAAGACGGTTGATCATGTCAGTGATTGACTCATTTGATTTCATCTTGAAGAGATCATATTCTGAGGTTAGAAGTTGAATCTTCTTGGATTTGACTTGCTTAGTTCCCTCATGATAGTTCTCCAATGTCTTCCACATGCTATATGCTATTGAGCAGTGTTGTATTCTTCCACATTCTTTAATAGATAATGAGCTTGATAGGATTGTCATTGCCTTCTTGTTTTTGAAATTTGCTCTTCTTTAAGGCTCTGTCCAATCATCTCTTGATAGGATTTCTTCTTCACCATCAGCTCCTCTTCTGGTTGGTGGTGTCCATTCTTTTCGTACATTATCCCATACTTCAATTCTTTCCCTATCCAAGTATGTCTCCATCCTAAACTTCCAATGGGCATAATTTGCTCCATCAAAGTAAGGTTTGAGACTTTGGAATCCTTCACTGGCCATATCTCTTTACTAGCACTTTTTAGGCTTCGATGCTAGACAAGGCTCTGATATCAATTGTTGCCCAGATATTAGGCCAAGAATGGGGGTTGAATTGGAAATAAGTAATTAATTTTATGAGGGATAGAGAAAATTTGACACAAAGATTTATAGAGGTTCGGGTGTTAACAAACCCTACTCCTCTCCCCAATCGCAATTGGGAGTTTCACTAACACACTAAGTGTTGCAATGGAGTTTTACAAGCTCACTCCCAACTATGGTGTTTCTCACAATGGCTCACACCTAACCCAGAAATCCCTTGTGTTTTAATGGCTCACACAATAACCAATTCCTTGTGTTTTACAGGCTCATACAAACAACCTTCATTTTGTGTTTTTACAGGATCACACAAACAACCTTCACTTTGTGTTTTTATAGGCTCACACAAACAACCTTTTAATTTGTGTTTTGGAGGCTCACACAACTAACCCTTACAAGTGTTCTACTCTTAACCCAGAAATACCCAAAGCTCACTTGAGTAAAGATTACAGAGAGAACCACTTACAAATCTTAATTGCCCAAATATGAAGAGCAAAAAGATTTTTACAGAGAATAGATTTTGTTCTCAAAGTATGAAAGTACAAATAGCTTGTAATTAAATTCGAAGTATATGTTATTCTATTGTTATTCTCTTCATTCTTTTGTTCTTAATGCATAAATGAGTTCCATTTATACTCCCATGGCTGAATATAGACGTTGGGGTGCATTAAATACGAAACTAGCCGTTGTACCAACCAAATAATTGCGCCTGACATTTTTCTCTTTCATTGTTCACAGGCGTGACTATGTTTATCACAGGAGTGACATTTCTTCCCAAGCCGTGACTGATGTGGTGACCTTGGTCGTAAAGCTCTCTGGAATGTTTTGACATATAGAGTTACGATCGTGACATACTTATTCACAGGCGTGACAAACTTCCCAGCCGTGATCCAAGTGGTGACTTTGGTCGTGAAGCTCTCTAGATAAAAATGCATGAATCTTCACGGGGGTGACACATTTATTCACCGGGGTGACTAAAATGCCCACTTCATGGTTTTTTTTTCCTTCATGACCGTGAACTTCAAATGTTGGTTTTGGTAACGGTTAGCTTCTTTCACGGGAGGGACACATAGAGTCACGACAGTGAACATACTACTACTTGAATTTTTTCTTTCAAGGATTATTCTTCCAATTCTCCATTCTTGCTATTTTAATCCATGTCCTGTATAATAGACTTAGAAGACAAGTATGTTAAATACAATATTGCTATTTTATTTGTTATCATCAAAATGATGGAAATACCCTTCAATGTTTAACACATGCCATAATCATCATCATTCTTGAAATGTATATATCTAAAGTCATGTTCAGCATGCATTATTTCAAATAAAAATAGGCTATTGCCTTAAGTTATGCACAAACCTTAATCTTTTTCCTTCACTCTTCTAGGTAGCTTTCTCTTTTCCTTTACTCTTTAGAGCTTGTTCCTTGTCACTTGGAACTCCTACAACATCATAAATTATTATCATCATCATCTGATTTCCTCAAGACCCTAAGCTCTCTTTTTTCTCTCTCAAAACCCTAGTTTCTCTCTCTTTCCACATAAGTCTTGGATGAACTCAAAATTCGAACTTCCTTTAAGAAAAGATGAAGAAGAATAAGAGATGTTTCTTACCTTACACTTTTCTTCATCAAATCACAACTTTGGAGATTTTCACTCTCTGCAAAACTTGATTTTTCTTCCTCTTTCTTGTTCTTTCCAGCTTCCTTAAGAGTTATAGAACATGAAGATCACCTTGTCTTGCTCTTTCCCTTCTCTTCCCTTCCTTTCTCTCTCTAGAATCAAGGTGAGCTATGGAGGAAAAGTTGTGGCTGGCGTGACTGGTAGAGAAAATAGAGAAGGAGACAGAAATGAAGAGAAGAAGAAGAAAAGAAAGTCTTAAATAGGGTACCCAAAAAGTCTTCATGTGGGACCCACCATTTGACCATTTTCTCCCAATTTTACACTTAATCAATATTAATCCTCTTCTTTTAAATGTCATGGCTGGCCAAACCTATCAAAATGTGCCCAAAATTAATATGTTGATTAGCAATTAAATCTCATTAATCCTCCAATTTTTGGTAATTTGCAATTTGACCCCAAAACTTATCAAATTTTGCAATTTAGTCCTTTACCGTAAATCAACTTCTTTAAACTCTATAATCACTTAATTAGGCATTTCTCATTTAATTTAGCCATTACTTGATCAATTTTTTTGTAAAAATCCGAATTTAGACTCCGATCGGTCAAACGCGTCAACTTCGCAACACGTGCGACTCGGGGCCTAAATTAGCGGATATTGCATTCTCTCCCCTTTAAAATAATTTTGTCCTTGAAATTTACCTGTTCATTCAGGGTTGAACAACTGGGGATACTGCTTCTTCATCACTTTTTCACTTTCCCACGTGGCTTCTTCAACTGTATGATTCCTCCACCAAACTTTAACTAGAGGGACTCTCTTGTTCCGAAGAACTTTCTCTTCATATGCTATTATAGCCACTGGTTCTTCCTCATAAGACATGTCTGTCTGTACCTCTATTTCCTCAATCGGTATAATGTGGGTTGGGTCTGAACTATATCTTCTTAACATTGAAACATGGAACACGTTATGAATTCGGTCTAGCTACGGAGGAAGATCTAATCGGTAAGCCACTAGTCCTATTCTTTCTAGAATTTTATAAGGACCAATAAATCTTGGGCTTAACTTTCCCTTTTTACCGAACCTCAATACCTTTTTCCACGGCGAAACTTTAAGAAATACTTTGTCCCCTACTGTATATTCTACATCTCGCCTCTTTAAATCGGCATATGATTTCTGTCGATCTTGTGTTGCTTTTAGCCTTTCCTTGATCACTTTAACTTTCTCCTCGGTCTGTTGAATTATTTTCGGCCCAATCAACTTTTTCTCATTCAACTCGGTCCAACATACTGGTGTCCTACACTTTCTTCCATATAAAGCTTCATAAGGAGCCATGTTATAGGTAAACTCTATAAGAGATAGATGTCGATCCTAACTTCCCTCAAATTCAGGCACACAACATCTCATCATATCCTCTAGCAACTGTATAACTCGCTCTGATTGTCCATCCGTTTGCTGATGAAATGTCGTGCTAAAATTTAGTCAAGTTTCCAAAGCCTGCTGTAGACTCTTCCAGAACTGCGACGTAAACCTGGGTTCTCTGTCAGAAATGATAGATACAGGTACTTCATGAAGTCTCACTATCTCATTCACATAAATCTCAGCCAGCTTGTTCAAAGTACCATTCACACTGGTAGAAAATGTGCTAACTTCGTCAATCGATCCACTATCACCCACACCGCATCATGCTTTCTCTGAGTTACTGGTAAACCAGACACAAAATCCATCATGATTTTCTCCCACCTCCATTCTGGTAAGGGAATCGGTTGTAGTAATCCTGTGGGTAATTGACGCTCAGCTTTCACTTGTTGACAGATTAGACATTTAGCAACATATTCCGTGATATCCTTTTTCATCCCCGACCACCAGTATTGTGCTTTCAAATCTTGGTACATCTTGTTCCCACCTGGGTGCATAGTATAAACCGTTTCATGAGCTTCTTTTAAAATCTCTGACCTCAACTCTTTCATACTTGGCACACAAATCCGGTTCTTGAAATACACTGTATCATCTTCTGTTAAGGAAAATTCTGACTTTTCCCCATTTTTCAAGACTTCAACCATTATCACTAGCTTCTCATCTTGTTTTTGGACATCTTTAATTCTCTGCAACAATGTGGATTCCACTCGCATCTCAGCTAAAATCTTCCTGCTTAGTGCATCTGCAACCACGTTAGCTTTTCCTGGATGATAGTCGATCACACAATCATAGTCTTTAAGCAATTCCAACCATCTTCGTTGCCTCAGGTTCAACTCTTTTTGTGAAGGAAGATACTTAAGACTCTTGTGGTCCATATAAATGTAGCATCTTTCTCAATACAGATAATGTCTCCAAATCTTAAGAGCAAAAACTATCGCTGCAAGCTCTAAATCATGCGACGGATAGTTAAGTTCGTGAGGTTAAGTTGTCTGGAGGCATATGCAATCACTTTTCCTTCTTGCATAAAAACACATCCTAGCCCATTGTGACTTGCATCACTGTACACAACATAGTCTTTTCCTGGAGTAGGCTGAGTCAAAACTGGTCCTTCAGTCAACATTGCCTTCAATCGATCAAAGCTTGCATGACACTTATCTGTCCATTCAAAACAAACCTCTTTTCGCAGCAGCCATGTCAAAGGATTCGCCATAGATGAAAATCCTTTCACAAACCTCCTATAGTATCCAGCTAATCCAAGAAAACTTCTCACTTCTGTCACATTTCGAGGTGGTTTCCAATTAAGAATAGCCTCGATTTTACTAGGATCAACTCGAATACCTTCGACTGAAATTACATGACCCAGAAAACTAACTTCTTCTAACCAAAACTCACACTTAGATAGCTTTGCATACAATTGTTTCTCCCTCAAGGTCTGCAATACTTTTCTGAGATGTTGGTCATGCTCTACTCGATCTTTTGAATAGACAAGAATGTCATCAATGAATACAACTACAAATTGATCAATATATGGCCTGAACACTCGGTTCATCAAGTCCATAAAAACTGCTGGCGCATTCGTCAATCCAAATGGCATCACCAATAACTCATAATGACCATAACGAGTCCTGAATGTCATCTTAGATACATCTGACTCCTTGATCTTCAGTTGATGATACCCCGATCGAAGATCTATCTTTGAAAATATACTTGCACATTTCAGCTGATCAAATAAATCATCAATCCTAGGCAGTGGGTATTTATTCTTAACAGTAACCCTATTAAGCTGTCTGTAGTCAATGCAAAGACGTAAAGTACCATCTTTCTTCTTCACAAATAGTACTGGAGCACCCCATGGTGATACACTAGGTCGTATAAATCCTTTATCTAACATTTCTTGTAACTGTATCTTCAACTCTTTCAATTCTATAGGTATCATCCTATATGGTGTAATAGATATAGGAGCGGAGCCAAGTACTAATTCAATAGCAAACTCTATCTCTCGATCAGGTGGTAGTCCTGGTAACTCCTCAGGAAACACATCTGGAAATTCACTAACAGTTGAGATGTCAGTCAGCTTTGAACTTTTCTTTCGGGTGTCAATCACATATGCTAGGTAAGTCTCACATCCCTTATTGATGAATTTTTGAGCTTTCAACGCTGATATCACATTATCTGGATATCCTCTATATTCGCCCATCACTACTATCTCTTCTTGTTCTGAAACTTTAATTCTCATCTGCCTCTTTCCACAATCTATTATCGCCCAATGGCAAGCTAGCCAATCCATTCCCAAGATCACATTGAACTCGCAGAATGGTAGCTCTATTAGATCTGCTGGAAATTGCCTGCCTTGAATTTCGACTGGGCAACCTCTAAACACTTTACTAACCCGCACACTGTGTCCCAACGGGTTAGTCACACAAATCTCATATTCTAGAGTCTCTGGTTTTAGACCCTTTCGACTCGATGGTGGTGTGCATATGTATGAGTGTGTTGACCCAGGGTCTATCAATGCATGTATACAAGAGCCAAAGAGAAGGAACTTACCGCTATGACATCAGGTGCATCCTGCTCCTCTCGGCCTCGCATGGCATAAGCTCTTGCTGGAGCAGCTCTACTGCCTTCAGGTCTCTCTACTGTATCTAATCTGAATTGGCTTGGCCCTGCACAGCCCCCTCTTTCTTGTCCTAGGCCTCGTCCTCTGCCTTATCCCATAGTCTGTATTGGTACTGACTCAACACTCCCTGAACCTCTACCAAACTGTAGCAATGGACAATCTCTTTTAATATGGTTCTTGGAGCCGCATCTAATGCACACTCCTGTAATCGACCAACACTCTCCTTGATGCGAACGACCACAATGCTGACACACCGGTAGAGTGGTAAACCTACGGGATGCCTGTGTCGGTGCACTGGCTGCCGATGAAGTAGATATTATGGGTTATCCCCATCTATAAGAATGAAATCTGCTGGAACTTCCAGCCTGGAATCGACCACCAAAAGATCTGGCTCTCTTGCCACTAGACTATACTCCACTTGGTTGTGGTGCTGGTCTACTAATCCCACTAACCTGTACTGATAGTTGTGTTGCTAGGACTCTTTTAACTGTTCTAGCAGATGCTAGTAAATTGGGGAAACTCATCAGTCGTAGGGCTGAAACTTGTAAATTGATCGCATCCCTCAATCCATCTTCAAATCGTCGGCACTTATCTGCCTCAGTGGATACAATACCACCAGCATACTTGCAAAGATGAGTGAATTCTCTCTCATATTATGTTACAGACATATCCCTCTGTTTTAGCATCAGAAACTCTCTCTTTTTGTTGTCTGTGTAAATAGGAGGAATATACTGCTCCTTAAACTTCTCTAGAAAGAATTCCCATGTCATAGGGTCAGGTGCCTCTGTACTCTGTGATTCAAATCGCCACCAATCATATGCATGCTCCTGTGGCAGGGATACTACATATTCATATTTCTGTTCATCTATGCAGTGTAGTTGATTAAATACTCGCTCTGCTCGTTCCAACAAAAATTCTGCCACTGAGGGGTCATCTTCTTGTTTACCAAAGAAATCATATGCCCTTAATTTCCTCAGTCTCTCAAATTGTAATCCTGACGGATCTGATCGTGATGCTCTCTGTAGCAAATCTATCATATTTCTCATGAGTTCCATCTGACCCATATTAATAGCTGAATGTTCACGAAGTGAGCTGGCACTAGATCTTGGTGTCGCAGCTCGACGATGACTTGGTTGCGACGAAGCTCTTGCCTCGGAAGGCTCATTACTCTCATCTTCTTCTACTATTATTCATCTTGATCCTGAAGCCATATCCTACCTATAAAATAAAGGCAACAGCCCTTATCAATAAAGCAGCAACTCCAAAAATGCCATTGTGGGTACATTTAAGAAAAACATTTTCAAAATTCACTTTAAAAATTCAAAACCGTCCAAACCGGCTTTAATATCAATATCCTGAAACACCAAACCTGGTACTCTGATACGAAAAACTTTGTAGTGCCGCACCCCCTCACCCGAACCGCACGTGCCCGGATGAAGGAGCGATGCTACCTGTCCATCTTCTTTACTTCTTCAATTTGCTATTATTATTATATTGCCTTTATATTTTTTTTTATACTCATGCATATATGGATATAAACAAAAATCATAGTACAATTTATTTACATAAAATAGTAATTTTTTTTTACATCAAAGTAATTCTTAATAAACTTTAAAAGTAGGTTTTACAAACTCAAACATTTCTTTAATATAAAAGCCAAATATAAAAGTTTCAAAACTTGTAACCCACTTTCTCAAGATTCGGCTGCTTTACTTGAATGGGATCACCGCTTGCTTTATCTAACGTCTTCAGCTACCTTTCTATATCTGTGTGGAAATTAAACTCTACGCTAAGCTCTAAGCTTAGTGATGCATATAAATAAGGCAATATACTATATCATGCAACAAGCATTAACAATTATCATTTTGTGCATTAAAATGTTTGCATGCATGACTATCAACATATTTCTATTTCATACAAGTATAATTGTCATGCTCATATAGACAATGTTATTTTCATTTATCTTTAATGGCAAATTATTTTGTAAATCTCTTTATCATTACATTTCAATCTCATATCATCATCATTTTCTTATTCTTTCCTTTTATTATTTTTCCAACATATCCTCATTATCTTGCCCACATCACTCTAAATTTTGGACTGACTGGATACGAGTTATGGATCATGTAACACCCCCTTACTCTACTAATAGTAGCAAAGTAAATGAGTGCTATAGTACTCCTGATTTTTTGTCTAACTTGCTTATATAATTGTTTTGTATATTCTCATTTTATTATATCTGAATGTAAATCTAAAATGTAGTCTCCTATTTTATTTTTCCATACACATATACTTTATACCAATTTATATAATTCATTCATAATAAATCATTTCATTTTCTGAAAGATTACATACCAAGTTCTATTAATTAATATTTTATTTACAGGCCCAAATATGAGTATCACACAATATGAAAATAAAACTTGCTAATATGTTTTACAAAAAGTAATACATTGAAACAAAAAGATCTCCAAATGATGTTATCCACTATCTGGTGTTCTTCTCTTTCTGGCAGTTTCATCCTTTATTTACTAACTACTTGAGTACCTACGCGTGGGAAAACCAGTGGTGCTTTATATAACAAAAACTTAATATGCAAATTTATAAAATTTCACACATTCATACATTTAAAAATCAAATAAAAGAAATATCATAAATTTATCAGCAATAAATTAATTTGTAGGTTAATTGTTACTGCACCAAATTCCTTTTTCACATGATAATTATGTTAATTGCATAATATCATTGGATAATATTATTTTTAATAACACCATAATTTTTCTCATTTTATTATTCAATAATTATTCACAATAAGTCAATTTTATCATATCTTATGTTGTCTTGTTTATTCAAATTTATGCCCAACACCAATAACTAGAATTATCAGCAAGGATACGGGGCATTTTTGGCCGGCAAAATTTTAACTCGGCGCATGGCGCCTACATAATTTAACTCGGCACAGTGCCTACATAAATTAACTCGGCACATTTAGTGCCTACATCAATCAACTCGGCACATGTAGTGCCTACATAAATCAACTCGGCACATTTAGTGCCTACATCAATCAATTCGGCATTTTACGCCTACATATCCTACCCCTTATTGGCATGTCAATCTATCCTTTACCTTAGTTCCCAGCTAGGTGTTTTAGGCCTTAATTATTTCATCTCAATTTATTCAAGTAATAATTTCATTATGGTCAAAATATACACCAAATAATTATTTCATAGTTTTATTTTCTCAATAAATTTTTATGGACTCAATGTCTTATCACATAATAATCACTCATATCAACATCATTCATCTCATATCATAAGGCTCAAATCAATTTACATGTAAAACTCACTTTTTTTTCAACAGCCCTGTTCTGGACAGATTTCGTTCTCTGTCTTAGATCTCAATTTTGATGCTGTTACTGGCCAAATTTAATTAAGTGGTCTTCTAATAAATTTTAGCCACAGATCATATCTTTAATTTCCATTTTGAATCAACTAATTCGGATCTCTGTAGACAACGTTATTACTGATTTAGTACTTACTGTTCAGCTAAAATCTGCCCAGGAAATTCCGAGGCAGATTCCAAGTCTCATATTGGTGTCAATTGCTAACATAGTTGCATTCATAATTAGATCTTAAGTCCTTCATGAAAGTTTTATATATATGTCTTAAGTTTCCAAAACATCAAAGAACACGAAATTTAGAGTTCCAGAACTTTAAGTTATCGAATTTTTAATGCATGCTGCTCCATGATAAAATTTCCAGCAACTCATATAACAACACAATTACTCATTTAATCATGCAATTATCATAAGATTTAACAATAAAGTTAACATATTAAATTTTTGTCATACAAGCACATACCTTATTAATCTCTTCTCCCTTTCCTAGGCTTTTTCCTTTCCTTTCCCTTCCTCAAGATTGCTTTTACCTTTGTATTTGGTTTGCCCTAAAACCATCAAACATATCTCATATCATCAAACCAATTTCTTTTTGTTTCAACCCACCATCACCTAGACAGCCCCTTCTTCCTTATTTCTAACCTTAATTATCATCACTTTACTTTCAATTAATAAAGAAAAGTAAGAGAATTGAAGAAGACAACTTACCCAAAGAATTTTTTTTTTTCTTCCTTTCTCTTTCTTCCTTATACCCTTTGTAGGGGGCTTCCTTTTTATTTTCTTGAGTTTTCTCTCTTAGATCCTCTATTTCTCTCTTTTGCTAGCTAAGTTGGGAACAAAATGGTAGAGAATTGATGGAGATGGTGGTCGGCCATACAAGATAAGAATGAGGGAAATTGTTTTTTTTTTTTTTCAATTGCTTTTAATGTCCAATTAATGAAGAATCTTCTAGACTAAGTTAAGGTTCATTGAATTTTAATGTCATTAATTAGTAAGATAAGGATGAGGATAAGGCTCATTGATGAAGAAATTTCTACAATTTGGTGAGTAGGCATATGATTCATCAATATTAATTAATGCTCATTAATGTATAAGATGAATATTAGG
Organism: Triadica sebifera; assembly: GCA_023653625.1. Lineage (NCBI taxonomy): Eukaryota > Viridiplantae > Streptophyta > Magnoliopsida > Malpighiales > Euphorbiaceae > Triadica > Triadica sebifera. The sequence continues at coordinate 346,885 of CM042899.1, read as the reverse complement.
TTAATATTCCTTAATAATAAAAAAAAATCTAGATTTGTTTCCTATTGGTCAATTTGATTAATTAATCATAATAAATTTTTAATCTTTAAATAATACATCATTTAACTCATAATTTCCTCTTTGTACAAAATAATCCCAAACCATTCCATAAATCCTCATTTAATCCAAAGAGAAATTTTATTTCAACTAATTTTAGCACTAAACCTTTAAATTCCCAATTAATAATGTCCTTAATAAATCTCCCTTAAATATTATTCTTTTTTCTGTGCATCCGGATTTAGACTCCGGTGTGCATTGACTTTGTCACATACGATCAGTGTCTAAATAACCGGATGTTACAGATCAGGAGCGCTCACACAAGCTTATGCTACCCTGTCCACTATCTGGCTCATAAGAGCTTCTCAAATCAATGGCGCTCACACAAGCTTATGCCACATTGATTGAGTATAATTACATCATAGATGAATAACCGGATCAAGGGCGCTCACACAAGCTTATGCCACCTTGTCCTCATTTATATGTGCTGATCGGAGCTTTCTCAAGTCAGTAGCGCTCACACAAGCTTTAGCCACACTGACTGAGCATCCCAGACCAATGGCGCTCTCACAAGCTTTAGCCTCATTGGTTGAGGTATAGTACGGTACTGTTCGCCCCCTTAATGACATGTCATCTATCTTGATTCTAGTCCGCAAGTAGAGTAATGGGCTTCTTTATTATTTTTACATCAATCATTATTCTCAAATTTCAACACATCAATATTCTCATATTTATCAACATCTCAATTTTCTTGTTTTGTAAACCTATAGTCATACTCATACATTATTTTCATTCATTTACTAGATTTATCAATATTCTCATGTTTATCGTCTGCATCAGATTTCATATATCATCCATGACAATTCATTTTTCTACATCAATCCATTTTTCTATATCACAACATATCACATTCTCACATCAATATATATATATATACATATATCTATATCCATATCATTCTTATTTCATTGGATAGACAATGACTTTCATTTACTTACCTGAATTCTTCATTTGATAACCATATTCATAATCACAAATACAGAGCATTCACGGTCGTAATTACTAATTTCACACCCGTGAATTAGTTCACGCCCGTAATCCCAAGCCGCGAACGCTACTGGAATGAATCGCCCAAAAGCATTCACAGTCGTGATTACTCATTCACGCCCGTGAATAAGTTCACTTCCGTGATTCCAACCCGTGAACGCTTCTGGAATGAATAGTACCATTTCCACCCCAGAAATGCACAACCGTGACACAATCAGTCACAACCGTGAACCCTCAAGTTCATGCCCGTGACTTTCAGCAGGAAATCTGCATATTCACATTTCATTCATTCTAACATCATCCAAATCATACCAAATTCTATTTCATGCATTTCTAAGGTTCTTTACTCCACTTATTACTTTCCAAAACATGTAAATGCCTGGATCATACAAGATTTTCTAACATGCATCATTAATTCAAAGTCACACAAGAATCTCATTCATACATGTCTAATCCTATGGTTTCATGTCATAATCATCATCATTCTTGAAATGCATTTATCTAAAGTCATGTTCAGCATGCATTATTTCAAACAAAAATAGGCTATTGCCTTAAGTTATGCACAAACCTTAATCTTTCTCCTTCACTCTTCTAGGTAGCTTTCTCTTTTCCTTTGCTTCTTAGAGTTTGTTCCTTTTCACTTGGAACTCCTACAACATCATAAATTATTATCATCACCATCTGATTTCCTCAAGACCCTAAGCTCTTTTTTTTCTCTCTCAAAACCCTAGTTTCTCTCTCATTCCACATAAATCTTGGATGAACTCAAAATTCGAACTTCCTTTAAGAAAAGATGAAGAAGAATAAGAGATGCTTCTTACCTTACACTTTTCTTCATCAAATCACAACTTTAGAGATTTTCTCTCTCTACAAAACTTGATTTTTCTTCCTCTTTCTTGTTCTTTCCAGCTTCCTTAAGAGTTATAGAAAATGAATATCACCTTGTCTTGCTCTTTCCCTTCTCTTCTCTTCCTTTCTCTCTCTAGAATCAAGGTGAGCTAAGGAAAATTTGTGGCTGGCGTGACTGGTAGAGAAAACAGAGAAGGAGACAGAAAATGAAGAGAAGAAGAAGAAAAGAAAGCCTTAAATAGGGTACCCTAAAAGTCTTCATGTGGGACCCACCATTTGACTATTTTCTCCCAATTTTACACTTAATCAATATTAATCCTCTTCTTTTAAATGTCATGGCCGGCCAAACCTATCAAAATGTGCCCAAAATTAATATGTTGATTAGCAATTAAATCTCATTAATCCTCCAATTTTTGGTAATTTGCAATTTGAGCCCAAAACTTATCAAATTTTGCAATTTAGTCCTTTAACATAAATCAACTTATTTAAACTCTATAATCACTTAATTAGGAATTTATCACTTAATTTAGCCATTACTTGATCAATTGTTTTGTAAAAATCCGAATTTAGGCTCCAATCGGTCAAACACGTCAACTTCGCAACACGTGCAACTCGGGGCCTAAATTAGCGGATATTACAGGTTAGCTTTGGGTCGGATTAAATCTATGATCACCATAGCTTAATCTTTGTTTACCTTATCTTGTTAAGGGGTTTCAAGGCACGGTCTTTGGGGTTCCGCATCAATTATATATGCACGGGAACCATGCATGGAAGGCAAGAAAGACAATCTTTTATCAATGGAGTGGAACAATCTCATATCATTGAAATGGGTTTAAAAGCTCACCACTCTTGCCTTTCAGCACTCAAAATTTGAATCTCAAAATTACAAATAAGAACCATAAACAAAAACAAATAATATGCAAGTGATCTATGCTAAGAATTAACAATGAACCCTAACAAGAATGAATGGAACAAAGTCTAGAAGCAAACTGATGTGAAAGAAATTTTTATTTAAAGCTATACACAAATTTAAATAGGTGTATGTTACTGATTTTTTTTCAAATTAAATCTAAGAATGCAAATTAGACTTAACTAAGGTAATTAGAAGCAAAAAGGACAAAATTAAAAGAATGAAAACTTAAGAGCACAAAGAATTAGAATTTATTGAAAAAAATTCAGAATCGGTTTCCTCCTAGTAAGTAGCCAATTGTCCCTTAATTAAACCCGTATTCAACCTTAATTTATCACCAACTAGCAAGAACTCAAGGTATATTTAATAGATAAGCTCAATTCCTCAAGTTCAAATCAATGCTCAATATGATCACTAAGGTATCTGAATTCAAAAGTTGTACTTTTCAACCTCAAAACCAATTATTTAAGTTGGATTGTTGTAGTTTATGATGATACCAAATAATTCCAGCAATCAATAATCATAGGATTTCAACTTGAAACTCAAAATAGCACAATTTCACAATTTTGGTGCTAAATTCGAAATTCTAATTTTTTTTCCTTTTTTTCCTTTTTTTTTGTTTTTTTTTTATAGAAAATAACACTGAACTAATGCTTAATAAACCTCAAACATATCAAAGAATTGAAAAAAACCCAAACTTGCAATTTTACTCTTTATGGCAGAAAGTTTTTTTTCCTAAGGTACCTCTAATGGCAAAATTTAAATCTAGTTAAGTTAACAACTAGAAAGCAATTTTAGAGGATAGATAATGATTACCTAACCAAAAGCTCTGATACCAAACTGATGCGGAACCCCAAAGACCGTGCCTTGAAAGCCCTCAACAAGATAAGGTAAACAAACCTTAAGCTATGGTGATCATAGATTGAATCCGACCCAAAGCCAACCAATCTAGCAAAGAACCAAGATTATATAGTTTATTAAGAATAGCCACGCCACAAGCAACATCACTTGATAAGTAACTGATTCCTAAAAGTAATAAAGAGATGCAAATCTACCTCACTTTAAAGAAAAACACTAAAATTCATTTTTATTTATTCATTGATTCATTGATGTCTTGTACAAGAAGCCTAGATGAGTATTTATAGCCCTAAGTCTTTGAATCCTTTATGGTAAAGGATAACTAAATCCTATTCTAACTCAATTCCTAAAAGTACAGTCATAATCTAACTCATATTCTAAAAAGGTAGAGTCCTACTTGAATTAGGATACTAATTAAATCCTTCTAAAATAAGACAAGTGGTGGGTTGGGCTTTATTTCTTTGGCTCACATGTCTATCACTAATTAAAGTCTAATGTAATTTAAATTGACAGCCCGCATACATAATTAAGCCCAATTATAAGTTAAGCCCAAATCCCATAAATAGGCACATGCATGGCACATGTTCTTGAGCACATGGTTGGCACATGATGTCTTCCACATGGATGACACATGTCTTGCACATGTTTGGCACATGACTCCTAGCATATGATTTGCACATGACTTGTAATCTTCAAGGTTTATGGACTTTGTCTTGTTTTAGCCCATTTGAATTCAATCTTTATGAAAGACTCCTTTGATCTTTACTTTAGGCTTCCCTTTTTGTAGTATTGGCCCATAAGCTTGATTGTGCCTTTTAGGCCCAATGTTGCTCTCAAAGATCCCTTTCTGCCTCATATGGTTTGGAACACGCCCCATAAGCATTTTGATCATATTAATGGGCTTTTGAACACCTTTTAAACCCATTTCAATGATATGAGATTGCTCCACTCCATTGATAAAAGATTGTCTTTCTTGCCTTCCATGCATGGTTCCCATGCATATATCAAGGATTAAAAATAGTGATTTTTTATCTAATAAGGGAAGAAGAAGCTGCAGAAGATGAATAGCTAAAAAAGCATATGAGAGAGAGAAAAGAACAATTATCTAGTCAATAACTCTACTGACTATCTTTCATATGTGTAAAGAAATCTTTACGAGCATGAACATGTCCTATCACAAGCGTGAGAAACCTTTCATAAGAAAACTTAACACATGACATTCACGATCGTGAAATCCTTATTTACGGGTGTGAACAACCTCTTTATCATTATGGTAAATCTTTCAAATTCTATTCTCACTACACTCTCTATCTTAACCAACCCAACTATCATATAGACCCTAAAAATTAGGCATTACAAATTGGATTTATTCTTAATTATATCAAATGATATTATAGTAATTGTGTTTAATTTAATATTTTAGAACTTGAGCAATATTGAATTATTTTGAACTCAAATTAATATTTTATCACATATATTTAAAATTAAATGATAAATATTATGATTTATTATTTAATTTTAAATATATATTAAATATATTTTTATTAAATAAAAAATTAAAATAAGGAGAAATGGTCATGACCGCATTTTAGACTCTGACTGTATATGTATATTACGGTAGTCTATAATGCAATATAGAGACGTACTAATCAAAGTTTAAATATAAATAAATAAATATGAGAAATTTATTCTAATATGAATATTTATTTAATTTAATGAAATGTTATGATTTCGTGCTATGCATGCAAATTACGACAATAGACCGGTCTGAAATTTGGGATTTTTTGTCTGATAATGAAAATATAATTTAAATATACCAGAGCATAGATAATATTATTTTAAGATCATATGTGGAGTTATAACATAAAATTTTGAGGTTAAGGGCTAAACTTTGCCCAAATACAGTCTTTAGTATGGATTTACGGTCCGATTTTCTATTTGGGAGTTAGAGATATGTGTTCCCAATTGTAATAGTGTTGATATGGTTGCAATTGAATTCTAAAATTTTTGAAACTAATAATTTGAAAATCGGATTTTTGATGAATTTTTACAGGCATGATTTGGAAAAAAGACTAAATTGCAAAAATGTAATTTTTGCACTAGTGGTCATTTTGCAAAATCAAGAAGATCATTTCGGAAATATTTTTTTTTGAGAATATTGAGATATTTAATTTGAGGAGATAAATTTATTTGGGATATAGAATTAGAGAAATTAAATTTATTCAAAGATTAAATTGAAAAGTGGAGAAATTGGTAGAATGACCCAAAAGTCAAACTCTCTTTTAGGTTTAATTGGATATTTGCCAAAATATATTATCGATTAACTTTAACTGACCAATAGAAACAATGATTAAGCTTAATTAAAATTAATTAGCTATTAATTTGGCTATAAAAGTAAAAAATGATCAATTATTCAACATTTTCAAATAAAAAGAAAAAGAAAAAAAAATATCTTCTCCTTCTTCTTCCTTTGCACGACCACTGTAGCCATTTTTCTTATTTGTTTTTCAATTGTTTCCACAAATTACCAATTTCAAAGCATAAGAAAGTATAAGGAATTAAGTAGTATTGAAGAAAATATTTTTGGTGGAAAATCACCTATTGACTAAAAATTTCAAGAAAATTAAAGGTGGGATTTTCTTCACTTTTCTTTCAAATTTCTATGGATTTAAATTGATTTGAATTATTTTTGTGAATATATTTTAGTCTAATGGGTGATATTACTTGGATTTGGTTGATGAAAAAATTAGATTTTTGTAGAAAAACTTGATAAAAATGGATAATGAGTTGAATGAGGTTTGAGGATAGTCGAAATAGTGAAAAACTGATAAAAATAATTTTTAGAAATTTTTGTGAAATTTTTGGGAATTTACATAATTATTGCCAAATTTTTGAGAAATTATTTTGCGAGAATTTGTGCCTTAAAATGATGCAAATAGAGTGTTTGGAGATGGAAAATAATTTTTGGAATGGGAGAATTTTAATAGAAATTTTAGATTTTAGCCTAATTATGAAAATATTTATTGGGAAAACATGAGTATGATTTTGGTAAAATTGATGATGAAAAAAAAAATGAGCTAAAGTGATTATAGGAATTTATTTAGAAATTTTAGAACATCTATTGAATTTATGAAATTTTTCGGGTGGAAAATAGAAATTAAGGGAAAAATAAAACTAATTGAGAAAAATAGTTTTGGAGGAGAAAAAATAAAGAAAATCAAATATTATAAAGAAAACTAATATTTGAAAATTGTTTATCGCATCGGAAAGTATGTAGGCGACCAAGCCTCGAACTACACATTAAATGCACGTAATGAGAAAATTTGTATAATATGATTTGATATATGTGAGAACAGGAGTTAGTCGAGGGACTTAATTTTACTAGATTTTGTATTTTATGTGGTTCGGTAATTAATTGTAAACCGTTTTTTATTAGATACAACTTCAGGACAAACACTAATCCGAGATAAAGGGAAAAAGCTAGCAAACACCGGCAAAAAATAAAGAGATTAATGTTATTGCTTTTATATATATATATATATATATATATATATATATATATATATAAACAATTAAAGTGAAATATTAATCATATTTATGATATTAATAAATTTAATTTGATTTTAATATTAGAATAAGTTTATTAGTAAATATGAAATGGGGTTTTAAGATTGTATGTATTTATTTATGTTACTATAAGAGGATAATTTATGAATTACAAAGGTATTTGGAGAATTATGATAATTTTTAAAATGTTAAAAATGTCTTCAAATTTTTAATTATGAAATTAATGAATTTAGCCCACGTATTAGCCTAGATGTTGAACTTGAGTATTATTGGCATGCCAATAGGATAATTATCTATAAAACTTGCGCATATATGCGGATCTTGTGAAATTATTTTTGATCCTGTGAATTTCTATGAATCATAATATTATCGGTCATGTGCATATATGTGGCCTACATACTTTATGCACCTGAGTCCTGTTCATATCTGTGGACCAGGTTATTAGCATTATAATATGTGGGCAGAATATAAAATTTTGGTTTTGTATATAGATGAGATGTTATGCAAATTTTTTGAAGGAAACAAAAATATTGTTTATGACTATTTTTAAAATAAATTGTCTACATAAAATAAATTTATGAGATTAAAAAAATGTTTTTATTTTTACTATGACTGTTATTATAAACTTTAGCACCATTGAGTTTATGACTCAGCACGGGAGTTTACTTTCTATTGCATAGGTATCAAGAAAGTAGATTAAAACGACAAATGTGTAGATAAAGGCATTGCTAATCAGTGGGCCCCACCAAATGGAGCCGAGCAGTAGCAATGGTAGCCATCCCGAGCAGGTTGGTTTTCTTATTGTATTTTGTTATTTTGATGTATATACAGATATTTAAATTTCATTATGTCATGTATATATATAAGTAAGATTGGGTTGTGACTAGAGAGTGTATGCATATTATTTATTTTATATATTTTAAATTTCTTATATATGATATGTTTTAAATGAATATTTGTGAAAAACATTTTATTTCTTACAACACTTATTATCTGTCTAGTATACAAAGGGGTATACGGAAGGGTAAGGGGTGTTACAATTTTATTGATATCAGAATGAGGTTTAGGCAGTTCTAGGATAACAAGGGATAAAATTAGGATTGCCTACTCATACATTAGTTTTTGAAATTTTGATTTGAATACATAAATTAAACTGTCATTGCTTCTTAATGTGGGTCAATGTTTTTGGCTTATAGGGTGATAGATTTCAATTATGGAGGGTCAAAGGATAGACCCTAGATACTTATGAGCCGCTTAGCACAGACGCCTCATACCTTTTAGCTCAACAAAAGACAGTTAAGGGTAGTGCATCCACCCGTAGATCGAATAGACCACATCGATAGGGTAGACGTACTCCACTTCTAGGTTTAGCTAGAGATGAGTTATTAGAGGACATGGAAGAGATCCTACGGCGTTCTATCGAACCATCCTCTTCTAAGATGGGGTTTGAAAGGCTCCAAAAGTTGGGAGCTATTGATATTTATGGCCACAAAGAGGATGATACGACTACCGCCGAGTATTGGTTAGAATGGACAGAAAGGATATTTCAGCAGATGGAGTACATGACATTGCAGAAGTCTAAGTGTGTGGAGTCTCTACTATAAGAGGGGTTTATGACTGGTGGAAGATAATACTACATTGCCCTTAGCCACCTGACCCACATTTCTAGAATTCTTTTAGAGCAGTTCAAGGAGAAATACATCCCTTGAACCTATACTTATTAGAAAAGGTATAAGTTTCTAAATCTTTGACAGGGAGATATGGCTATGATCAAGTATGAGAAGGAGTATACCCATCTTAATAAGTATGCAGGGGGTATCATTATTGATGAGATTGACAGATGTAGGATATTAAAGAAGGGACTTCGACCTCCTATCAGAGATAGGGTTGTGGGTTCTCAGATTAAGGACTTTACTAGCTTAGTGACAGCTACTGAGGCTGTGGAGAAGGCAGTTGCTATAAAGTTAAAGATAGTAGCTCAAAGCCAAAGTAAGAGATTTTTTTATCAGCAGGGTGTAAGTTCTTCAATGAGTAAGAAAACTAGGTTTTCTAGTGGTCGATTTCAAAGTGGATCTAGAGGTTCTAGTGCACCAGCTAGGCAAGGCCAACCCGCGAGATTTGCACCATTTATTGTTAGTACCTCAAGCATAATGGGGGGAAGACCCGTTGTATCTATAGTATGCTAGCAGTGTGGCAAGTATCATACTAGTGAGTGTTGGCTAACATCTAGAGCTTGTTTCACTTATGGAGAAACAAGCCATTTCAATAAGGATTGCCCATATCGAGATCAAAGTACAGAGAATATAGAGATGAGACCAGCTTTGAGTCATGGATTAGTACCTACCAAAGGCCGAGGTAGAGGTCAAATTAGGGGAGGTCAGATTGGATTAGTGCAAGTTGGGTCAGAGTCTATGAGTAAGTCAAGGGGTAGCCACACTACACTTGCTAGAGCATATGCCATAAGAAGACAAGAGGCGCAAGACCCCTCAAAAAGGTGCTGAAGATAAAATAATAAAGTGCAAGATTTGAAAGAAATATAGAAAAGGTATTTCCAAACTAATAAAGTATATGCAAGGTATATCTTAAGTATATCTCATCAAATAAATCATATATAACCAAGTGTATTCAAAGTATATGAGAGATATATGTTAAGTATATCTTATGCATTAAATGAAATGAGTTCAAATAAGTTTAAGTTGTAAGGTATATATGAGGTTGATGTGAGGTATAGCATATGCATATCATCAATTTTATTGAACACATATTTGCTCGTTTCTCACCCTTTTGTCACTAGTAAAAGGATTGAAATGTTAATAAAATAGTTGTATTAAAAATTAAAGGACAAGGATTACATGAAAATTAAAATGTGTAATGATAAAGTCCTATTACAACAAAGGTAAAGCCACTACATGATAATGACTCTAAGTAGGCTTAAAGCCTGACAAATCATCCCTAAGGCATGCTACCTCCGCCTCAAGGCTTTCCATACAAGACTCCATAAAGTCTTTGAGGTTCTCCAACCTCTCATCGATGGAAGTCTGCATCATGTCAAGTTGAGGTGCTAGAAGATCAGCAACCTGTTGTGCCAAAGTGGATGTTGAAGAGGCCGATGTCTGACCAACATCCTCAACCACCACCGGTGTCGATGTCTTGTCACGGGCTTGCTTCCATTGCTGGACACCCTAGAGGCCAGCTTTGAAAGCTTCGAAATCATTATCCTCCCAATAAATTTCACCAGCTAGAGTGGTTAAATGGTAGTAGAATTTTTCTTCAAGAAGAATACGGACAACTGCTCCCATTTTTATCAATGACTTGACATCGATTCAGTCTTGTGGATGTGTTAGAATGAGAGTGTAGATATGTTCATTGAAGTTCAAATAACCTAGCTCAATGGCAAGGTGTGTCACATATCCTCCAATCAAAATATCTCATGACGGCTTTGTTGCGATGGAAAGGAGGTGATTTGTTAACCATCGTGATAGGGCTACAATCCTCTAAGGTACTTACTACATTTTTGGAATTTGAAAGATGACTTTTGTTGTTTTCCTCTTTTGCAAGATTCACATGTCTTACCTTTTTCAAATTTGACTTTTGGAAGTCCACTCACTAGCTCTCCTTTGTTAAGGCTTTGAATTAATTACATACTTGTATGACCAAGCCTTCTATGCCATAGCCAAGATTCATCGCTAATAGACATAAGACACTTAGAAGAAAGGTTAGATATTTTGTGTAAGTCTATTATGTAAGTATTGACATCTCTATCTCTTTTGAATATCTTTTAGCCACTTAAAGAGGTTACAAGACATTCATTTGAGGTAAATATAACTTGGTTTCCCTTATCACATAATTGTCTTACTGTCGCACCCCCTTACCCAAACAGCACATGTCCGGATAAGGGAGAGCGCTACACTGACTTCTTCAAATAACTATTTTAGTAAACGCTAGCAAGACATAAATTTTTTTTTAAAACTTTTAGCTCATAGATATACAATAAATAATGTACATTTTATTTACATAATATAGTAATTATAAATATCAAGTTAATTCTTAACAAACTATGAAAGTCAATTTACAAATATGAACGTATACAATATGAAAAGCAAAATATAAAAGTTCAAAAGATTGTGACCCACTATTTCAAGATCAACTGCTTTAATTGACTAGGATCACCACTTGCTTTATCTACAATCTTCAGCTACCTTTCTATATCTGTGTGGAAGGAAAAGCTCTCACGCTAAGCTCTAGGCTTAGTGGTGCATATAAATAAGGTAATATACTATGTTATGAAACAAGCATTAACATATGTCATTTTATGCATAAAAATTTATTCATGTTATTCTTCTCCCTATGTCCCTATTTCATACGATTATGAACATCATGCATACATTTACAATATTATTTTCATTTATCTTTAATTATAACACACTTTTTTCATCTCTTTACTATTCTATCTCAATTTCTTTTTTTTTTCTTTTTTGCATTGTCATTCAACTTAACTTCATTATCTTTCCCACATCACTATAAAATTGGACTTACTAGAGACAGGTTATGGATCAGGAGCACTCCCAGAGCTAGAGTCACCCTATCCACTATTTGGCTCAACCGAGCTTCTCAAATCAATGACGTTCCCAGAGCTAAAGCTACATTGATTGAGTAATATAACATCATAGATGAATCACCAGACCAAGGGCTCTCCCAGAGTTAAAGCCACCTTGTCCTAAATTTATATATGCTCAACAGAGCTTCTCAAGTTAATGACACTCCTAGAGCTAAAGCCACATTGATCGAGCAATATCTCACATATTACAACATCATTCGCCCCCATAATGACATGTCATCTATCTTATTTCTAGTCCGTATTATAATAATGGACATGTCCATATTTCCACATTATTCAAATATCTTTACTTAATTACCTTTACAAACATATCAACATTCTTATTTTACTGGATAAATAATGTCATTTCACTTACTTACCTAAATACTTCATTAGTTAACAATTTTCATAATTACTCAAAATATTCACAACCGTGGTTACTAATTCACAACCATGAATTAGTTCACGCCCGTGATTCAAAGCAGTGAATGCTTTTGGGATGAATCGTGTCATTACCACACAGAAGTCACAACCGTGATATAATTTAGTCATGCTCATGAACTAGCAAGTTCACGCCCATGATTCAAAAGTCATGCTCGTGACTATCTACAGGAAACCTGCATATTCACTTTCCTTATTCATTTGTAGTTGCACCAAGTCATACCAAATACAAACTCATGCATTTCTAAAGTTTTTTACTTAACATATCAGGTTTTAATACATATAAATGCCTTTATCATAACTCAATTCTCTAACATACATTACTAAACTCAACATATCACAAAATCTCATTCTTTATATCTAAACCTATGGTTTCATGCCATAATCATCATTAGCGCAATTCAATCATTAATTATCATGTTAAACATGCATTATTTCAAACCTCTATTTTTCTCCTTCATTCTTTTAGGTAGCTTTATCTTGGCTTTTACTCCTTTAAGCTTGTTCCTTGTCACTTGGAACTCCTACCACATCATAAAATCATCATCAAAACCTTATTTTCTCAAAACTCTTATGAGACCCTAAACTCTCTCTCATGAAACCCTAAACTCTCTCTCATTATTTCTTTCTCTCTCTAGAACTCAAGGTTAGCTATGGAGGGTGGTGAGAGTGGCTAGCGTGACTGGTTCTGAGCATAAATGGAAAGAAAAAATAAAGTAAGGAGAAGAAGAAAAGGAAGAAATAAGAAAATAAACAAAAGTCCTCATGTGGGACCCATCAATCTTTGACTATTTCTTTAATACTTAGGCCTAATTAACACATTAATCTCATTCCATCATGCTATGGTCAGCCAACCCACATTTAAATGTCCAAATTTCATATGTTTAATTAGCAAATAATCTCACTAATCCTCAAAATTTTGGTAAATTGCAAATTGACCCCAAAACTTATCAAATTTTGCAATTTAGTCCTTTACTGCAAATCAATTTCTTTAAGCTATATAAACTCTTTATTAGGCATGTATCATAATTATTAATCATTATCTTGATTAATTTTGGTCAAAATCCGAATTTAGACTCTAATCGGTCAAACGCGTCAACTTCGCAACACATGCGACTCGGTACCTAAGTTAGCGGATATGACACTTACACTTAACATATTATGTTTCAAACTATTAATAAGAAAAACATCTTCAATAAAAAGTAGTATTATTAATATCAATAGAGTCAATGTCAATTACCTTACCATTAGGATTGTTCCGAAAGGTTACCTTACCATGATCAATTCTTTTGATGTGATTGAAGAGTTCTTTGTTTACAGTCATATGCATTGACGATCCACTATCTACAAGCCAAGCATTTTCATTTATAGTGGACTTGAGGCATACCTATAAAACTATGATTCAAGTTTGGTTTTTAGGTATCCAAACGAACTTGGGTCCTTGGGGGTTAGCACTTGAAAGTTCCCAATGAGTCTTCCTTATCCAATAATGTTTGTTGATATGACCAAATTTCATGCAATAATTGCATTTTTTAGCTCTATATATATTTTTCAGTTTTGACATGCTTTTAGGTCTTAACATCCTTTTAGAATGAGTTTGTGTGCAATGACATACATATGCATGATGAATAGGTGCTTTCCTAGGTGTATGCCTTTTATACATAAAAGAATGATTGGCCTTTTGATGTTTCCCTCTTAAGCCAAGTGACTCTTGACTATTCTTCTTTTGAATAGAGAGTTTTGTGTGTGTTATGCTCTTAGCCCTTGGGACTATTACCTCACTTGTGGAGGTTTGTGGTGCACTAGACTTAAAAAATATAGTCTTGTGAGATGAAGAAGATGTTTCATTAAAGCCTAGACCATGTATTATTCATCCATGAAGTGATCCTCTAAAGCCATGAAGCATAAGTTGACCTATTCACCTTCATTATCATCTTTTTGCTTGAAAAGTTTTCATCATCCTATGTGGCTTTGTGACCTTTCTCCTCATCATCTTTTTGAAATCTTTTTTTGTGTTTCTTGAGCTTTGGACATTTTGGCTTGATATGTCCTTTCTTCCCGAATTCATAACATTTTATCTCCATTTTATTTCTTTGAGAGTCATTTGAGGAGTGTTTAAGGGTTTTTTGTTTGAAGTTTCGAGAATTATTAAGTCTCTTTTCAATCATTCTTTTTATTCTTCTTGATAGCATGGCAATGTCCTTATTCTCATCATCACTTTTCTCTTCATCACTCTGAAAGAATTGGAAATATTTGGTCACGGGCATGACTAGTCTTTCGCAAACATGATTTATTTGATCATTGACCGTTGGTTTGATCCTTCATGGCCGTGAGCTTTCAATGGTGGAGAATTGACACTAAGCTACATTCATGGGTATGACATTAGTAGTCACGGGCATGACACTTTGCTATTTCTTTGATATTTATTTTCAAAAGTTGTCTTTCAATCTTACTTCATGTTCTAATCAAAGTATATTCTATTTAACACACTTAGAACATAAACATTGTTAAATACATTATTGTTATTTTATTTGTTATTAGCAAAATGATGGAACTTTGCTATTTCTTTGATATTTATCTTCAAAAGTTGTCTTTCAATCTTACTTCATGTTCTAATCAAAGTATATTCTATTTAACACACTTAGAACATAAACATTGTTAAATACATTATTATTATTTTATTTGTTATTAGCAAAATGATGGAACTATCTCTCAAGTTTCAACAAATGTTATGCAAATTTTCTAATGGAAACAAAAATATTATTTATAACTATTATTAAAATAAATTATCTATAGAAAAGAAATTTATGAGATTAAAAAAATATTTTTATTTTTACTATGACTATTATTATAAACTTTAGCACATTGAGTTTATGACTCAACGCGAGAGTTTACTTTCTTTAGCCCAACTATCAGAAAAGTAGGTTAAAACCAATGTGTGTATAGATAAAGGTGTTGCTGATCAGTGGACCCTACCAAATGGAGCCGAACAATAACAGTAATAGCCACTCTGAGCGAGTTAGTTTTTTTATTGTATTTTGTTATTTTGATGTATATATAGATATTTAAATTTCATTATAGTATATATATATAAGTAAGAATTGGTTTGTGACTAGTGAGTGTATGTATATTATTTATTTTATATATTTCAAATTTTTTATATGTGAAATGAATATTTTTGAAAAAGATTTTATTTTTTATAACACTTCTTATCCGTCAGTATATAGAAGGGTAAGAAGTGTTAAAAAAAACTTTCATAACTCTAATATTTTTAATACTGAAACTCAACTCTATTTGTTATTCTCAAATTCAAGTTGACTCTGAAAAGGCAAAGAATCAAGGGTTAGTGGTTTAATCGGTATTGAAGCGGGATCAAACCAGTCAAAGTGAATTTTTTTTAAAATATAATTTTTAACATATTTTATACATAATAAAATGTAAAAAAATTACATTAAACATGTTTCATGTACAATAGTATATTTAAAATATTAAATATTCAAATTTAAATTAATATACAAACATATTTAAAAAATATTTTCAAGTATAATGATGTCTATATTTATAAATATTACTATAAAAAATAATATAATTAATTTATTTTTATATTTATTAATTTTTCAAAAAACATAATAAATAGTAATGCTAAAAAAATTCAACATTCATTTTTCAAGTAAAATATTTTTGATAGAAATAAAATAATATTAAAATTAATTTATATAAATTGTTTTCATAATTTATATTAATAATCATTGGAAAAATGAAAAATTATTATTATTTTGATTTTAAAATTTTAATTGGTGTTGTAAAATTTCAAATTGGAATTTAGGAGGCATATAAAATGTCAATTCTACAATGATTTAGGCCTTTAAATCTTTCTTGTTGGTAGGTTGGAGACAAGACTGGTAGCTCTAGTTCATTACACAAAGCTGGTAGCCCCAGTTCATCAGATATAAAGTGTGAGGCTCTCGAGACTGAAATAAAATGTCAAATCTACATTGTTTAGGCCTTTAAATCTTTTCTTGTTGGTAGATTGGAGGCAAGGCTGGTAGCTCTAGTTCATCAGATATAAAGTGTGAAGCTCAGATATATAGTGTGAAGTCTCGAAACTGAGCCTCAAATTGTTCCGACTACAAAAGGCCACTGTCCAATTTTTTTAGGTTTTTATAATTATACTTGATTCTGCTCAGGGAGAAAGAGACAGTAAAGGCATGTCAATAATGCAAAGTTGCTTCAAAGCACTTTCAAGCGTTTACAAAATGCTTAGAAAACTTAGTTGAGCTGTCGTGTCCAATCAAAAGGTTCCCACTCTCGAGCAAAATTTGCTACTGCCTGCCTTTGTACCTCTACCGACTCATGCCTCCTGTGACGATACATGTCCTCCTCCGGCAACTGTAGCATGCCTCTTATCACATTAAGCCCCAGGCAACTTTTAAACTGCTGCTCGTCGTCAATCACATGGACAAACCCCTTGTTCAAACCAAACTCAACATGGAAGTAAGGGAAGTCCTTGGGAATCGAACCTCGCAAGCCCTTTTCACTTGTATCGATCAGTTTCTTTGCATTATGCTGGCTCCACTCATCTTCGGCTTCATCGATTGCCTGAAAAAAAAACAAATCTTCAGACTCATCCAAGAGCGAGGAATTTAACAAAATGAAAATATATACATATAACTATGCCAAAGATAGCATATTGCTCCTCTTTTTTTTATTTTATTTTTTTCATTTTCTAGCAAAGTGACAAGTTCCCCAGTATATTCCTTAGCGCACAAGGAGATAATATGCAAATGCATGCTGCATTTAGATGAAAGCAACGTTGACAGAAGTTCACATTCAAACTTCAAGTAAAGAATGAATTATTTTAGTTTCACATGATATTACTGTACTTCATGTCCAATGTCATCTCGCTGTTTGAGAGAGAATAAAATGCACAATTTAATTGAGAGATTCTGAAGAGTCCCCGGAATTTTCCAAACCGCTAACACAGAATCAATGAATCAGAAAAAGAAAACAGGTGAAAGAAACCTTACCTTTTTAAAATAGAGGGGGGCTGCTTGAGCAATTTTTCGTGGCAGGGGAATACACTCTATTAAACAATGGCGACGTTGTTTTGCCAATCCCATTACCGTTTCCAGAAATACTAAGTCCTTCTCTTGCTTTGCAAACATCATTATAAGGCATTTCTTGAAATTGCGAATTTCTTCCCATACATTATTGTCAACATTCCTTGTAGCTGACTCATGCTGTAAAAGCCCAAAGCAGTCTCCATTAGAATACAAGAATTAAAGTAACAGAAACCTCAATCATGTCCCTTTAATTCCCAGGCATCTAAACTAGTTTGTTTTCATATTATATTATGCTAGAAGCTCTCAGGACGTCTTAATTCAAGTAAAATAAATTTGCCCCCATCCATAATAATTCTGGAATATATCAAATTTTGCACAGTTTGCGAGTAATAATCCGAAGTAATGGCAAGGTAAATTGTGCGACAGATGAAAAATAATAGCCAATAGTAGACCGTTCTAGCATCATATGATAAGGTTAAGCTTACCTGCATAGGTAAGATGCAGCAATGACCTGGTACAACAAGCTGCCATTGAGGCAACATCAAATACGTGAAGTTTGCTATTGACACGACAAGATGTTTTGGCTGGTTTGGGTTCTCAAAGCAAAAAAGGCAACGCTCTTGCTGAGTAAAGATGCGCTTTGCAAGAATATTCTTCTCTGAGAACTTGCGATCATTGCCTGCCCCCTTCATCCGCAACTTTTTGCTTGGGCCATCTTCAAAATCGTATTCATCATCTGCTCGAGCAGATAAACTATATTGTTTATTCTGGATTATCTTTTGAGCTAGGTGCCTGTCAGCATCCTCTTCCTTCCTTTTGGCAGAAATATCTTGAACAACATACCTAGAAAGAAGAAAAGGAAAATAAAATCATGGCACTGGTATGTGGGAATTGCAAAAGAGCCAGAATGGGGGGCCAATATTGGAAAAGGAAATTGGAAAAATATTTGCAACAATATTAGGTAATGTATGTTTTATCTAGAAAAATTTAAGAAAATTACAGGTCGCAAGATTACCTATTGGAGCGCCCGACACTTTGATGTCTGCTTAAATTTTCTCCAGGGACCTGCTTTCCTCTTATATTCTCAGCATCTTCCTATTAAAAAACAAACAAGCAAAGGAAAATGGCTCCAATAAGTCACTGAAGTCAAAAGGCTCATGCTTTTATGAGTTAAGGTAGGGTAGTAGTTACATTTTCCGTTTTCAATAACGGCCACTTCCCTATGCAAGCAACAAAACAAATTCTAATATCCAACTTTCTGACAGAAGTTTCAGAAACAGTGTTCAAGAATCCTAAGGCAGTCACTAGCTCCATTTTACTGGCCTAAACACATTTCGCTGTTTTGTTGAAACTGACAAAAAAAGGTCATAAATTCATGAAAGTTACTGATTTTACCAAGAAACAGTGGAGGGATATCTTACTGCTTCAATATTACAGCATAGTGCACAAATTAAGCAAGAAGAAATCATTCCTGCAATGGAACTCATGTTTTCGCAACATTATGGCATCAAAAGCCAAAATAACATAGAATCTAGCATTTGGCTGCAAACACCCCATAATTCAAAGATAAAACACTTTCAACAAGCACCTATCCCTTAATTTTCCATTTTAATTTAAGAAGAAGAAAACACTTTCAGATATATGTTGAGACAAACAACAGCAATGGCAGAGAGTGCTCATCAATGATTGATGTTATTGAAATAGTTAAGAAGACAGAAAGATAGGCTAAACAGAAGAACAGAAATGTAAAAACTGTGATCAGTCTTACCATAAGCTTGTCAGCTTCTTCATGCCTTCCTTTTATACGAAGCTGCAAAGCCTTAGCTGCCAGCTGGTTCGCACTCAATGATTCGTTAACTGTTGCAATGCCTTCACTAGGTTTATTCAATTCAGAAGAAGTGGCTTTTGACCCTTCATTTTCATCTTGGTTCATGAAGGTACTAACAGAACCGGCAGGATCATTATTCCGCTGACTAAGAACTTTGCTCATAAAGCTTCCATCATCAGCAAACTTATTTAAGCTAGACACTGCAGCAGAGATTATTCCTGCATCCTTAGCAGACACCTTTTGATTTTTTTGTTTTCCCCAGGATAAAGAATCATGTACTTTGGGAGCTCTCATTTCAGGATGCCGGCCAGATACATCCTTTAAGTAGTCTCGACCAGGATTCTGATGATAAAAATCATATCGTATTAAGTACTATAATCTCTTCTTACCCAAAAGCAAAGACAATTGATTATCCACTCATTTCCTAAAATTACTTCATAAATAGGGAAGAAAAAAAAATCCAAGATTTTGCAAGTACCTTTTTTGCATCTCTCTCACTTTGACCATCTGCACCAGTTCCGTGGTCCTTTGTTTGCCCTCTCTTTCTACTTTTTACAGCATGTAGATGAGCATGTGCTGGGGCAGCAGTACGAGATAATGCTGAGACAGTTAATTGACCAAGAGAACCCCATCTTTCTTCTACAACCTGAAAATTTCAATATTAAAACGAAGTTGATAAAGGCTATAGTCATGTCTGGTTAGAATAAGACATTAAAAAAACACCTCTTCAAGCATTTTCCCCTCTCGAGCCGCTTGCTCTTGTGCGCGTTTCAAGGCTTTCAGTCGCCAGCTTGCACCTCCATCCCCAACAACGGAAGAAGAAGATAGTTTGTCTCCACCTACTCTTCGTTCTTCTGCATCATCTGGATAACCACTTCCATTGTTCTTCAAATATGGATTCAATTCCCTGGAATTCACTTTATTTATCTGGTGAAAAGGAAAAAGAAAAAGAGAGAAAAAAAAAAAGCATAAGCATAATTACAGAGCACATGTAAGTACAACCTTTCTTGAGAGGTAAAAGAGACTGAAGAATCAATTACGCAGAATGTTCAATATAGCACAATGCTGGGTAAACACTTAATTCAATTCAGAAAAATTTTAGAAGGATGGTAAACAGTTGTCCACGGCGTTAACAAAATTATAAGTTCAACAACTGAGTTAGCTAAACTTTTATTATGTTCAAAACTGTCGACCCAAAAATTTTCAAGAAATAAATAAATAGAAACCCTCCAATGGAAAAATGACAAAAGCCGATAGCTGCATTTATGAAAGACATGTAGCATCACAATAGAGGTAACAATTTAAGTTAAGAATGTAGAAAGATGAAAGCTATTATAGAATATTTATTCCTTCAAAACTCAAACAATAATTAATTGCAGATAATAAAAGGAAAAGTAGGACAATAAACAAGCAAGTGAAAACTATGTGATTTGTGACTATAACTGAATCAGAAAAAAGAGCTTACATCCTCCACAAGCAGTTCCTCTGGCTGGTCAATAACACTCATTGCAGGCTTTCTATCAGTTTTGACTGCAGGTCTAAGCATCCAATCCAACCCCATTTCTTTTCTTGTTATTTCTATCTTCTCTGCAATATGAGATACTCTATCATCACCTAGAGATAGTTTATAAACACAATCAAACAACATGATTAGGCTATATTAGTTGTCAAAAAATGTAACAAAATATAAAACATCAAATATCACAGACCAGGAAAATCATTACCCTCATACATTTCTCCTGTTTCCTTTATCTTCTTCTTGCCTTCCTTTCCTCCGCCTTTTCCATCCTCATCTGTAGAGCCATATGAAGAGTATTCCTCAGATAAGTAATGTTTCTTGGAACGTCTTGATCTTCTTTTTGACCTATCACCACCCTCATTTCCAGAATTATGATGTTTTTTTCTCTTATTTTTTCTTCTATTCCTTTCTTTCTTTTCATTATGGTCGAAGGTGCCCTCACTTTCACTATCACTTGAATATTCAGATGAATGCTCATCAGAAGAGTACCATTTCTTCTTTCTCACAGACCCTTTCTTTATTCTCCCAATATCATCATCTGAACTATTACTATAATTTGAACTCTTGCTTGTCCTCCTATGCTTTTCTCTGCTATCACCAGACTTCTTTCTATTTTCTGTATCTGCCTAATGTCAAAAAAAAGAAATTGAGAAACATTAGTAAAATGAAGTTAAAAAAAAAACCTCTATTATAAAAAGAACCAAAGCAAAATAAGAGTAAAGAATAATTGTTACTTCATTAATCTGGTCACGAGGTATGAACTTGACCCCAGAAAGCATACTTGTCGTTAAACACTTAGCAACCTAAAATCAGAAACAAAAAACACACTAAAAGATGTATCAGATCAATAGACAAAAGCTTGTAGCCTCAAGCTACTCACTATATACTATATCAGAGCTAGGTTGGTCGGTGCAACAGTGAAGGGGATAAAAAGAACAGTAAAGCAGCTGATGATTGAACCAGGTAAGATCATTAGCAAGAAGCAAACTCATTCAGAATAAACAGTGAAGCTTCCCTTTCAAAATTGACATGGAAAAACAAAATTATGAAGCAGCTGCCAATTCGCAGGCATTGTTTCACAAAATATGCTAAAAGAAACAGCATCTCACAAGTTCATCCAACCATTGAAAAAACAAAAGAGAAAAATCCAGATGGGTTAATTTTAATCTACTCCTTTACAGAAACAATATAGAACGTTTAGAGAAAACATAATCTTTGGACAAAATGAATTAAAACCTAATAATCCATGAAAATTACAAAATTTTGAGATATAACGTGGAAGCGTGATTGAGGTTATACCTTTCTGATGGGGGTGGCTCGTGACTGGAATGATCACCGGAATGTCGTCGTAAAGTATAACTTCAGCTCGGTAAGATGCCCAATGAGGTGAACAAGTCCTTAGAGCTTAATCCCCAATTGGCTGAGAAAGAAAAAGGGCATAACAGGGACAAAAGAAAAAGAGAGAGAGATTAGGCCCGCCTAGGATCACTTGAGAAAAAAGGTTTTGAGTTTCCATGAAACTACGCCGTATTCACAGAGCGAAAGAGGCATCAAAGTAGAGCAGAGGCAAAAAACGAAGAAAAAATTGAGAACATCTAGCGAGCTACAAAGTAACGTGCGTGTGTCGGGGGCCATTCAAAAATTGAAAATTTTTTAACATTATCTTAAAAAATTAGAAATTTATAAATTAAATTCTTATAAATTATATTGAAAAAAAAACTATATTGTATTATTTTAAAATTTTAGAACAATTCGATAGGATTTTTTCATTATTTCAGTATTAAATAATTACAGTACTAGGGGATGATTCAAATTTAAAAAAAAAATTAATTAAACTAATTTCAAAACATATACACTTAGAATTATCTAAGAAAAAAATCAACTTCAAATATAAAGTAACCAGCATGAAATGACCAATATAATTTTATTTGACTCGGTTAATATGTGCTATTTCAGCTAACAAATTAATGTCTAACCCATATATATTTACACAAAAAAAAACTCATGGAATGAACAATAGCACAATAACATATTGCACCAACGGTCACGTCCAATCATAAATCACCTATATGCGTTTTTTTATAAGAATATATTGTAAATTGACAATAATATACAAACCAGACAGTAATGCTCTATCTTTAATTAAAATTTAAAAGGAAAAGAGCAACCAAAATATTGTGTCTCCAAGTTCTCAATATATAAAATTAAATGCTAATTCAGTGCTTAATAATACCTATCAAAATAAAATTGCTAATTTGATTGAAAAAAAAAATACTATGTCAATTGTCCAAATCAGATTAGTTTGGTAATACCCCACCTTAAACTTACTATTTAACCGTTGTCATGACTGACTATCACGTGTTACATAGCTTATTGAGTTTAATAAAAAGTTTGTAAAGTTAACTTATAATTTCTTAAATAGGTAGCCGAAGACTTGAAACTGTCTAATTAATTAAAACTTACCAGAGCTCTATCTATTTTATTAGCTTTCCATATTAGGTTTAAAGTACCAATGAAAATAATTCCATGCCTTCAACAAGTTCAATCTCGACATATTCTCGACATATGTCAAATAATGGCTTTAACCCCCATTGCATAAATAGAAAGGATCGTGAAGTTATCAACTTGTCATTACTGATTTCTCATTATGCAAAATATTTATGTAACATGGCATTTCTAGTAAGGTTAATAGTTCACTATCTAACCCTGAGTACAATTTTCATCCCTTGGATACAAATATTAAATATTTACCTTAGGTTTACAACTTAGGGTTACTACATATAGATTTCTGCCCAATTGATATGCATTACATGTCAAGTGATATAATATAAAATAAAAAAAAACATTTAAAATAAACTGACTCAAAAAAACAATACTCCATCGACTATATCTGTAGAGCCCACATGCATTTCAATCTCTATCAAATTTATCTATACTCTACGGGTTTTCATGCCTTTGACCAAAATTCTAATCCACTCACACCTACTTTGTACCAACTTGTGAGAAAAAAATAACACGTGCTAAGTGTTAGATAAGTGTTCTAAAGACAATCACATTTAGCATTTATTGTACAAATTTATTTGATTAATAAGAGATATTTTTATTAATTTAATGTTCATTTGATATATGAATAAATAGTGATTTTAAATCAATTAATGAAGTCTTTGATATATAACATAGCATGAAGAAAATCATGATAAGATCATGACATTGAGATTCTTATCATGTGTAATTATTTTAGTATCTAAGTTATCCCTAGTTATAGGATTAATAAGATGGGAACATTATTAATCCAGACGTACTAGTGCATGTTATACTCCTTGATTGAATTAAGTCATAGATATCATAATCTGTAAGCATGAGATGTTTAGAGTTAACATGTAGATACTTGCTAAGTGTAGCTAAGTACATTGAATGACCTGCTATGAGACAATCATAAGGATAAGCTATTCAAATATCAATGATAGTCTCAATACAGCAATAGTGCAAGTATCTTTAGACCTGAGGTACTCAAGAATACCTTGGATACTAATTCTATATTTTGACACTATTCCTTGTTGTCTTAGGGAGGTTGCTCATAAGGTGGTGATTGGATACAGCTTGAGGTATTTGAAGGAAATTAGATAATCAACAAAGGATTCGCCACTCCTAATAGAAAAGAGTGTATACCAATGACCTCTTGTCGGGGTCATTACTCCGGAATCTTTGGCCGAAGTAGAGATGTCGTAAAAATAGTCTTCAATGATATATCTAACATAGTAATAAGCCTCAAATATAAGAACTAACATTATTTGGGCTAGAATGGTGAAAGGATTAATTGCACAGAAATTGTCTATGAAAAGGTTTGTAACTAAACCACTGACTTTCCAATCAATTAGAAGTCATGATATATTGCTAGATACCGCTCATGACTTGTTTAAGTTAATCATTAATTTAAATAGCCAATATAGTTTGGAATCTAATGGGTCACACTCATTGAAGATATGGAAAATACGTAAAATGGTTTTGAATATGATTCAAAAAATGAAAAAAAAATTATTTTGGATTGGAACGTGATAAAATAGCAAGAAAAATCACTCTAGACGGATTATGGGCCCATGCATTCCCACTGGCTAGGTAGGCCAACAGCAGGCCCATGCGAGCTGTGCTGTGGGGCGCATATAGCCTTGTCGTTTGGCCAACTTTGGCATTAATTAGGCCATTACTGCAATTGACTTTTCTTCTCCAATTTTAATTTTTAATATTTTTTTGAATATGATTTAGATAGAAAAGACATAAAATAGCATAAAAGAGACATAAAATTAATTTTTGTGAAAAATAATTTTTAGACATACTGTAACACTCCTCCTCACCCGAACATCACGTGCCCGGATGATGGAGCGCTAATGTCCTTTCTTTCTCATACTTCATATGTATATATTTACACATTTTTTTTGACTCATGTATATATATATATATGAATATAAATAAAAATCAGAGTATAATTTATTTACATAATATAGAAATTTTTAACATCAGAGTAATTATTAACAAACATTAAAAGTAAGTTTTACAAACTCAAACATTTCTTTAATATAAAAGTCAAATACAAAAGTTTCAAAACTTGTAGCCCACTTTCTCAAGAATTCGGCTGCTTTACTTGAATGGGATCACCGCTTGCTTTATCTAGCGTCTTCAGCTACCTTTCTATATCTGCATGGAAATTAAACTCCACGCTAAGCTCTAAGCTTAGTGGTGCATATAAAGAAGGCAATATACTATATCATGCAACAAGCATTAACAATCATCATTTCGTGCATTAAAATGTTTGCATGCATGACTATCAACACATTCCTATTTCATAAAAGTATAAATGTCATGCTCATATAGACATTGTTATTTTCATTTATCTTTAATAGCAATTTATTATGCAAATCTATTTATCATTACATTTCCATCTCATATCATCATCATTTTCTTATTCTTTCCTTTTCTTATTTTTCCGACATATCCTCATTATCTTGCCCACATCACTCTAAATCTTTGGACTGACTGGATACGGGTTATGGATCAGGAGCGCTCACACAAGCTTATGCCACCCTGTCCACTATCTGGCTCATAAGAGCTTCTCAAATCAATGACGCTCGCACAAGCTTATGCCACATTGATTGAGTATAATTTCATCATAGATGAATAACCGGATCAAGGCCGCTCACACAAGCTTATGACACCTTGTCCTCATTTATATGTGCTGATCGGAGCTTTCTCAAGTCAGTAGCGCTCACACAAGCTTTAGCCACACTGACTGAGCATCCCAGACCAATGGCGCTCACACAAGCTTTAGCCACATTGGTTGAGGTATAGTACGGTAGCGTTCGCCCCCTTAATGACATGTCATCTATCCTGATTCTAGTCCGCAAGTAGAGTAATGGGCTTCTTTATATTTTCACAGCAATCATTATTCTCAAATTTCAACACATCCATTTTTTTTTTCATATTTATCAACATCTCAATTTTCTTGTTTTACAAGCATATAGTCATACTCATACATCTTTTCATTCATTTACTAGATTCATCAATATTCTCATGTTTATCATCTGCATCAAATTTCATATATTATCCATGACAATTCATTTTTCTACATCAATTCATTTTTTTTCTATATCACAACATATCATATTCTCACATCAATATATATACATATATCTATATTCATATCATTCTTATTTCACTGGATAGACAATAACTTTCATTTACTTACCTGAATTCCTCATTTAATAACCACATCCATAATTTCAAATGCAGAGCATTCACGGCCGTGATTACTACTTTCACGCCCGTGATCCCAAGCCGTGAACGCTACTGGAATGAATCGCCCAAAAGCATTCACGGTCGTGATTACTCATTCATGCCCGTGAATAAGTTCACTGCTGTGATTCCAACCCGTGAACGCTTCTGGAATGAATAGTACTATTTCCACCCAGAAATTCACAACCGTGACACAATCAGTCACAACCGTGAACCCTCAAGTTCATGCCCGTGACTCAATAGTCACACCCGTGACTTTCAGCAGGAAATCTGCATATTCACCTTTCATTCATTCTAACATCATCCAAAACATACCAATTTCTATTTCATGCATTTCTAAGGCTCTTTACTCAACTTATTACTTTTCAATACATTTACATACCTTGATCATACAAGATTCTCTAACATGCATCCTTAATTCAATGTCACAATTATCTAATTCATATATGTCTAAACCTATGGTTTTCGTGCCATAATCATCATCATTCTTAAAATTGCATTTATCTACAATCATGTTCAGCATGCATTATTTCAAACAAATATAGGCTATTGCCTTTAAATTATGCACAAACCTTAATCTTTCTCCTTCACTCTTTTAGGTAGCTTTCTATTTTCCTTTGCTCCTTAGAGCTTGTTCCTTGTCATTTGGAACTCCTACAACATCATAGATCATTTTCATCATCATCTAATTTCATTAAGACCCTAAACTCTCTTTTTCTCTCTCAAAACCCTAGTTTCTCTCTCATTCCATATAAGTCTTAGATGAGCTCAAAATTCAAACTTCCTTTAGAAAAGATGAAGAAGAAGAAGAGATGTTTTTTACCTTACACTTTTCTTCACTTAATCACCACTTTGGAGATTTTCTCTCTACCAAACTTGATTTTTCTTCCTCTTTCTTGTTCTTTCCAGCTTTCTTATGAGTTATGGAACCTGAAAATCACTTTGTCTTGCTCTTTCCCTTCTCTTCCTTTCCTTTCTCTCTCTAGAATCAAAGTAAGCTATGGAGGAGAAGTTGTGGCTGCATGACAGGTAAAGAAAAGAGAGAAGGAGCAGAAAATGAAGAGAAGAAGAAGAAAATAAAGCCTTAAATAGGGTACCCAAAAGTCTTTATGTGGGACCCACCATTTGACAATTTTCTCCCAATTTTACACTTAATCAATATTAATCATCTTCCTTTAATATCATGGTCGGCCAACCCAATTTTAAATGTCCAAATTTCTTAAGTTAATTAGCCATTAATCTCATTAATCCTCCAATTTTTGGTAATTTGTAAATTGACCCCAAAACTTATCAAATTTTGCAATTTAGTCATTTACCGTAAATCAACTTCTTTAAACTCTATAATCACTTATTTAGACATTTATTATTTAGTTTAACCATTTCTTAATCAATTATTGTAAAAATCCGAATTTAGACTCCAATCGGTCACACGTGTCAATTTTGCAACACGTGCGACTCGAAACCTAAATTAGCGGATATTACACATACAAATAATTCTCTTAAGAACATATTCATAGTTAACACTTTGAATATTATTCAAAACAATTTTTTTGATAGTTTCTTGTTCATATTTTCATGTGGATTATTATCAGAGACATCCTAATGTGAATTGTTGTGATTTGCTACAATCTAACAAGGTGAAGACAAGAAATTATAAAGTATAATTTCTAACATCTATATTTAATAAATTAGTTTTAATAGCATAAGTATAATCTTTTATTTCGGATTTTAAAAAATTTTATTTTTCTGTTGCGTTTATAAATGAAATTTGCCTTCAAAATCCAAAAGTGGTATTAGAGCCCCCTTGTGTCTATTAAAATAACTTTTAATTGAAAGTACAATAAATTGCACGGTTTAAATGGTTTTGGATCATTAGATTTAAAAATTTAAAATTAATATGTAATTTTTTCTACAAATTCTTTTTCTCTAATATGATAATGGGATGATTAAAGATGATTATTTTGATTGAAAAATAATTTAAATGTGATTCAAATAATTAATTTTGGATTTATTTTCAAAATGCTAAAAAATGCATTATTTAAGAATATGTGTTGTTGTTTGGGCTAATTGATAGAATTGTTTATATTTTTTTATAATTTGATTATATAAAAATTATTTATATATATTGAGAATGTGTTTAAGGCTCTAGAAGTATTTAATAGTTAATTAAAAATTATTTTAATTAATTGTTCAAGCAACCACAAAACGGAACTATTTTGGCATACTCAGAAGAATTGTTTTGTTTTATTTTATTTATATGTGATTATTTTGTTTTAAGCACCTTAAATTTTTTTTATGTAATTAAAAATATGTAATTTTGATGTTAGATACATAAAATTTTATTTTTCTCATATTTAAAATTTTTAAAAAATTTTAGATGTCAAATGAGTCATTTTGAGCATCTAGGTATGTTGGTTTGTTTATCTTAGTAATTTTAGCTTATGCTAAAAATATTTTAATGAATTTGAATTGATCTAAAGATACTTAGAATGATTATTTGAGGTTCTAAAAATTTTTATAATTTTTAGAAATTAATTTTGAATTAATTTAAGTTGAGCAATGGTAATTCTAGTTTGACTAGAAATTGATATGTATATTAAAATTAAATTGTTTAATTTTGACATCATAATAATTTGATTTTAAGGTGAATTAATTTTGAATTAATTCTAGAAATATGAAATTTAATTTAATTTGATTAAATATTAAATTTCATATTAAAATGACATATAAATTTAAATTAACTGAAATAACACAAGTAGACAATTTCAGTTCAAGCGTTGAATCGATTTTCAAATTTAAATCTAAAATTTTCATTTTTATTTTATGTATTGGAGAATGCATGTTAGGGGTATATGAAAAGACTTGATGGATAATTATGGATTTAAGCCCAATGTGATTGAACATGTATAATATTATTTTGTTTTATGGTAAATAGGACTTGCATGTCTCTACCTCTCTATCTTTCTCATGTATTTCTCTTATCATCTTACTCCCCTCAAATATAAATTGATGTTTTTTAAAATTTGAAATATGTAATTAGATTACATAGGGTTGGGGTAGAATAAAGATACAAAGGAGTAAGAAGCAAAAGAGTTGGTGTCATAAACAAGAAGATTTAGAAATAGGAATTTGATTTCTATTTCGGGTTGTAAATTCATGCATAAAGCTAGGTAAGACCTAATTAATCTCTCTTTGGCTTAAGAGATTGATTTTATTATGTCCATAATCATGAAATTTAGTTAATTTAACTATCTTTGAGATGAATGTATGATTTATAAAAGCATGCAATAATAACATGATGAGACTTAACAAAAAAATCCCTCGCTAAACAAACAATTAAGTCTTACGCCTTCCATTAATATGGGGAGAACTAAAGTTCTTCTATAGTTAGGATTATTGAGATGCTTGAAGCTCGCTCTATAAGAATATGTTCAAACCAATGAAATTTTATTTCATGATTAATGGGTTAGACTTAACCGATATCATTAGCTTATTGGGTTTGCGCTAAGGTTAATGTGTATTGGAGGCAAAGTTAGGTTAGTGTACATGAGATGTACACATATCAAGAGTTGATAGCTTAATGTATGTGCACACATCAATTAGTTGATAGCACAAGATTCGATAGTTGCATGAATAATGCAATTGGTATGAATTAGATACCTACCAACCAAACTAATGATGGTTTATTGAGTTACCTCAAGGTTATTCTTAGCTAGTTGGATATTGGCCCACTGGGAGAACTATCATATAAGTTCTCTCAGGTTTATAGTGAGAGTTATGGATTCACAATAAAATAGTATGAGTCATAATGTGATTTATTAAAGACCTAATAAACATGCATTTTCATTTACATTATGACATGCTCTATTTTATATCTAGGTTGCTAGAATCACCATTATATCAATAAGTGAGAATTTGCGATCACTAATGGAGTTAAAAAGTTGATTGAGCCTAACTTTTTGGATTGGATAAGGAATTTGAGAATAGTTCTCAAATATGAAAAGATTGGTTATGTCCTAGATGAGGCATTCCCCAATCCCCTTGCTTCTAATGCTTCTGAAGATGTTCAAAAGACATATAAAAAATATCTCAATGATAGTGAGATGGCAAGCTGCACTATACTTGCTACTATGTTAGTTGAGTTGCAAAAGCAACATGAGGCTATGGATGCTAATTCCATAGTTTACCATCTAAGGGAGCTTTTTAATGAGAAAACATGTTTCGAATCGTTCGAAACTTCAAGGCTGTTATTCTGCATAAAGATGGTTGAAAGGACATTTCCAGTTCAATATGCATTGAAGATGAATGGTTATATTGAGAGGTTGGCCACCTCCCTCAATTGATTAACATGCTCAAAATAGTTGAGACTTTTGTCAAAAAAGAACAAAAGGTTATAATGCTAGTGTACACTTCTGCTTCTTCTAAGAAAAAGTAAGACAAGAAAAAGAAGAATAAGTCCATAAAGACTCAAAAGGGCATGAAAAAGAAGGGAAAAAATTGTAACACCCTTGAACTTCCCCACATGCATTTCATTTGAACATATGTGTTGCCCAGATATTAAGCCAAGAAGGGGGAATGAATTGGAGTTTTAAAAAATTAAACTTTAAAGTGTGAAAATAGAAATTAATTTTAGGAAGGATAAAGAAATTTGACGCAAGGATTTTTATAAAGGTTCGGGTGTTAACAAACCCTACTCCTCTCCCTAATCGCAATTGGGAGTTTCACTAACACACTAAGTGTTACAATGGAGTTTTACAAGCTCACTCCCAACTATGGTGTTTCTCATAATGGCTCACACCTAACCCATAAATCCTTTGTGTTTTAATGGCTAACACAATAACCAATTCTTTGTGTTTTATAGGCTCACACAAACAACCTTTTATCTTGTATTTTACAGGCTCACACAAACAACCATTTCTTTGTGTTTTTATAGGATCACACAACTAACCCTTACAAGTGTTCTACTCTTAACCCAGAAATACCCAAAACTCACTTGAGTAATAAATGATTACAGAAAGAAACACTTACAAATCTTTATTGCTCAATAAATGATGAGCAAAAAGAGTTTCACAGAGAATAGATATTGGTAATGAAAGTATTAAATGTACAAATAGCTTGTAATAAGATTTTGATTCAAAGTATTTGCTATTCTCTTGTCCTGAATGCATAAATGACTTGCATTTATACTTCCATGACTGATTATAGCTGTTAGGATGCATTTAATACGAAACTAGCTGTTGTACCAACCAAATAAACGCGCCTGATATTTTTCTCTTTCATCCTTCACGGGCGTGACTATATTTGTCACGGGCATGACTGTTCTTTCCAAGCCGTGACTGAAGTGTTGACCTTGGTCGTGAAGCTCTCTGAAAAGTTTTGAAACATTGGGTCACGAGCGTGACATACATCTTCACGGGCGTGACAAACTTCCCAGCCGTGATCCAAGTGGTGACTTTGGTCGTGAAGCTCTCTGGATAAAATTGTCATGAAGATTCACGGGCGTGACATTTAATTCACGGACGTGACTTAAATGTACATTTCACGGTTTGTGTCTTCCTTCATGGCCGTGAACTTCATTTGTTGGTTTTGGTGATGGTTAGCTTTTTCACGGGCGTGACACATACAATCACGGGCGTGAACATGCTACTTCCTTAATTTTGTTTTTTTTAAGGATTAATCTTCCATTCTCCATTCTTGCTATTTTAATCCATACCTTGTTTAATAGACTTAGAAAACAAGTATGTTAAATACAATATTGCTATTTTATTTGTTATTATCAAAATGACGAAAATACCCCTCAAGGTTTAACAATCTCCCCCTTTTTGATGGTGACAAATAATCTAGTAATATGTGCTTTTGAGAAGTCTCCCCCTCAAAAGATACTTAGGATAAAAATTGATGAAATGCAAGAATTGTAAAGAATGATGTAGCATTGAAATAAACTTTCTAATTTTTAAGTGTATGCAAGTTATATGCAAAGTATATCCAATATATACCAAAATTCTTTTTAATGCATGAAGTATATGTAAGGTATATTTAGAGTCTATCATGGCATATTCATTTATGTAACTTGCATTAAGGTATATGCAAAGTATACTTGAGATATATCTAATGTGTATAAAGCTCAATTTCATACTTGCATATTAATTTTGAATCAAATTTTAAGTGTTTCTAATTTCTAATTTGGTTATGAATTTTGATTCAAAATTCATTTATCTAATATATTGCTAGGTTCTCCCCCTTTTGTCATCAACAAAAAGAATATAAAGATTAAACCATTAAAGAAAAACAAAGCAATTATATTAAATAAAGTGAAATACAATCAAAGATAATTAAAGTTCAGAAAGGAAATTTAAAATTTCCTACAAACAAACAAAAAACAAGTAAATCAATAAGCAAACAAGCAAATTTAGGCTACCATCTAGCCTAACACCCAGCCGGACATCCTATCTCGAAGTTGAGCAATCTCTGCCTCAAGGCTGTCCATCCGAGACTCCATGAAGTCTTTGATGTTCTCCAATCTCTCGTCCATTGAAGCCTGCAGCTGCTCAAAATGTGATGCCAATAAGTCAACCACCTGTTGTGCCAAATTCGGTGTGGAAGCCGAGGATTGTCCTATGTCCTGCTTAGCTGCTGGAGGTGCTTCCTCAACCCGAGCCCTTTTATTCTACTGGATCCCTTGGAGGCTGGCTTTGAAATCCTCCGTATCATTGTCTTCCCAAATTATCTCCTCAGCAGTGTCTGTGAAGCGGTAGAAAATATTGTTCTAATGAACAATTATGACAGCCGCTCCCATCTTGATAAAAGACTCAACATCCAATCGATCTCGAGGATGCCCTGGGATGAGATTGAAATGATGCTCATCCAGCTTCAAATAGCCAAGCTTCATAGCCATATGGGTGACATATCCACCAATGAGTATATCTCCTGTGGGTTTGGTGGCAATGGACAGAAGATGGTTTGCAAACCATCTAGAAAGCGCCACTGTGAGTCATCTTTTGGCCATCTCAAATAGGAAGAGCTCAGATTTCTGAATAGTCCCATTGGTACCTCCGCGAGCGAATATGCTATAGGTTAGAAACCTATGCAAATATTTGTGCACTGGAGACCGGAGATGAGTGCCCTTGGTCTTCTTGACATCCTAGCTGCAATCTGTGCCAAAATGGGTCCAAGCTCGAGTTGCGAAGAATTCCACTTCGCTATCATTGAGGATCCTTCCGAGGGTAGATTGAATAAGTCCCTGAATTTTGTGGCATTGAGAGTGTTTGAATTGTTGCAAAGTTGGAATTTCACCACTCCGGTAAGAGACATTTGCAAAGTGCTTAGAAATTCCAGTGTTGGCTCCTACAATGTGGGCTGATGAATGTCCACGAATTCCTTCAAGTGACAGGCCTGGAGTTGCTCTGTCATTGCCATTTCAAGCCCGAGAGTGCGGATGGTTTGCCATTCAAAGGACCTCAATGAAAGGAGAGGCCTATGCTTCAAGGTGGAGTACTGGGGATGGCAATGCTCCGAGATTCTGTTCATGAGGTAATTTGCGTACCTCCTAGGAGCATGAGACTTCTTTCTTTTTCCTTTTGATGAGGCGGTTTCCATTTGGATTGAAGAAATTAAGTTTGTGGAGTTTGGGAAAAAATTTGATAGAAAATTTGAGGAAACCTTAAAGGAGTATGATTTTTGATGAATGAATGAACTTTTGATGGTATTTATAGGAAAAGTTTGTGACTTGGGGGCCGGAATCTTCAATATCTCATTGAATGTGTGTAAATGAGAGCAGTTTTTAGGAGTTGAAAGGTTGAAATGTGAAAAATAACCGGCTGTTTTCTTATATACCTGATGCATTCACGGGCATGAAATATGTGTTCACGGGCATGAATGGTTGTGTTCACGGTTTGCTGAAAGGGTGCTCTACCCGTGAATAAAGTCATGAAAATGGTCACGGTCATGACATTTGAATGTCACGGTCGGGAATGATGAAATATCATGGGGGTGAAAAAATTGTCACGGGCGTGAAGCAAAGCGTGACTCAAAGCGTGAACATCTCTGTGAGTTTTAGGGTGAAAATGTTCATGGGCGTGAAAACTCATCACGGGCGTGAACAGGGCTTTTCACGGGAGGGAATGAAGTCGTGAACATAAGCTTCACTACTTGAAGCCGTGAACAATGTCGTGAAACAAGTCGTGAATGATACTGCCTCTTTTGGCTATTTAAGTCATGGGCGTGAACATATGTCACAGGCGTGACTTCCCTAAAATTTTCATCAAATAAAATTAAGTCCTAAAAACAAGAATGAATCATTTCTATGAATATTCTATCCCTTATAACATAAAATTTTCATCAAATTTACTACCTTATATGTAGTGATATGATATAAAGTCAAGATTATCACATAGGATTTTGATAATCTAGTAATCACAAGGTTAATTCATCAATTATACCAAGTTTTCTTCTAATGAAATTAAATCTTTCCTCATTTAGAGAATTAGTAAAAATATCTGCCAATTGATTTTCTGTGCTTATAAATTCAAATGCAACATCTCCATATTGAACATGATTTCTAATAAAGTGGTGTCTAATGTCAATATGCTTACTTCTTGAATGTTGAATAGAATTCTTTGGAAGATTTATAGCACTCGTATTGTCACATTTAATAGGTATATGGTTCATATCATGACCATAGTCCTTAAGTTGTTGTTTCATCCAAAGAATTTGAGTACAACACCATCCAGCTGCTACATACTCTGCTTCAGCAGTTGAAAGAGCAACTGAATCTTGTTTCTTGCTAAACCAAGAAATTAAGCACTCTCCAATAAAGTGACAAGTACCTGAAGTACTTTTTCTATCTAAAAGACTACCAACATAGTCTGCATTTGAATATCCTATAATATAGAAGGATGAATTTCTAGGATACCATAAACCTATATGCAATGATCCATGTAAATATCTAAGAATTATTTTTACTGCATTTAAATGAGATTCTTTTGGACATGATTGAAATCGAGCACATAAGCAAACATTATACATTATGTCGGGTCTAGAAGCAGTAAGATATAAAAGTGATCCGATCATACCTCTATAGAGCTTTTCATTAATGCTCTTACCCTTTTCATCCTTGTCCAATTTTGTTGATGTGCTCATAGGAGTTTTGGCATTCTTTCATCCTTCCATACCAAATTTTTTAATTATATCTTTGGCATATTTGGATTGGTTGATGAATATGCCCTCATTGCTTTGCTTTATTCGTAGACCAAGGAAATACTTAAGCTCTCCCATCATACTCATTTCAAATTCCCTAGTCATACACTTAGCAAATTCTTGACAAAACAACTCATTAGTAAAACCAAAAATTATGTCTTCAACATAAATTTGAACAATTAGTATATCATGCTTATGCTTTTTAGTGAATAATGTGGTGTCAACATTTCCCTTTGTAAAGTTGTTGTCTAATAGAAAAGAACTTAGTCTTTCATACCTAGCTCTTGGCGCTTGTTTCAAACCATATAAAGCTTTTGAAAGTTTAAAAACATGATTTGGCAAATCATAGCTTTCAAAGCTTGGTGGTTGTTCTACATAAACGTCTTCTTCTACATAATCATTTAGAAATTCACTTTTCACATCCATTTGAAAAAGTTTGAAATTCATGTGACATGCATATGCTAAAAGTATTCTTATGGCTTCTAATCTAGCTACAGGTGCATAGGTTTCATCATAATCTATACCTTCTTCCTGATTATATCCTTTTGCAACTAATCTAGCCTTATTCCTAGTTATTGAATCTTGCTCATCTATTTTATTTCTAAATACCCATTTGCTACCTATAATTTGATGATCCTTGGGTCTAGGTACTAAGGTCCGTACCTTACTTCTCTCATATTAATTGAGTTCCTCTTGTATGGCAATTACCCAACTTTCATCATTAAGAGCCTCATCAACATTTTTAGGCTCAATTTGAGAAATAAAAGCAAGGTCAGTGACTAAATGTTTGAAATGAGATCTAGTACTTACTCCTCTTGAGAGATCACCAATGATTTGCTCTTTTGGATGATCTTTCGTCATTATTCATTCTTTTGGGAGTTCTTGTTCGTTTTCTTCTTGAGTTTGAGGTAGAGAGTCATTTTGATGTGAATCTTCTTGATCATTTTCTTCTTTTCCATTTTCAAGATCAAGTCTTTCCATGTTACCTACAACATCATTAAGAACACTACCTTTCATAAGATCAAGTCTACTAGATAGTCTACTAGATTCATTAAGGACAACATGCATAGATTCTTCAATAGTTAATGATCTTTTGTTAAATACTCTATATGCTTTGCTAGTTGTAGAGTATCCTAAAAAGACACCTTCATCAGATTTAGAAGCAAAATTTCCAAAGTTGTCCTTGGTATTCAATATGAAGCACTTGCATCCAAATACTCTAAAGTACGATATCAAGGGCTTTCTTCCATTCCATAGCTCAAATGAGGTTTTGTTTAAAAAAGGTCTTTTGAAAACTCGATTTGAAATATAACATGCAGTGTTTGTGGCTTCTGCCCAAAAGTAAGTTGGTAAACCATATTCATTGAGCATTGTTCTAGCCATTTCAATTAAAGTTCGATTTTTCCTTTCAACTACCCCATTTTGTTGAGGTGTTATAGGAGATGAGAAATTTTGTGAAATGCCATGTTCAAGACAAAAGCTTTCAAAGTTTTCATTTTCAAATTCTTTGCCATGATCACTTCTTATCTTTGAAATACAGTACCCTTTTTCATTTTGAACCATTTTAGCAAAGTTTTTGAAATTTTCAAAAGCATCACTCTTTTGAGCTAAGAAAATTACCCAAGTAAATCTAGAGTAATCATCTACGATGACAAATGCATAATGTTTTCCTCCGAAACTGGCAGTTTTATAAGGTCCAAATAAGTCCAAATGCAGGAGTTGAAGAGGTTTTGAGGTACTTACTATGTTTTTGGGTTTGAAGGATGACTTGTGTTGCTTTCCTCTTTGGCAAGGTTCACATGTCTTGTTTTTTTCATTTTTGACTCTTGGTAGTCCTTTTACTAGTTCTCCTATGCTGAGGCTTTGTATTAAGTCCATGTTAGCATGACCAAGCCTTTTATGCCACAACCAAGATTCATCACTAGTGGTCACAAGACACTTAGAGGAATGGTCAGATAGTTCATGTAAGTTTATTATGTATGTGTTGACATCTCCATTTCCTTTAAATATCTCTTGACCATTTATAGAGATCACAAGACATTCATTGGAAGTAAAGATTACTTTGTTTCCTTTATCACATAATTGACTAACACTTAACAAGTTATGTTTCAAGCCATCAACAAGTAAGACATCTTTAGTAAAGGTAGTACCATTAATACCAATAGATCGAATGCCAATTACCTTACTCTTAGCATTGTTTCCAAAGGTAACTTTACCTCGATCAATACTTTTGATTTCTTTGAAGAGTTGTTTATCTCCTGTCATATGCCTTAAGCATCCACTGTCTACTAGCCAAGCATTTTTGTTTATTGTGGACTTGAGGCATACCTATAAAATCACAGTTCAAGTATAATTTTTAGGTACCCAAATGAGCTTGGGTCATTGGGGGTTAGCACACAAAGGTTCCCAATGAGCCTTCCTTATCAAACAATGTTTATTTATGTGACCCATTTTCATACAATAATTACATTGTTTCAGTCTAAACTTGTTTATTGGTCTTACAAGATTTTCGAATACCATATTTCTATCAAACTTATTTTGAGAATACAGGATATGAAAAAAAATTTACTACCATTGTTAACAGAATATTTTGTCTTTCCAATATGCTATATGTGATTATTTGATACAGGGATAGGTTGAACTCAAATGTATAAGATGTGGTGTTACAAAAATACTGCTTTAAAAGGGACTATCTTCCATTATGGCAAGAATGACAATTGGAAAATGAACTACAAGACCTATCTAGAGTCTTTGAAGAAAGAGAAGGATAAGACATTGGATGTACCTTCTACTTCAGGTATTTTTGTTATTAAGGTTAATATTGTTTCTAATAATAATGCATGGGTATTGGATACTAGTTATGGATCACACATATGTACTGGTATATAGGGTCTAAAGAGCAGTATACAACTCAAGAAAGGAGAGTCAGACTTACGTGTTGATAATGGAGCAAAAGTTGCTGCATTAGATATAGGAACTTATGTATTGACACTCATTAATGGGCTTGTTTTAAAATTAGAAAATTGCTATTATGTTGTAGTTTTAACTAACAATATTATTTTTGTTTCATGTTTAAATAGAACAGGTTTTCATTTAACTGTTAATGGCAATGATTGCTCTATATGGTTAAATGATATTCTTTATGGAACTAGTGCATTATGCAATGGAATTTCTATTTTTGATATGTCTAATTCAATCCTTAATATCAATAATAAAAGATAAAAGTTGGATAACCTAAAACCATCATAAATATGGCATTGTTGCCTTGGCCATATAAATAAGAGGTGCATGACTAAGTTACATAAGAATGGTGACTTAGGGTCATTTGATTATGAATCATATGACACATGTGAATCTTGTTTGATAGACAAAATGACAAAATCAACTTTTAGTGGAAATAGTGAACGTGTCAATAGACTATTGGATCTTGTACATACAAATGTATGTGGCCCAATGTCAGTGCACGCTAAAGGTGGCTTTATCTACTTCATTACCTTTATTGATGATTATCCACGATTTGGGTACTTGTATCTTATGAGATACAAATCTAAAGCTTTTGAAAAGTTTAAGAAATTCAGAAATGAAGTAGAGAAACAACTTCGCAAAAGTATTAAAACACTTTGATTAGATTGAGGTGGAGAATACTTAAGTCATAAGTTTCAAGGTTATCAATGAGATAATGAGTTTTTATATCAATAGACTCCACCTTACAAGTGACAACGTAATGGTGTGGCTGAAAGAAGAAACTAAACCTTATTAGATATGATGAGGTCAATGATGAGCTTTGTAGAACTACCTAAGTCCTTTTAGGATCATGCACTAGAGATTGTTGTTTATATATTAAATAGAGTCCCTTCAAAGTCATTTGATGTTACCCCATTTGAGATATGGAATAATAAGAGACCCATTATTTCACACATAAAAGTATGAGGTTGTCCTACTTATGTGAGGTGAACAATGTCAAACAAGATAGAAGCTAATTCTAACAAATATTTGTTTGTAGGATATCCAAAAAATCATTTGGATATCAATTCCACCAGCCTTTGGAACAAAAGGTGTTTGTTACAAAACATGTTGTCTTCTTAGAGAAAAAGTTTCTTCTAAAAGAAAATAGTGGGAGCATGACTGAACTTGATGAAATTAAAGATGCTCAAATAGATGTAAATCAACTGATTGAACCAGAATATGTTACTCATATAGGTAAAGTAACAGTTATACCTTCTAAAATATAAGAACTTCATAGATAAAGTAGGATACACACTATTCCTAGAGATATGCATTTCTCCTAAGTGAACCAAATGATGTATTTCTCATACATGATGATGAGCCTACTACCTATGAAGAAGTTCTAAATAGTTCAAAATCTGACAGATGGCTGAAAGCCATATAGTCAAAGATGGATTCCATATCTAAAAATCAAGTATGAACTTTGGTTGACCCATCTAAAGGGATAAAATCCATTAGATGCAAATGGGTTTTTAAGAAGAAGATCAACATAGAAGGTAATATAGTTACCTATAAAGCTAGGTTGGTAGCTAAAGAATATCATTAAAGACAAGGAGTTGACTATGACAAAACTTTTTCTCTAGTTGCTATGCCATCAGGAGGCTCCTAGTCATTGTTGCTCATTATGATTATGAGATTTGGCAAATGGATGTGAAAACAACTTTCCTTAATGGAAATCTGATTGAGGATATGTACATGACACAACTTAAAGGTTTCACATCTAGTGATGGAAAAAAAGGTATGCAAATTGTAAAGATCCATATATGGATTGAAGCAACCATCCAAGAGTTGGAATATCCGATTTGATGAGACAATCAAAGAGTTTGGCTTTTCAAAAAATATGGATGAACCTTGTGTTTACAAGAAGGATAGTGGGAGTGCATTCATATTCCTAGTGTTATATATGGATGACATACTTCTTACAAGAAACGATGTCTCAATTCTTTAATCATTCAAATTTTGGCTTTCTAAGAATTTCTCCATGAAATACCTTCGAGAAGTAACCTATCTATTAGGGATTAATATCTATAGAGATAGATCTAAAAGGCTAAGCAGGTTTAGCATGGAATAGTACAAAAAAGGATTTATTCCTATGACTCGTAGGATTACCCTTTCAAAATCTATGGGTCCAAAGATTGGATGAATGGGCATGCATGAGTAGGATTGCATATGCTTCTACTATTGGATCCATCATGTTTGTTATGTTATATACTAAACCCAATATATCATATGCTCTAAGTTTCACAATTAGATATCAATCATATCTTGATAAGAGGCATTTGGGTGGTTGTCAAGAACATCCTTAAGTATTGAGATGAACTAAGGATATATTTTTAGTTTATAGAGATAGTGAGCTTAAAGTAAGCGAGTATACTGATGCTAACTTCTAATATGACAAGAATGACTCCAAATCCCAATCAGGTTATGTTTTCATGCAAAATGGCGATAATTGCAGATTCCACAATCGAAATAGAGTACATTGAAGTTTTTAAGGCAACTAAGAAAGCAATTTGGATTAGGAAATTTATCACAAAGTTAGAAGTGGTTCATAGCGTTATTGATCCAATACCCTTGTATTATGATAACAATGGACCATTACATAAGCAAATCAGTCTCGGTCTCATTAAAGATCCAAACATGTACTCCTATGTTACTATCTGATTCAAAATATCATAGGTAGATCTACTGTAAAGATAGAAGAGTTTCCATATATCATAATATAGTTGATAATCTCACTAAGCCACTTCCTCAAAAGAAATAGGATAGTCATATAGTCCCTATGGTATAATGTATAAAGGCGATTGACTTTATTGCAAGTGGAAGATTGTTAGAGAGGTGCCTTAAAGGCGATTACTATAGACACTTGATGTATTCATTTATAATTAATAAAAGCTTTTTCATTGTATTAATGTTCATTGATTTATGAATTTGATTTCAATCTTAAACCATTTAATGAAATCCTTAGTATGTAATACAACATAAAGGAAATCATAATGAGATCATGATAGTGAGATTCCTAAAATATTCAATTATGTTTATATCTAAATAATCCTTAGTCATAAAATTAACAAGCTAGACATTATTAATCCAGATATACTAACACATATTATAATCCTTGACTAGGTCAAACAATTGATCTCATAAGTTGAAGATAAGAGATGTTTAGAGTTTTATATGAATGCTTGCTAGAGCAACCAAGTATATTGGGTGAGTTGCAACGAGACAATCACATAGATATTTATTCAATGTCAATGAGAGTCTTATCATAGCAATGGTGCAAGTATCCTTTGACTTGAGATGCTTAAGGTTTTCTTAGATACTGAATCCTATACTTTGACTCCATTCCATGTTGCCTCTTAAAGGTTGCTCATAGGATGGTGATTGGGTATAACATGAGGTATTCGAAAGTAGTTGAGTAGTCAATAAAGAATTCACCACTCCTGGTTAAAGGAGAGTATACTTATAGCCTCATATAGATATCATGACTCAAAAATCCTTTGCCGAGATGAACAATTCTTGAAAATGGTCTTCAAAGATATGTCTAATGGAGTAATGATTCTCATAGATAATAACTAATATCATTTGGACTAGATGTGATCTAGTTAGTCCAATGGGAGTTGACACATAGTCCATGCTGTAGACCAAATGAGGTATAGTGTGGTGAAATGATGAATTGTACAATAATTGTCTATGGAAGGGTTTATAGTCAGACCACTGACTTTCTCATTATTTGGGTGATTATGATGTGTTGCTAGATATCACTCATGATCTACTCAAAATCACATGATGATTTGAGCTGCTAACATAATCGAAAACCTAATGGGTCACACACATAGAAGGAATGAAGAAGAATTGAAATGGGTTTTGGATTGGATCCAAAAACAAGAGAGAAAATTTGGGCCAGAAAATCTTGCAGTCGCAGATGGGATCTCACAGTCAGGAATTGCTCCTGGCCACGATAATGTATTGCAGTCAGGGATAGAGCATTTGTAATATAGTTTATGTTCACTAATGAGATTGCAAACCATTATACCATTTTGTGTCTAACAATGTTACGAGTGAGAGAATACATCACAAATATGACTTGCTCGACATCAACACTATTTTGTGATTTCGAAAGGTGTTTTGTAGTCACAAATCAAGTAAGTTCACCAATTATATTTTGAATAGGAAGTAATTAAAACCTAAGATTTGAGAAATCCTAATCTAATACAAATTAAAGGACATATAAATAGCCTTATTAGAGGTTAATTTCATCGATGCCAACTTAAAGAAATAAAAGTTATGACTTTTTTTTTAAGACA
The DNA here is from genome assembly GCA_023653625.1 of Triadica sebifera. NCBI lineage: Eukaryota > Viridiplantae > Streptophyta > Magnoliopsida > Malpighiales > Euphorbiaceae > Triadica > Triadica sebifera. Next base: position 303,878 of record CM042899.1, on the reverse strand, counting down.
ATTCACTATAACTAGCACTAGGTTGATTGTCACCCCATCTCCATTATGGTTTTCATCTTCATTCCTTCATGTGGATTTCTTTTAGAGACAATCTAGCTTTTGGATTATTATGGTTTGCTACAACCTAACAAAGAAGGAAAAATGCATAACTTGGAAGATCAAGAGGTGCAAATAAGGTAATCAACTTCTCCCATTTGATGGTATGCAATCTAATTTTAAATTACATAGGGCTTTTATATGGGTTTTTAGTTTTGATAAAGTTTTAAATTCTGTTGCCATATGTATGAGATGCATGTTTAAAATCCAACAGTGTCATGCTTATGAGGGTGACTTTATAACACCTATTTGTCACACACATCGAGCATGAGGACTTTGAAACCAATCTTCATATCACTAATGTGTGGATTCAATAAGAGCGAGTCGAGACCAAAGGTCCAATCTACTATCATAAGAATGAAATATCATGAGCGTGAAATTTTTTTGCTTGGGGAACTTATGGTGTGCATGAGGAAGTGTCATGTACATGACAATCAACAATCATACAGAGTCTAATATGTGATGAAAGTTTGCCTTTTGCAAAATTGATATTGTTCCTGTAGACTTTTCATCATTCAAGGGAAATCGTAGGCCACCTTTTCCATATTGTTCTAACAGACTTTTCATCATTAAAGAGAGCTACTTTGATACTTGAGGATTGGATTTGAGTATAGCTTGAATATTTGGGGACCAACTGGTCTTAAGTTTGATTTTTTATCAACTTTCAAGAAAGCTACTTAGTTCTTTTATTTATGTCTCTGTTGTAACATGCTTAGCATAGTGTTTGATTTTAACATGACCATTGTAGTATCAATGCTAGGCTAAATTCCATTGGTTATTTAGTAAGCTAACCCAATTTTTATGAACTTCCCTTTACTATTTATGAAGTATGGTTTCTTTTCCAATTTTAATAAGCTTATTTACTTTCATATTGAATGATTGATTGACCACCTTTTGTTTAATTTAGAATGAACATATTAAGGTAACATTATTAGAAGTACCTTTTTTAATTTAATCTAAAAATTGGATTGGGGATTGGTTACATTATTAGAAACACCATCTTTAATTTAACCTAAAAATTGGTAATTGGTGAATTAAGGTGAAAGCTATTGAAAACTTACTTCATGGGGCTTAATTGAATTAGGGAAGAGATTGCAAATTGGGGAGGTGAGCTAAATACCTGCTTAGGCAAATTGGATATTAATTTTTTAGATTTACTTACTATCTTGTTTATTTAGTTTTACTTTCATTACTTCAATCAATTCATCAAACTTGATTAGAGTGTTTAGGATTTAATTTTCATTGTTTATTGGTAATCTAAATTGATTAAGAATTTAAGTGAAATTGGTTCCTTGAGAGATTGATCTCATGGGTGAGCTTGTTAATATTAAAGTTGGTTTGTGCACTTGTGAGTACACTTTAAGTTACATCATAGTGAATTATGAGGAAATTATAAAGTTAAGGGAAAATTGAGATAATTACAATATAAATGCTTGAATTTTAAGTGGAAAATGCATGTTGAATAAAGGTTATGTGTTATTGCATGTTTTGGAATGTAATGGTGTGGTTTCAGTATGTCTTAGAATGAATTGGAATGGAAAATAGATTTCTAGCAATAATTCATGAGAGTGAATTCTTGCTTGGAGAGGTTATTATTGATTCCAAATTCATTTACAACTTGGGAGCAAAACAGAGGTCATGGGCATGAATCATGTGTAACATCCTCAACCTTCCCCACATGCATTTCATTGAACATAAGCATCTTGCATACAATTCAATTGAACACGTGCATTTCACACATATTTTCTTAGAAACAAGTTCATGGCATGCACTAGCTACGTGTCCTAGTATTTGGCAATTATATCGAGTCACACATGTATCCTTATAACCTAAATGATGATAACAATGCATTAGAAATAAATTGAATAAGGTGACTAAATTAAAGTAAGAAAAATGATTAGATTAAGATTAGTAAACATTTACATTGTTAGTTTAGTTAAATCGAGCCAAATGATTAAGCTGTATTATTGTGTGAATTAGTGAAATTATAAATATATGTAAATAATAATAATATAGACAAAATAAAATGAAAATGACACAAAAGAGAAATAGAAGCGAAGAGAAAAGAGAAATGAGAAGAGAAAAGAGAAGAGAAAAAGAGAAAAGGACAAAAAACAAGTTGGCTTTATGTTCATCTTTCTTCCCCATTTCTGCCTTCTTCTCCAGCCCGATTTCTTCTTCATTTTCCTCCATTTCAGAATTCAATTCTTCCTTGTTTCACTTAGTTTTTGAAGCATATTGATCCCTTGCAAGGTCTTTCTTGGTAAGTAATCAAATCTTATTGCTATAGGGTTGATTTGAGTTGCTTAGGTTCATTTATAGGCACTTATTTGCAACCCGATTTTGATGCACATAGAAATTGATTCTGGAAATGTGTAAAACACAAACGTTATTCCTTTATCTCTTATATTTATGGATATGTAAACGGTTTTTCACGAGTGGGTGGATAGGAAGAGAAATCCTCTCTCTACTGAAACATGTCAGGGTGTGAACCCTAACCAAGTTAGCTACTGTGTAATTTGATTTCGAATATATTAAAGCCATTATTTGAAGTATCTCAAAATATACAAGTTGTATATATATGTGTTTTTTATTTTTATACCAAATTACAGGTTCATAGCGCGTGTAAAATTTGAGTTAGGGGGAATGGAACCATGATTGTTCCATGGTTTGAACAGGCCAATGAGTGCCCTGGGCAGATCCAGTAAACTATTTGGCTAATTTGAGATTTTTATAGCTAGATTATTTAAAGGAAAAAAATAAAAATTTATAGGTATATGTCTTAGCTAAATTGTGGTACTAAGTTCAGCTTATTTGGTTATGTATAGACTAAGTTATAGCATTTGGAAGCCATACTGGTTCGGAAGCCAATTTTATTCTGGACCAGTAAAATGTTTGTTATAATTGGAAGACCTTAGAGACATAATTGATAAAAGTTTGAAACATGAAACATGTTCCATATGAACCCATATAAGATTTTGTAAATTTTCATTAAAATAGGACTTATATATTATAAGTTATGATGAACCCAAATGAGTACCCTGAAACTGCCTAAAGGCAGAAAATAAGGCAGAAAACATAACACACTTAGAAATTTCATAAAATATTGTACAATGCTCCAATGGGTCTGAAATTTTAATATGATCTATAATTATATGTTATTTTTACTTAGGAATAAGAATAAGATTTATTGCTCAAGTATAGAAAAATTTATAGGCTAAACAGTCCCATAAGGTCACACTGCCTCATAGGAAAAATCTTAACTGTTGACATGAACAATGTATATTAATTTGTTTAAGCCACATTAAGTCTCCCTAATCATAAGTTAATTGATTAAGTTTTCATATTAGGCTCGTAACATATTGGAGACCCATAAGGAGCAGATAGACAATAAGTTAGGGGTCAGAATCAAATGAGAACGGTGAGTCTAATTATCGATTTAATTCTTTAGTGCAAATGAATGTTGCTTGCTATGTGATTCAGATGATTGTCATGATTGGTCCTTGATAATGTAATGATGGATAATTTGTGACATTTTGGTACATATAAATGGTATACTTGTGGTATATTTTAAGTATATGTTTTACATATGTGATATATATACATGGTATATGTATAGTATATGCAAGTTATATGTGTGGCATATGAGGTATATATGTGGTATATGTATATTATATGTGATAAGATACAATGGTTGATGAATGCTTAAATACAAGTGCATATGCATATGGACTAAAAAGGCATTGTGACTAGTTAATCGATATTATAAAGCAAAAGAAGAAGCATATGGCCCAACAAATGTGCAAATGAAACAAATGATCAAGCTAGCTAGCAAATGTAAATGCAAATGTTCACATGGAAAATGTTCATATGGAAACCCGGGGCAATGTCTGTTTAACTTGGTCACAATAAAATGAAATAAGCAAAGCATTTGCATACATAAAGAGTAATGATTATATGTTTCAACTTTATTGATACATATATGATACTGATGAATGGAATGAAATATATGGTATATATTGGATTTGTGATTTATTATTATGAGTTGTTTGGTACTTTAGAGCTCATTGGATGATTATTCTCACTGAGCCGCAACTCATCAATTTGCATCATTTTTCAAGTAAAGAAAAGTGATAGCTCATTTTGAGTAGTGTATAGAAGACATGGAGCACAGGTCATTGGCCGAGTCTCATCACTTTCTCTCCTTGCATTCCACACAAGCATGAAAATATGTCATATGTGTTTTGTATTTACGTGCTTGAATATGTATAGTCATTTTGGAATAAGTCTAAAAATGTATAAATGAAATCAACTCGAAAATACTTATGTGTAAAGTTTATGTTTTGATGTATGTGATATATTATATTGTGGCGAAAACCTCAGTGTCAACTTTGCAAAGTCAGTGAATAATATTACAGGATATGAAACTTGCAAGTCATTGAATGAAATTATAGGATATGAGACTTGCAAAGTCATTGAATTATATTACAGGATATGAAAATTTTTTTACTACTATTGTTAACAGGGTATTTTACCTTTCCAGTATGCTATGTATGATTACTTGATACAGGGATAAGTTATACTCAAATGCATAAGATGTGGTGTTACATTTTTTGTATCAGAGCAGGGATAGGTTCCATGGGAACATGCATATGCATAAGAGCATGATAACATATGCATCCTATGTGTTGAACATTATGTAATGACATAATTTCAATTATTTTAGGGACATCATAAGACATGATTCACCAAGGAGGGAGAGGCCGACTGAAAGACATTCTCATGAGGCATCACCTCATTTACGTAGAGATCAACCTGCACTAGGAGCTAGAGCTCCAGTACATGTATCACAATCATCTCATGCAGAAGTACCCCATGAAAACCTAGAACATGAAGTATATGGTCCTGAAATGTACAAGGAAAGACGTTATGACAAGCTGAGGAAACATGGTGCAACTGATTTTAATGGCACAACAGACCCAGCAGAAGCTGAGACATGGCTGAAAAGGACACAGAGGGTACTGAATATGATGAGATGTACCCCGGATGAGAAATTAGATTATGCAGTATCCTTGCTCCAAGGAAATGCTTATGAATGGTGGGAGATAGTCCCCGACAGTGATGCACAACCACCGGTGTTGACATGGAATGATTTCCTCCTGGAATTTCAGAACAATTACATGCTTGAAGTATATAAAAATGAGAAGAGAAAGGAATTCCTGAATCTGAAACAGGGGAATATGTCTGTTGCGGAGTATGAAGTACAGTTTAATAAAGTTTCCCATTATGTCACCTTCATGGTCTCTACGGAAAGAGACAAATGCAGGAAGTTTAGGGAGGGCCTCAAATATGAGATCAGAAACAGAATCACGACTACTGATCTTGATAGTTATGCCAGACTCAGAGCTGCTGTAATCAGAGCTGAACAATTAATGAAAGAAGTTGGGGAGCAACAAATTAAAAGGGCAGCACGTGAGTTCTTCGGTGAGTCTAGCAAAAGGTCGGGAAAAAGAGGCAGATATATGCCTGCACAGTCTGGCAACAGAAGTGGGTACTCCAGTTCTAGAGGTCAAGGCATGACTTTCTCTTACCCAGGCAGAGGGCAGAGCCAATATGTTGAACAGAGGCCCACATGTAGTCATTGTGGTAGACAACATACGAGCGAATGTAGAAGGCTCACAGGAGCATGCTATTTCTGTGGATCAATGGAGTATATGTATAGAGAATGTCCAAATAGAGTCAAACTAGCAGAGACCAGTAGAGGCAGAGGAGTATCTGAGACTACTGTTGAGGCACCGAGGGTCTACCATACTAATGGGACACAAGGCAGAGGAAGAGGCAGGGGCAGGACTGGTACAATGGGCAGAGAAGTGACCAGATCTGAAGGTCATAGTTCTAGACCCCCTACTCATACCAGGGTGTTTGCTATGACTAGATAGGAGGTGGTGGATGCTCCCGAAGTAGTTACCGGTAATATTTACATTTATGATATGTTAACATATGCATTGATTGACCCAGGCTCCACTCATTCATTTATATCATTGCATATGGCATGTAAATTGCATCAAACACATGAGCCTTTGGGGATTGACATAAATGTGAGTACACCATTGGGAACAGTGGTAGTTGTGAATAATGTCTGTCGTGATTGCCTGATATGCATTGACAGAGCTGAGTTAATAGCTGATCTAATTTTATTGCCAATATATGAATTTGATGTGATACTGGGAATGGACTGGTTAACTAGACATCATGCAATAGTGAATTGCTTTACTAAGGAAGTAATTTTGGAATCACCAAACCAGCCAAGGGTAGTATTTCTAGGTGAAAGAAAACTGTGCCTACATGTCTAGTTTCAGCTGTAAAGGCATTTCGAATGATCAAAGGGGGATGTGAGGCATATTTGGCATATGTGACTGATACTAGAACCACTGATAGCTTGCTTGAAAATATACCAGTGGTAAGGGAATTTGCTGATGTATTCCCAGATGATCTACCTAGTTTACCACCAGATAGAGAGATAGAATTCACTATTGAACTAGTACCAGGAACAACACCAATATCAAGGTCACCCTACAGAATGGCTCCAATTGAGTTGAAAGAACTGAAGGCCCAATTGCAGGAGTTACTTGACAAAGGGTATATTAGATCTAGTGTATCACCATAGGGAGCTCCAGTGTTATTTGTTAAAAAGAAAGATGGAACAATGAGATTGTGCATCGATTATAGGAAACTAAACAAAATGACGGTGAAGAATAAATATCCATTGCCTAGAATAGATGATTTGTTTAACCAGTTGCAAGGATCCCAAATATTCTCCAAGATTGATATGAAATCAGGCTATTACCAGCTGAAGGTAGCAGAAGCGGATGTTCCAAAGACTGCCTTTCGAACCAGGTATGGACATTATGAATTTTTAGTAATGCCATTTGGGTTGACTAATGCTCCAGCTGCATTTATGGAATTAATGAATAAGTTGTTTCAACCATATATGGATAGGTTTGTGATAGTATTTATTGATGACATATTGGTTTACTCAAAGAATAGGGGAGAACATGAACAACATTTAAAAGTTATGTTGCAAACTTTGAGGGAGAAACAATTATATGCCAAATTGAGTAAATGTGAATTCTGGTTAGATCATTTGGTATTTCTTGGACATGTGGTGTCATGTAAGGGCATAGAGATTGACCCAAAGAAAATTGAGGCTATGGTAAATTGGGAAGCTCCTAAAAATATTTCAGAAATGCGTAGTTTTCTGGGTTTAGCCGGATACTATCGCAGATTTGTTGATGGATTCTCCTTAATTGCTAGCCCTTTGACTAAATTGTTAAGAAAGAATGTGCCTTTCAAGTGGACTCTAGAATGTTAGAGGAGTTTCGATGAACTAAAACACAAACTAACCTCAGTACCAGTGTTAACTATCCCTATAGGTACAGGTGGGTTTACAGTATATAGTGATGCTTCTCACCAAGGCTTGGGATGTGTATTAATGCAACATGGTAAGGTGATAGCTTATGCATCTAGGCAATTGAGACCACATGAGATCTCATATCCAGTGCATGATTTAGAATTGGCTGCAGTTGTATTTGCATTGAAGATTTGGAGGCATTATCTGTATGGTGAGACATTCCAAATCTTCACAGACCATAAAAGTTTGGGTTATTTGCTGACACAAAAAGAGTTAAACATGAGTCAAAGATGATGGTTAGAGTTGTTAAAAGATTATGACTGTACAATTGAATACCATATAGGGAAAGCCAATGTGGTAGCAGATGCATTGAGTAGGAAGGCTAGTAGCAGTGTAGCTCACTTGCAAGTATCCTCTTTTCCATATTTGATTCAATTACGATGTATGAATGTTGAATCAAATATACATAATAAAGGATCACTGATTGCTACTCTTTAAGTCATACCTATACTAAAGGATAGGATTAAAGTTGCATAAAGTAAAATCCTAAATTGTGTGAGAAAATTGAATCAGTAAGGCAGGGAAACAGTAAAGATTTTCATTTGCAGAATGATACATTGATGTTAAAGTCACGCATATGTGTTCCAGACACCGAGAACTTGCATCAAGAAATAATGGAAGAGGCACACAATGCACCGTATGCAATGCACCCAGGGATGACAAAGATGTATCACAGTTTAAGGCCTCATTACTGGTGGCCAAGAATGAAGAAAGACATAGCAGAATATGTTTCCAAATGCTTGACATGTCAGCAAATTAAAATTGAACATCAGGCACCAGTTGGTAAACTACATCCATTGCCAGTGCCAGAATGGAAATGGGAAAGAATAACGATGGATTTTGTCTATGGATTGCCAAGAACTCCATGAAAAAATGATGCAGTATGGGTAATTATTGACAGATTAACCAAGTCAGCACATTTTCTACCTATCAGATGGGGCTGTACACTTGAGAGTTTGGCCAAATTATATGTGAATGAGATAGTCAAATTGCATGGAATTCCAGTGTCCATTGTGTCTGATAGAGATCCACGGTTTACTTCACATTTTTGGGTGAGTTTACAGAATGCACTGGGAACAAAATAGAACTTTAGCACTGCATTCCACCCATAAACTAACGGACAATCAGAGAGGACAGTACAGACATTAGAAGAAATGCTCAGAGCATGTTCTATGGAATTCAGAGGTGCTTGGGATGAATATATAGCATTGATTGAATTTTCTTACAACAACCAGTATCATAGCAGTATCCAGATGGCACCATATGAGGCATTGTATGGCCGAAAGTGCCGAAGCCCCATAATTTGGGATGAAGAAGGAGCACGTGCATTAGAAGGGCCAAAGATAGTGCAAGACACAGTGGATAAGATCAAGGTTGTCAAGAACAAGCTAAAGGAAGCACAGGATAGGCAGAAAAGTTATGCTGATCAACATAGAAGGGAAATGGAATACGAGTTGGGTGAAAAGGTATTTCTTCGTGTGTCTCCATGGAAAGGGATAATTCGATTTGGCAAGAAGGGTAAATTGAGCCCAAGGTATATAGGGCCTTATGAAATTCTTGAGAAGATTGGTCCACTGGCATATAGATTGGCGTTACCACCAGAGATGGCTCAAATACATAATTTGTTTCATGTGAGCATGCTTAGAAGATACAGGTCAGATCCTACACATGTACTTAAAGATCAAACCATCGAGATTGCAGAGGACATGACTTATATAGAAGAACTAGTGGAAATCATCGGATACAAGACTAAACAACTGAGAAATAGAGAAATACCTTTAGTAAAGGTATTATGGAGAAACCATTCATAAGAAGAGGCAACATGGGAAACATAAGAGAATATGAAAAAGCAATATCCACACATGTTTCCAGGTATTAAATTTCGAGGACGAAATTTTTCAAAGGAGGGGAGAATTGTAACGTCCTCGACTTTCCCCACATGCATTTCATTGAACATAAGCATCTTGCATACAATTCAATTGAACACGTGCATTTCACACATATTTTCTTAGAAACAAGTTCATGGCACGCACTAGCTACGTGTCCCAGTATTTGGCAATTATATCGAGTCACACGTGTATCCTTATAACCTAAATGATGATAACAATGCATTAGAAATAAATTGAATAAGGTGACTAAGCTGTATTATTGTGTGAATAAGGTGACTAAGATTAGTAAACATTTACATTGTTAATTTAGTTAAATCGGGCCAAATGATTAAGCTGTATTATTGCGTGAATTAGTGGAATTATAAATATATGTAAATAATAATAATAATATAGAAAACATAAAATGAAAATGACACAAAAGAGAAATAGAAGAGAAGAGAAATGAGAAATGAGAAGAGAAAAAGAGAAAGAGAAAAAGAGAAAAGGACAAAAAACAAATTGGCTTTATGTTCATCTTTCTTCCCCATTTCTGCCTTCTTCTCCAGCCCGACTTCTTCTGCATTTTCCTCCATTTTAGAATTCAATTATTCCTTGTTTCACTTAGGTTTTGGAGCATATTGATCCCTTGGAAGGTCGTTCTTGGTAAGTAATCAATTCTTATTGCTATAGGGTTGATTTGAGTTGCTTAGGTTCATTAATAGGCACTGATTTGCAACCCAATTTTGATGCACATAGAAATTGATTCTGGAAAAGTGTAAAACACAAATGTTGTTCCTTTATGTCTTATATTTATGGATATGTAAACAGTGTGGCATGAATTGGTGTATAGGAAGAGAAATCCTCTCTCTACTAAAACTGGTCAGGGTGTGAACCCTTACTAAGTTAGCTACTGTGTAATTTGATTTCGAATATGTTAAAGCCATTATTGGAAGTATCTCAAAACATATAAGTTGTAGATATATGTGTTTTTTATCTTTATACCAAATTTCAGGTTCATATCTCGTGTAAATGTTGAGTTATAGGGAATGGAACCATGACTGTTCCATGGTTTGAACATGCCACTGAGTGCCTTAGGCAGATCCAGTAACATGTTTGGCTAATTTGAACTTGTTAGATCTAGATTATGTAAATGATCAAAACGGAAAAGTTATAGTTATATGTCTTAGCTAAACGTTGGTACTAATTTCAGCTTATTGTGTTATGTATAGACTAAGTTATATCCTTTGGAAGCCATACTAGTCTAGAAGCCAATTCTATTCCATACCAGTAAAATGTTTGTTATAATTGGAAGACCTTAGAGACATAATTGATAAAAGTTATAAACATGAAAAATGTTCCATATGAACCCATATAAGAGTCTGTAAAGTTGCACTAAAATAGGACTTATATATTATAAGTTATGATGAACCCAAAGGAGTACCCTGAAACTGCCTAAAGGCAGAAAACAGAACACACTTAGAAATTCCACAAAATATTGTACAATGATCCAATTGGTCTAAAATTTTAATATGATCTATAATTATATATTTTTACTTAGGAATAAGAATCCGATTAATTGGTCAAGTATAGAAAAAGGTATAGGCTAAACAGTCCCATAAGGTCACACTGTCTCAGAGGAAAAATCTTAACTATTGACATGAACAATGCATATTAATTTGTTTAAGCCACATTAAGTCTCCCTAATCATGAGTTAATCGATTAAGTTTTCATATTAGGCTCAAAACATATTGGAGACCCACAAGGAGCGGATAGACAATAAGTTAGGGGTCGGAATCAAATGAGAACGGTGAGTCTAATTATCGATTGAATTCTTTAGTGCAAATGAATGTTGCTTGCTATGTGATTCATATGACTGTCATGATTGGTCCTTGATAATGTAATGATGGATAATTTGTGACATTTTGGTACATATAAATGGTATACTTGTGGTATATTTGAAGTATATGTTTGACATATGTGATATATATACATGGTATATGTATAGTAAATGCAAGTTATATGTGTAGCATATGAGGTATATATGTGGTATATGTATATTATATGTGATAAAATACAATGGTTGATGAATGCTTAAATACAAGTGCATATGCATATGGACTAAAAAGGCGTTGTGACTAGTTAATCGATATTGTAAAGCAAAAGAAGAGGCTTATGGCCCAACAAATGTGCAAATGAAACAAATGATCAAGCTAGCTAGCAAATGCAAATGCAAATGTTCACATAGCAAATGTTCACATGGAAACCCGGGGCAATATCTGTTTCACTTGGTCACAACAAAATGAAATAAGCAAAGCATTTGCATACATAAAGAGTAATGATTATATGTTTCAACTTTATTGTTACATATATGATACTGATGAATGGAATGGAATATATGGTATATATTGGATTTGTGATTTATTACTATGAGTTGTTTGGTACTTTAGAGCTCATTGGATGATTATTCTCAATGAGCTGCAACTCATCAATTTGCATCATTTTTCAGGTAAAGAAAAGTGATAGCTCATTTTGAGTAGTGTATAGAAGACATGAAGCACAGGTCATTGGCCGAGCCTCATCACTCTCTCTCCTTGCATTCCACACAAGCATGAAAATATGTCATATGTGTTTTGTATTTACATGCTTGAATATGTATAGTCATTTTGGAATGAGTCTAAAAATGTATAAATGAAATCAACTCGAAAATACTTATGCGTAAAGTTTATGTTTTGATATATGTGATATATTATATTGTGGCAAAATATCAGTGTTAACTTTGCAAAGTCAGTGAATAATATTACAGGATATGAGACTTGTAAGTCATTGAATGAAATTATAGGATATGAGACTTGCAAAGTCATTGAATTATATTACAGGTTATGAAAAAAAATGTTACTACTATTATTAACAGGGTATTTTACCTTTCCAGTATGCTATGTATGATTACTTGATACAGGGATAGGTTATACTTAAATGTATAAGATGTGGTGTTACATCATGTGTCATGATTGTGAAACAGTTTTAAGACTATTCATGGGTTATGGTTTATCATTCATAGTCGTGAAGTAGTTTTTGTCATGGATGTGAATAGGTAAGTCATAATCGAGAATGCTATCTTTTGAGTAAGAAATTTATTTAAAATGCATTTAATATGAAATGTAGAGTTAGGTATAATAAGATCCATGTTTAAATGCATGAATTGAATGGAAATAATATGAAACAAGATAAATTGGTGGATATAGAACATGAATAACCTTGTTATGCATGAAATGTATGAAATAACATGAACTGACATAGGTTGATGAATATTGTTACATATTCACGGATGTTGTGACAGTAAATACTTGATTGCATGAAAAAAATGTAAATAATATAGTTATTCTACAAGAGATAAATGTGGAATGTGTATAATGGAAATATAAGAAAAAAAGAGATAAACGTTTATATAAGAGGAAATAAAAATTAAAGAGAATAAAGTTTTATGGTTGTACGAATAATACATATTGATACAAGAAGAAATGAAAAAAAGGAGTTTAAGTCGATTATACATGCCTAACCAATACTAGAATGGGTAGACAGGTTGGCATTCCAATTAGGGAAGATAGGCTGTAAAGCTCGTAGGCTATTGTGCTCGTATGCATTTAATGCCTGTAGGCAATTTATTGGTCGTCATTATTATTGGACATTAACAGTTCTATGGTGCCCCCTCATATTCCCTTTTTCTATCTTTTAGTGTTTGGTCTAGGCATTTTGGACAAATAAATAAGGATAAGAAAGAGTTGTATAAGAGAAAAGAAGATATTTGAAAGCAAAAGATAAGAAATAATTATAAGTAATATATATATATATATATAAAATCACATAGTAGAATGAAGATAGAAAAAGGAACAAATTCAAATAGATAAGTAATATTATCATGTGATAGCATCTAGGGAAATTCATTAAAAAAGAAAAAAGATAAGTGATGCATGGAAATACAAAATAATTGGAAGAACAAGATTTATATGAAGTAAAATTAAATGATATCTATATGAGACATGAAATGCATAATTATAATTTGGTATAATAATAATAATAATAATAATAATAATAATAATAATAATAATAATAATAATAATAATAATAATAATTTAGTAGAAGTATAAATGGCTATGGGTTAGAAGTAAATGGCTACTCGCGTAGGATTAGAAGTGATAGTAGGATCTAAGGGTTAGAATGTAGATAAAGATAAAAGCTAGTATGAGTTGAAGTAAGTGAGGTTGCTAGGAATCCTCGAATGAGGGTGATTATTTCATTTGTATATTTGGTTTTCAAAATTTGCATTTTTGCATGTTTGTGTGTAATTATTTATTTGTATAAAATTTTGTAATGTATTTTAGTGCGTTCAATTTTTGTGAGGACAACGTAAATGCCATTTTAAAAATGGACTTTGATTTGAGTTAATTGTCTTAAATAGTGGCGATAGCTTAAACTGTAAAAGGGTTCAGAAAAAAAACATACTACATTTGCTATACACATTTTAAACAAGTATTTGAAAGAAAGTTTCGTAACATCTTCATGTGTAACCGTTAATATAGTAGGGTGGGGGGGTATTACAGTGTTTTAGTATCAGAGCCCAGCTTGGGTGGTATTAGGGTTTTAAAAAGAGTTTTGAATAGTAAATAAGCATTGTATAACATGAGTGGGCGTACATTTGCATATAAAGCTGTTACTCATTTACTAGGACCACTATTTTTGATCGTATAGATTGGGTATGAATTCCGACTAGTGACGGATTATCAATAAGCAAGCTAGAAGTTTTGAGTCGATGGACATTAAGGTGTCATTTTTCTTTAAACACGGATGTAATGTTGCTAGATCTTATGTCACCTCATTGTTTGGTCAACCTAGTGTTGAGCAAACAAAGTTGTTGATAAATGTGGTTGAACAATTATAGAGGGCAATATAACTAGTTTAGGCTCTACCAAATTGAGAATATTTCTTAGAGCAATCCAATGGGATATACCTATATTTCTCCTATCTACTAGATGAAAATAAGGAGTTATTGAATTTGAAGTAGGGAAGCATGTTAGTTATGGAAAAAAATGAGGGTTTAAAATATCCAAGAAAATATGCTAATTGCATTTTGATTAGTAAGGCTGACAAATATAAACGAGTTGTTGGAAGGGTTAAGCGATCCCACCAAGTTGCAGGTCTCAGCTTTATGGCTCATAAATTTTTCTAGCCTTATTGCATTTGCTTTGATAGCTAGAAGAACATTTATTGCATAATAGAGGTTATAAGATCTGAGTAAAAAATTTTAATGGTTAATGTTGCCCAGATATTGTACCAAAAAGGGGGTTGAATTGGATATTAAAAAATTCTTAATTTTTAAGTGCGGAAAGAAACGTTAAGTTGAGTAGGGATAGGAAGATATCACATAGGAATTTTTATTGAGGTTAGGGTGTTAACAAACCCTACTCCTCTCCCCAATCTCAATTAGGAGTTTCTCTAACACACTAGGTGTTACAATGGAGTTTTACAAGCTCACTCCCAACTATGGTGTTTCTAACAATGGATCACACCTAACCCAGAAATCCCTTGTGTTTTAATGGCTCACATAATAAACCAATTCCTTGTGTTGTACTCTTAATCCAATATACCCAAACTCACTTGAGTAGTAGATTACAAAGAGAAACACTCACAAATCTATAATGCTTAGAAAATAATGAGCAAAAAGATTTTTACAGAGAATTAATGTTTGTTTTGAAAGTACTAAATGCACAGATGGCTACAACAAGATTTTGATTCAAAGTTTTTGCTATTCTCTTGTTCTGGATTCATAAATGACTTGTATTTATACTTCTATGGTGAATTATAGTCGTTTGGTTGCATTCAATGTGAAAATAGCAATTGCACCGACTCTTAATTTCACATCTGACATGTTTCTCTTTCCTCTTTCACGGTCGTGAATAAGTGTGTCACGGTCGTGACTGTTCTTCTAAGCCATGACTTGAGTGGTGACTTCGACCTTGAAGCATTCTGGAAGGATTCGAAATGTTTGATGATGGGCATGACATTATTATTTCACGGGCGTGAGCATCCTTCCTAGCCCTGGTCCAAGTAATAACTCTGGTCATGATGCTCTCTGGAGAATTTGATATGTTTTCTCATGGGTGTGACTTTCTTTCACGGGCGTGACTGATATGATCATTCATGGTTGCTATCATTCTTCATGGCCGTGAACTTTAAATGTTGGATAGTTGGCGCTAAGTTTCATCACGGGCGTGAGATAAAAGGTTATGGGCGTGAACATGCTATTTCTTCATTTTTTGTCTTTTTAAGGTTAGTCTTCCATTCTCCATTCTTGCCATCATGTTCCATACTCTATTCAATAAACTTAGAAAACAAGTATGTTAAATACAATGTTGCTATTTTATTTGTTAGCATCAAAATGACGAAAATACCCCTCAAGGTTCAACAATCTCCCCCTTTTTGATGGTGACAAATAATCTAGCAGTATGTGCTTTTGAGAAGTCTCTCCCTCAAAAGATGCTTAAGATAAAAAATAAATTACTGAAGTGCAAGAATTGTAAAGAATGATGAAGTATAGCATGGATGTATGCTTCCTAGTTTAGGTATATGCAAGGTATATCTAATGTATACCAAATTTTTACTTAAAACTAGTTAAGTATATGCAAAATATATTTAAGGTATATTCAAAGTATGTCAACTCATTTGCATACTTGCATATTCATTTGATTCAAATAAGTATTTCAAATATATTGCATTTAAATATAATATATTGCTATGTTCTCCCTTTTTTGTCATCAACAAAAAGAATAACAAAAAAGATACATCATAAGGGAAAACTAATGCAATTGTATTAATATTAAAATAAAAGTACAAGGTGTTTGAAAAGTGATTTAAAGTCCTACATCGAAAATGCTAGAAAGTAACATAGCAAAAATATAGTCTAGCTAGATTTGGAGCCGGACATCCCGTCTCCAAGGCGAGCTACTTCCTCCTCGAAGCACTCCATGCAAGACTCCATGAAATCCTTGAGGTTCTCTAACCTCTCATCCAGCGAAGCCTGCAATTGGTCAAACTGTAGTGCCAAGAGATCAGCCACTTGCTGAGCCAAGTTCGATGTGGAGGCAGTGGATTGTCCAATTTCCTGCTCAACCTCTAGGGCCGCTGTCTCAACTCGAACTCTCTTCCTCTGCTGGATTCCTTGGAGTCCAGCTTTGAAGTCGTCTGACTCGTTGTCCTCCCAAATAATCTCACCAGCTGTGTTGGTGATGCAGTAGTAGATGTTGTTCTTATGAACTATGCGAACTGCCACTCCCATTTTGATAAATGACTCGACGTCTAGTCGGTCTCGAGGATGTGCTGGTATAAGGTTGAAGTGGTGCTCCTCTAGCTTCAAATACCCAAACTTTATAGCAAGGTGAGTCACGTACCCACCAATCAAAATGTCTCCGGAAGGCTTAGTGGCAATAAACAGTAGATGGTTTGCAAACAATCGAGATAAAGCCACTGTTAGGCCTCTTCGGGCTATCTCTAGGAGAAAGAGGTCGGATTTCCGAATCGATCCATTGCTGTCTCCTCTGGAAAAAATGCTATAGGTTAGAAACCTATGCAAGTATTTGTGCACTGGAGATTGAAGGTGGGTGCTTTTCGTCTTCTTGATGTCCCAACTGCAGTCGAGCCCGAAATGAGTCCATGCCTAAGTAGCACAGAACTCGACCTCACTCTCATTAAGAATACCGTTAGAGGGAAGGTTGAACATGTCACCAAACTCTGTGGCAATGAGGGTGTTCGGATGCTTGCAAAGTTGGAATTTTACCGTGCCGGTGGGAGAGACTTGTAGGGTGCTAAGGAACTCGAGAGTTGGTTCCCTCAGCATCGGCTGATGGATATCAATGAAATCTTTCAGATGACAAGCCTGAAGTTGTTCCATCATGCTTGTCTCGAGACCAAGTGTTCTGATAGTTTGCCACTCAAATGATCGAGAGGAAAGGAGTGGTCTTTGCTTGAGAACCAAGTATCTTAGATGACAGTGCTCCAGAATAATGTTTAGAAGGTAGTCTATGTACCTTCTTGGAGCATGAGACTTCTTTTTGGTACCTTTGGAGGAGCTGAGTTCCATTTTTGATTGAGAAATATATTTTTAAAGAGAGAAAATCTGATGGAATTTTGGAATAGAACCTAGAGTGTTTTGATTTCTGATGATGAAGACAGTTTTTGAAGGTATTTATAGATGGTGTATGTTGCGAGGGGACCGTAATCTATGAAATGGTATTGAATGGTGATAAATGAGAGAAGTTGGAGAGTTGGAAATGAGAGAAATAACTGCAGAAAATGTTTTATAGCCGACATATTCACGGTCGTGAATGTTTAGTCACGGGCGTGAAATGTCATGTTCACGGTTTGCTGAAGAGACGCTCTACCCGTGATGAGGGATGTGAAACAATTCATGGTCATGACATTTAATGGTCACGGGCATGAATGATGAAATATCACGGTGGTAACAAATGAGTCACGGTCGTGAAGTACAATCTTCACTACTTGTGATCGTGAGATAGAGCTGACACAAAGCTTGAACGCTTATGTAAGTTATTGGTGGAAATGTTCACGATCATGAATAAGCATCACAGGCGTGAACAAAGGGCATCACGGGTGTGATAGCAAAAGGTTATGGGCGTGAAACATAGTCTTCACTACCTTCAACCGTGAAGCATATCGTGAAGCATGGCGTGAAAGCTACTGGAGCTTTTGGCGATTATAATCACGGCCGTAAATATATGTCACAAACGTGAATTGCCTAAAATCCTCATTAAATAAAAGTAAGTCTAAAACAAGACTAAAGCATTTCTAAGGTGGTTTTATCCCCTATAACATATATTATTATCAAGTTAGCTACTTCGTATCTAAAAAGATGAGACAAAAACACAAGATTATCAATCAAGGTTCGACAATTTTGGCAATCATAAAGTTAATCCATCAATCATACCAAGCTCTCTTCTTATGAAATTAAATCTTTCCTCACTTAGAAACTTAGTGAAGATATCTGCCAATAAATCGTCTGTGCTTATAAATTCCAATACAACATCTCCGTATTGAACATGATCTCTAATAAAATGATGTCTTATGTCAATATGCTTACTTCTAAAGTGTTGAATGGGATTCTTAGACAGATTTATAGCACTTGTATTGTCACATCTAATAGGTATATGGTCCATACTATGACCATAATCCTTAAGTTGTTGTTTCATCCAAAGGATTTGTGTACAACAACATCCTGTTGCCACATATTCTGCTTTAGCAGTAGAAAGAGCAACATAAACTTGTTTCTTGCTAAACCAAGAAACTAAGCATTCTCCAATAAAGTGACAAGTACCTGAAGTACTTTTTCTATCTAAAAGGCTTCCAGCATAATCAGCGTTTGAATATCCTATTATGTGAAAGGATGAATTTCTAGGATACCATAAACCTAGATGCAATGAGCCATGTAAATATTTTAAAATTCTTTTTTACTGCATTTAAATGTGACTCTTTAGGACATGATTGAAAGCGAGCACATAAGCATACACTATACATTATATCAGGTATAGAGGAAGTAAGATATAAAAGTGATCCGATCATACCTCTATAGAGCTTTTCATTAATGCTCTTACCCTTTTCATCCTTGTCTAATTTTGTTGATGTGCTCATTGGAGTCTTGGCATTTTTGCATCCTTCCATTCCAAATTTCTTAAGTAAGTCTTTGGCATATTTGGATTGGTTGATGAATATGGCCTCATTGCCTTGTTTTATTTGTAGACCGAGGAAGAATTTTAGCTCACCCAACATGCTCATTTTGAATTCTCTAGTCATACACTTAGCAAATTCTTGGCAAAGCAATTCATTAGTAGACCCAAATATGATGTCATCAACATAAATTTGAACAATAAGAGTATCATGCTTATGCTTTTAAATGAATAATGTAGTGTCAACATTCCCCTTTGTAAAATTATTTTCTAAGAGAAAAGAACTTAGTCTTTCATACCAAGCTCTTGGGGCTTGTTTCAAACCATATAAAACTTTTGAAAGTTTAAATACATGGTTGGGAAAATCATAGCTTTCAAACCTGGTGGTTGTTCTACATAAACTTCTTCTTCTATAAATCCATTTAAAAAGGCACTTTTTACATCCAATTGAAAGAGTTTGAAATTCATATGGCATGCATATGCTAAAATTATTCTTATGGCTTCTAATCTAGCTACAGGAGCATAGATCTCATTATAATCTATTCCTTCTTCCTGATTATATCCTTTTGCAACCAACCTAGCCTTATTCCTAGTTATTGAACCTTGTTCATCTAGTTTATTTCTAAATACCCATTTGCTTCCAATGATTTAATGCTCCTTGGGTCTAGGTACTAAGGTCCATACCTTACTTCCCTCAAATTGGTTGAGTTCCTCTTGCATAGTAATCACCCAAATTTCATCATTAAGTGCTTCATCAATATTTTTAGGCTCAATTTGAGAAACAAAGGCAAGATCAGAAACTAAATGTTTGAGATGAGATCTAGTACTTACTCCCCTTATAGGATCACCAATGATTTGCTCTTTGGGGTGATCTTTTGTTAATCTCCATTCCTTTGGGAGCTCTTTCCTGTTTTCCTCTTGAGCTGGAGGTAGAGAATCATCTTGATGTGAATTTTCTTGATAATTTTCTTCTCTTCCATTTTCAAGATCAAGTTTTTCCATGGTACCTACAACATAATCAAAAACACTACCTTTCACAAGATCAAGCTTACTAGATTCATCAAAAACAACATGTATAGATTATTTAACAGTTAATGACTTTTTATTAAATACTCTATATGCTTTGCTAATTGTAGAGTATCCTAAAAAGATACCCTTATCAGATTTAGAGGCAAATTTTCCAAGGCTGTCCTTGGTATTCAATATAAATCACTTGCATCCAAATACTCTAAAGTATGATATCATGGGCTTTCTTCCATTCTATAGCTCAAATGAAGTTTTGTTTAAAAGAGGTCTTTTGAAAACTCGATTTGAAATATAATGTGTAGTATTTGTGGC
This sequence comes from Triadica sebifera, assembly GCA_023653625.1. Lineage (NCBI taxonomy): Eukaryota > Viridiplantae > Streptophyta > Magnoliopsida > Malpighiales > Euphorbiaceae > Triadica > Triadica sebifera. Next base: position 283,374 of record CM042899.1, on the reverse strand, counting down.
TTCAGCCTAAAAGTAAGTTGGTAAACCATACTCATTGAGCATTGTTCGAGCTATTTCAATTAAAGTTCAATTTTTTCTTTTGACTACCCCATTTTGTTGAGGTGTCCTAGGAGATGAAAAATTCTGCGAAATGCCATGTTCTAGACAAAAATTTTCAAAGTTTTCATTTTCAAAATTCTTTGCCATGATCACTTCTTATTTTTGAAATACAATATCCTTTTTCATTTTGAATTCTTTTAGCAAAGTTTCTAAAAGCTTCAAAGGCATCACTCTTTTGAGCTAAGAAAATTACCCAAGTAAATCTAGAGTAGTCATCGATGATGACAAAGGCATAGTGTTTACCTCATAAACTTGCAATTCTAGTAGGTCCAAAAAGATCTAAATGCAGGAGTTATAGAGGTTTTGAGGTACTTACAATGTTTTTGGATTTGAAGGATGACTTGTGTTGTTTTCCTCTTTGGCAAGGTTCACATGTCTTGTCTTTTTCAAATTTGACTTTTGGCAGTTCCTTTACCAGCTCTCCTATGCTGAGGCTTTGAATTAAATTCATGCTTACATGACCAAGCCTTCTATGCCACAGCCAAGATTCATCACTAGTAGTCATAAGACACTTAGAGGAATGGTTAGATATTTTGTGTAAGTCTATTATGTAGGTATTGACATCTCTATTTCCTTTAAATATCTCTTGGCCATTCTTAGAGGTTACAAGACATTCGTTGGAAGTAAAGATTACTTTGTTTCCTTTATCACATAATTGACTTACACTTAACAAGTTATGTTTTAAGCCATCAACAAGTAAGACATCTTTAATGAAAGTAGTACCATTAATACCAATAGAGCCAATGCCAATTAGCTTACCCTTAGCATTGTTTCCAAAGGTAACTTTACCTCCATCAATACTCTTGATTTCATTGAAAAGTTCTTTGTCTCTAGTCATATGCCTTGAGCATCCACTATCTACTAGCCAAACATTTTTGTTTATTGTGGACTTGAGGCATACCTATAGAATCACAGTTCAAGTATAATTTTTAGGTACCCAAATGAACTTGGGTCATTGGGGGTTAGCACACATTGCTTAGCTCTAAATATGTTTTTTGGTCTTATAATGCTTTTGAATGCCATATTTCTATTAGGTTGAGTTTGAGAGCAATGGCATGCACAAGAATGATGAATTAGTGCTTTTCGAGGTACATACTTCTTATACATAAAGGCATGATTAGCCTTTTGAGGTTTCCTTCTTAGGCTTACCAACCCTTGATCATCCCTCTTATGTATAGAAGATTTAGTGTATTTTGTGCACTTAGCCCTTGGGGCTGTTACAACAAATGTGGAGATGTGGGGTTCACTTGACTTAACAAAAGTAGTCTTGTGAGAAAATGATGATGTACCCTTAAATCCTAGACCATGTCTAATTAAGGATGGTCTTTGAGACACAATGAGAGTATCTAAACTCTCTTTTCCCTTGGGAAATTTTGAAATGGAGTTTCTAAGTTCCTCAACTTCATTTTTTAAAATATTATTTTCTTTAAGCAAGGATTTAGTTGAGGGTCTTGAAGAGTACTCATCTAATTACTTTTGAAGAGATTCATTTGATGATTTAAGCTTAAAGTTCTCCTTTTCTAAAGCATCCACTTTGATTTTCAAATTAGAAATGTTATTCTTATAAGTATTGAATTTACTTCTATATTTCTCTAGTTTTAGATTCAATACTTCTATTAGGCTTTGCTCATCATCATCTTCACTATTACTGTCATTATCACTACTATCATTATTGAAAGAGTATGAGTGAAGTGATCCTACCTTATCTGAGACGTGATCCTCTATATCCATAAAGCATAGGTTGACCTCTTCACTTTCATTGTCATCTTTTTCACTTGAAGAGCTTTCATCATCCCATGTGGGTTTGTGGCCTTTCTCCCCATTGTCTCTTTGGTATTTGCTCTTGTACTTCTTAAGCCTTGGACATTCCGGTTTAATATGCCTTTTCTTCCCACATTCATAGCACTTTACCTCCTCTTTACTTCTTTGTGAGTCATTAGAGGTCTGTTTGAGGTTTCTTTGCCTGAATTTTCTAGAGTTGCCCACTTCTTTCTCAAAAATTCTTTTAAGCCTTCTTGAGAGCATGACATTGTCCTCATTTACATCATCACTCTTTTCTTCATCAACTTGAACTTCCTCTTGAGATTTTGAAGTAGAGGCTTTTAGTGCTAGAGGTTTTCTTTTTTCTGGCTCTGCTTCAAGCTCTCCATCTCTTTTCACTGCCATTTCATGTGTAAGAAGTTTGCCAATAAGCACATCGGTATTCATGATGCTCATGTCTTCATTTGCCTCTTCTATACCGGTAACTCTTGAACCGTAATCTTTGAGAGGAAGACTTCTCAAAATTTTGTTATTTACATCTTCCAAGCTCAGGTGTTTCACAAGCTTTCTCATGCCATTTATGATGGCTAGAAGATGGTTTGTCATGTCAGTAATTGACTCATTGGATTTCATCTTGAAGAGTTCATACTCTGAAGTAAGAAGTTGAATCTTCTTTGATTTAACTTGCTTTGTTCCTTCATGATAGTTTTCCAATGTTCTCCATATGTTGTATGCAGTTGGGCAGTGTTGTATTCTGCCACATTCTTTAATGGATAATGAGCTTGAGAGAATTGTCATTGCCTTCTTATTTTTGAAGTTTGCTCTTCTTTGAGGCTCTGTCCAATCATCTCTTGATAGGATTTCTTCTTCACCATCAACTCCTCTTCTAGTTGGTGGTGTGCATTCTTTTCGAACACTATCCTAGACTTCAATTCCTTCATTATCCAGATATCTCTCCATCCGAAACTTCCAATGAGCATAATTTGCTCCATCAAAGTAAGGCTTGAGACTTTGGAATCCTTCATTGGCCATATCTTGATCTTTGCTAGCGTTGTTTAGGCTTCGATGCTAGACTAAGCTCTGATACCAATTGTTACCCAGATATTGTACCAAAAAGGGGGGGGGGTTGAATTGGATATTAAAAAATTCTTAACTTTTAAGTGCGGAATGAAAAGTTAAGTTGAGTAGGGATAAGAAGATATCACACAAAATTTTTTATAGAGGTTCGGGTGTTAACAAACTCTACTCCTCTCCCCAATCTCAATTGGGAGTTTCTCTAACACACTAAGTGTTACAATGGAGTTTTACAAGCTCACTCCCAACTATGGTATTTCTAACCATGGATCACACCTAACCCAGAAATCCCTTGTGTTTTAATGGCTCATACAATAAACCAATTCCTTGTGTTTTAAAGGCTCACACAAATAACCCTTACAAGTGTTCTACTCTTAACCCAATATACCCAAACTCACTTGAGTAGTAGATTACAAAGAGAAACACTCACAAATCTATAATGCTTAGAAAATAATGAGCAAAAAGATTTTTACAGAGAATTAATGTTTATTTTGAAAGTATTAAATGCACAAATGGCTATAACAAGATTTTGATTCGAAGTTTTTGCTATTCTCTTATTCTGAATTCATAAATGACTTGAATTTATACTTCTATGGTGAATTATAGATGTTTGGTTGTATTCAATGCGAAAATAGCCGTTGCACTCGCGCCTGACATGTTTCTGTTTCCTCTTTCACGGTCGTGAATAAGTGTGTCACGGTCGTGACTATTCTTCTAAGTCATGACTGGAGTGGTGACTTTGACCATGAAGCATTCTGAAAGGATTTGAAATGTTTGATCAAGGGCATGACATTATTATTTCACGGGCATGAACATCATTTCTAGCTGTGGTCCAAGTAGTGACTCTGGCCGTGAAACTCTCTGGAGGAATTTGACATGTTTTCTCATGGGTGTGACTGATATGATCTTTCATGATTGCTATCATTCTTCATGGCCGTGAACTTTAAATGTTGGATAGTTGGCGCTAATCTTCATCACGGGCGTGACATAAAAGGTCATGAGCATGAACATGCTATTTCTTCATTTTTTGTCTTTTTAAGGTTAGTCTTCCATTCTCCATTCTTGCTATCATGTTCCATACCCTGTTCAATAAACTTAGAAAACAAGTATGTTAAATGCATTATTGCTATTTTATTTGTTAGCATCAAAATGATGAAAATACCCCTCAAGGTTCAATAGTTAATCTGTTATGGCATAATGTGAAGGATAATAATGTATATAGTTGTTGCCCAATGGAAGTGTAAGGTAGGTAATTTCCTATAGACGCACTAGAGCTTTCGTTTCAAGAATTTGATGCGATCTTGGAAATGAAAGGGTTGACTTGATATAGAGTTGCAATAGGTTGTAGAAATAGGTGAATGACAATCAGAATTCTAGAATGGGATGAAATTGTTGTTATGAGTGAGAATAAGAGGTATTAAGATGACATGATATCAGTAATGGAAGCTCATAAACTTTTTAGTAAGGGATGTGAGTATATTTGATGCACATTGGAGATATAAAGAAGTGTGGTTTGATGCTAGTCGACGTCCTTATAAGTTGTGAATTTTTGGATATCTTTCTGAATGAGTTCCTAAGGATCCACTTAATCAGGAAATAGAATTTGATATTGCCACTACAAGAAAAGGATAGAAAAACAACATAATTTAGCGACCGATCTATAATCATAGCAAATAACTTTAGATTAGTGGTTGATTGGCAAGTGAAAGTGATTTTTTTTAGAAAATTCAGCGGCAAAAATAATGACAACTTAGCACTGAAATATTGCTACAGAAAAGGAGCATCACTAAAAGTCGTAGTTAGTTTGGCAGCAAGACATGGCACTAACAATTGGGATAGTATAGAAATGGTTTGGTGAGAAACTTTGCAATGGATATATGTCTGTTGCTAGATTTAGCGAAAAAAAAGCTATCACTAAATATGATAAAGTTGAAGGCACATTTTAGCTACAGATTATTGTCCTTATTAGATCTAGTGACAATAATAATCCAACACTAAAATATGTTGATTTTTAAGGTACATAAGCGACAGATAGGACTTTCCCTAGATCTAGTGACAACAAAAATTCGTCACTAAAGTGTGCTCTTATTTAAGGCACAATTTAATGACGGACTATTGTCGTCCCTAAAGCTAGCAATGGCTATGTCTATTGCTAATATGTGCCTTAAATATGGGCACACTTTAGCAATGGATTTTTGTCATCGCTAGATCTACCGATGACTCTGTCTGCCGCTAAATGTGCCTTAAAAAATGGGGAACATTTTAGTGACGAATTATTATCTTTGCTAAAGCTAGTGATGACTTTGTCTGTCGCTAGAGTTAGGAATGACAAATAAAAATGATGCCATTTTTTCCCAAGAAATGATGTCATTTTACTTTTCTTTTTAACACCCTAACCCTTACATCTTAAACACCCCAAATTCTTTGTGTCTTGCCTCTCCTTCCTTTTTTCTTCTTTGTAGTTCCCAAATCTAGCCTCTGTTAGTCATGCGTGTCACTCCATCATTCCACTGGTGTTGGGTTTTGAAGATGCATCTCATATATATGAAAGTAGAATTATAAAATTTAATCAAAACGAAAGCCAATGGAATGCCTATTTGTAATTTAAAATTGGATTGAACCATTCAATGGGAGAAGTTTATTACTTTGTTTGCAACTCTTGGTCTTCCAAGTTATGGATTTTTTCTTCTTTGTAGGGTTGTAGCAAACCACAACAATCCAAAGCTAGGATTGCCTCTATAATTTTCCATGCGAATGAAGAAAAAGGAAACCTCCAAAGAGATGGGGTGACAAAGGTCCAAAGTGTTAGCTATGAAAAATTATCTTATGAAAGAGAAAAGGGAGAGGAGAAAAATAACTCTTAATTTTCTTTAGAGGGAAGCCATGAAATTGACTCTTTAAAAGAGTATTTATAATTTTTCTAATCCATTTTAGGGTTGAAAAAGGAAATACCCTAATGGACCCTTTTCCTTAAGGTATATGGCCAAATATTAACTAAGCCAACAATCTTAAATGAAATTGGATTTGGCCCATTGTTATAACTCTTATAAAAGGCTCAATTCTCTTTCTATTTCACATGGATCTTATCCAAAACCCATTTTACATTTTCATCATTCCCTATATGCGTGTGTCTTAATAGGTTTTTTTTTTTATCATGTAGGCAACTCAAGTCCTAATCTAATTAGGATTATACGAGTCAAACTATTTTGACCCATATTTGATTTCTAATCAATTTCCTTTGACTTAGCAGATCATGGGTGGTATTTAGCAACACATGGTGAACATACAATTAACCAAAAAGTTAGTGGTTTGACTTTTAACCCTTCCATAGATAATTACTGTGCAATTCGTCCTTTCCCCAAACTATACCTCATTCAGCTCAAAGCATGGACTGTGTTTCAACTCCCACTAGATTGACTATATCACATATAGTCCACATGACATTAGTTCTAGTCTAAGAGACTCATTACTCTATTTGACATGTCCTTGCAGACCATCTTTAAGAATTGTCCACCTTGACTAAGGATTTCTGAGTAATGATCTCTACAAGAGGCCATAGGTATACTCTCCTTCTATTAGGACTGGTTAATCCTTTGTTGACTACTCAACTACCTTCCAATACCTCATGCTATATCCAATCACCACTCTATGAGCAACCTTTGAGAGACAACAAGGAATGGAGTCAAAGTATAGGATTCAATATCCAATATAATCTTAAACATCTCAAGTCTAAGGATACTTGCGCCATTGCTATGATGAGACTATCACTGATATTGAATATCCATGTGATTGTCTCATAGCTGGTCATCTAATGTACTTGGCTACTCTAGCAAGCATCCATATGTTAACTCTAAACATGTCATGTCTTTAGCTTATGATATCGATTGCTTGACCTAGTGAAGGAGTATAACATGTGCTAGTCTATCTGGATTAACAATGTTTCATCTTGTTAATCCTATGACAAGGGATAATTTATGTATAAACACAATTGCAAATGATAGGAATCTCATTATCATGATCTCATCACGATTTCCTTCATGTTGTGTTACATGTCAAAGACTTCATTAAACAGTCTAAGATCTATATCCATTCATATGAAATGAATACCCTATAATGAAAATGCCTTTTATTAATGATAAATGAGTACATCAAGTGCCTAAGGTGATTGCATTTAGGGCATCTATTTGGCAATCTCTTACTTGCACTAAAGCCAATCATCTTTATACATTATAGCATAGGTGAGTACATGATGATCATGTTTCTTTTGGGGAAATGGGTTAGTGAAAGGATCAACTATATTCTGATCAGTGGGAAATCTCTCTATCCTTATATCATGTCTACATATGATTTTCCCGAATCAAATGGTAACATCTGAGTACATGCTTGGATATTTAAAAAGAATATGGCTCATTTGCTTGTGCAATGGCTCTATTATTATCACAATACAAGGGTATTAGATTAACAATGCTAGGAACCACTTCTAACTTTATGAAGAATTTTCTTATCGAAACCATTTCCTTTGCTATCTCAGAAGTTTCTATGTACTCTGTTTTGGTTGTAGAATTTGCAGTCGTCTCTTGTTTGGAAATTTTAAAACTGACTATGCACCATTTAATATGAATACATAGCTTGATTGGGATTTGGAGTCATCCTTGTTAAATTGAAAACTGACATCCATATACTCACTCATTTTAAGCTTACCATCTCTATAAACCAACAATGCATCCTTAGTCATTCTCAAGTATTGAAGGATGTTCTTAACAACCACACATTACCCTTCGTTGGGATCTAATTGATATATGCTCCTGACACTCTAAGCATATGATACATTGGGTATAATACCTAACATAGCATACATGATAGATCCAATAGCCAAAGCATATGGAATCCTACTCATGCATATCCGTTCATCTTATGTCTTTCGACATATGAATTTAGAAAGAGTAATCCCATGAGTCATAGCAATTAATCCTCTATTGGACTATACCATGCTAAACCTCTTTAGAATCTTATCTATGTATGCAAATTGAGAAAGATCAAGCAACCTTTTAGATCTATCTCTATAGATCTTAACCCCTAATATATAGGTTGCTTCTCTAAGGTCTTTCAAGGAGAAATTCTTAAAAATCAATATTTTGCTGATTGAAGAATTGAGACACCGTTTCCTATAAAAAGTATGTCATCTGCATACAATACAAGGAATATGACTACATTGCCACTAATCTTCTTGTAAACATAAGGTTCATCCATATTTTATTAGAAACCAAACTCTTTGATTGTCTCATCAAATCAGATGTTCCAACTCCTGGATGCTTGCTTCAACCCATAAATGGATATTTACAATTCGTATAACTTTTTGCCATCATTGGATGTAAAACCCTCAAGTTGTGTCATGTACACATCCTTAGTCAGATTTCCATTAAGGAAAGCTATTTTTAAATCTATTTTCTAAATCTCATAATTCTAATGGCTAGGAGTATCCTGATGGATTTAAGCATAGCAACTGGAAAGAAGGTTTCATTATAGTCAACACCTTATCTTTGATGATATCCTTTAGTTACTAGCCTAGCTTTATAGGTAACTACATTACCTTGCATATCAATCTTCTTTTTAAAGACCCATATGCACCTAATGGGTTTTATCCCTTCAAGTGAATCAACTTGGTTTTCAAACATGGAATCCATATCTAATTACATAGCTTTTAGTCATTTTTCAGATTCTAAACTATTCAAAACTTCTTCATAGGTAGTAGGCTCACCATCTTTTATGAGCAATATGGCATTTTGTTCACTTATGAGAAATCCATATCTCTCAGGAACAGTGTGTATCCTACTTGATCTTTGAAGTACTTGTGTTTCAGAAGGTAGTTGTTACTTCATTTGTGTGAGTAACTGATTCAGGTTTTGTTAGTTGATTTACATATGTTTGAGCATCTTGAACTTCATCAAGTTCAATCTTACTCTCACTATCTTCTTTTAGAAGAAACTATTTCTCTAAGAAGACAACATGCTTTGAAACAAATACCTTTTGTTCCAAAGGATGGTAGAATTGATATCCTAATGATTCTTTTGGATATCCCACAATTAGACACTTATTAGACTTAGCTTCTAACTTATTTGACATTGTCCGCTTTACATAAGTAGGACAACCCTATGCTTTTATGTGTGAAAGAATGTCTCTTGTTATTTCATATATCATATGGGGTAACATCAATTAACTTAGAAGGGACTTTGATTAATATGTAAACAACAATCTTTAGTGCATGATCGCCAAAAGGATTTAGGTATTTCTGAAAAACTTATCATGGACCTTACCATGTCTAACAAGGTTCTTCTCCTTTTCAATCACACCATTGGGTTGTGTTGTGTAAGGTGAATTCATTTCACCAAACTATACCTTATTTGGTTCAGAGCATAGACTGTGTGTCAACTCCCGCTAGACTGACTATGTCATATCTAGTCTAAAGGATATTAGCTCTTATCTATGAGACTCATTACTCTATTTAACATGTCTTTGAAGACCTTCTTCAAGACTTGTCCACCTCAACTAAGGATTTCTAAGTAATGAGCTCTATAAAAGGCCATAGGTATATACTCTTTATATTAGGAGTGGAAAATTCTTTATTGACTACTCAACTACCTTTTAAAACCTCATGTTATACCCAATCATCATCCTATGAGAAACCTCTGAGGGGCAACAAGGAATGGAGTCAAAGTATAGGATTTAGTATCCAAGATAATCTTAAGCATAAGAAGTCTAAGGATACTTGCACCATTGCTATGATGAGACTATCACTGAAATTGAATAGATATCCATGAAATTGTCTCATAGTAGGTCATCCAATGTACTTGTTTACTCTAGCAAGCATCTATATGTTAACTTTAAATATCTCATATCTTCAGTATATGAGATCAGCTATTTGACCTAGTCAAAGAGTATTGTAATGCCCGATAATTTAGGCCACGGTCGGGTTTAACTGAAATCTGACGCGCGAACCGATCGGGGTTTAAATGAGGACATAAAAGAAAAAAATCAAAATAATAATAAGGTATGAGAAAAATATTTTGGATATTATTAATTAAGAATTTTGAAGTTCAGAATTAAAATTTGGAAAAAGATAATTTTTCCCTGAACGAAATTGGAAATTGTAGTGTTTTTGACACATATTTTAAATAGGCATAAAAATGGAATATTCTTTATCTAAGGAAATGAATATTATTTTCATTAAAATAAATTAAGAGTGATTTAAATTAATGGACCAATGAGGGACAAGATTATATATTAATCTTAACCACCCACCTAATCCAACTATAAAAAGTCAAATTTTCACTTTTTCGTCATTATTTCTTCTTCTTCCTCATCTAACCAAAGAAAATTCTCTCCCTTTTCTCTCTTGTAGTCGTGGCCTCCCTTTCCCTACTTCTTCTTTTTCTTTCTTAAATCAAAGCTAAAGTTAGATGGAAAAAGGGTTGGATTAGTAAGATCAACAAAAAAAAAAGTGAAGCTAAGTGAGCATAACCAAGGAAAAGGAAGGAAGAAAAGAAGAGAAAAAGAGAAGAAAAAAATTTACTCATTTTGAAGATCTTCAAAGGTGAGGTAAGATCTTCCATCCTCTCACTTTTCTTCTTCTCTTTTCTTTGATTTTGGGGTTAGTTGCCATTAAAGATAGTAATTTAGGGTTATTATTATTTTAATGGTGATTAAGTGTGGATTAGTGCTTGATTAGTGCAAAATTTGTTGTTAGGATAAGGAAGTGAACAAACTTTGAACCAAAATCAAAGAGGAAGTAAGGGCAAAGAGAAAGCTAGCTAGGAAGATAAAAGTGAAGAGAAGTGAATTTTGAGAGGTATGTACATTCGACAAAAATTCAATATAGAAAAATGTTGATTTTGATTTTGTGATGTTTGCGAAATTGTGTATGAAATTCTGGATATTTGATTGAGCAATGAATTGGTGATTAAATGATACCATGAATGTGAAAATAAAAATTAGAATATGAGGTTGATGCATGAAAATGGAAAATGGTATGAATTAATTGATGTGCTGGAAAATTCGTCTTATGAACAGTATCTAGTTTTCTAGTCATAACTTGAGTTCTGGAAATTACTTTTGAGTGATTCTTATTGGGTTGGAAAGTTAAGACATAGGGGTCCAACTTTTATTTGGACCATTAGACTTGAATATTCTTGGAATTAGGTGAAAAATGGATTCAAAGTTTGAACTAGAAATCTGTCCAGTAAAATACTGGGCAGATTGCAATGAACGTATCTTAGAAAACAATTCATAACTTTTGCTAAAAAAATTCTTTTTAATATGATTCTAATTGGAAATTAAAGATAATACATGTACATTTTGTTAGTTGATCACTTGTCTAAATTCCATCTAAATATGGATGAAAAATACAGGGAAAAATAAGGCAGAAATGCTGTCCAGAATAGGACAGCTTGTAAATATGTGTTGATTGTGAAATTTTGTGATAGATAATATATTAATTGATTTTTCTTATAGTTATAATGATTAAATGAGCAAGTATGAGGTTGTAAAATATTTAATGAGAATTATTGTATTTATATGGAATTTATATTAATGTTACCTACATAATTTATGTAAATAATAATAAAGGTAACAAATATAATTAAGCCCTATAACATCTAATCGAGAACTAGAAATTAGGATAAGTTGGCATGCCAATAAAAGGGTAGAAATGTAGGCACTAGAAAATAGTGTTAAGATTTAATTTATGTAGATACTAAGAAAAAGTGTTGAGTTGAAATTATGTAGGTATAAAGAAATAGTGCTGAGTTCAAAATTACGTAGGCATCAAAGATGTATTGAGTTGTTATTGAAAATGTATACGTTAAATGCCGAGTTATAAAATAATTATGTAGGCGCTGAGTATACTGTCGGAGAGCGGAAATCCTATATCCAGTGTTTAGTTCCGGTCTAAGATGTCGTGGGCTATTAAACAAATAACATAAAAACAATGTGAATTATTAAATTGATATTGTAAATTTTATATCTTGAATTGTTATGCAATTTAAAGCATGCTTAATGAAATGAACGTTAAAATTGATGAATTGTATATTTTGCATGACAAAAATAGTTTTAATATTTTTTGAATATTTGACATGCTTAAGAAATTAATTGTAGTTTCTAAAATTATATTTTAGAAATATTTATATAATTATTGGATAGTTGCCAAATGTACCACTAAGCTAGTAGCTTAGCGCGTTTGTTTCACGCACAGATAAATAGACGTAACTGTTACGTTAGGGCGATCGAAGATAAGGGGAACCCCAAGATTAAATTGCAGCAGTTTATTTTCTTTTGTATGTTTTGGAAATCGTATTGTAAAATTAAAATTTAAGAATTTCTTTTGATGCAAATTTGTGGCATGTAGGATTTATAAGGAGTAACTTTTGTAATTTATATATTTGGTATGATTCATAAATGTATTTCTAAATATTATGGTTTAATGAAGTAGTTCTTCTAAATCAAAATATTTACATTACTAGTTACATATTTAAATGAAAAAAAGAAGAGAAATACAGTAAGAAATATTCCGCTGAATAAACTAGAAAATTAAAAAAAAATATTACAATAATTTGAGAATTGGTTATTTTTACAAAAATGAGCTTAGTAGCATTTCCATACACTATTATCAATTAGTAGGGTAAAGGAGCGCTAGAAGTATAACATGTGTTAATCTATCCAGATTAACAATGTCCTATCTTGTTAATCCTATCACTAGGGATAATTTATGTATACACAATTGCGCATGATAGGAATCTCATCATCATTATCTCATCAGGATTTCCTTCATATTCTGTTACATACCAAGGACTTCACTAAACGTTCTAAGATCTATATCAATTCATATGTAATGAATACCGTATAATGAAAATACCTTTTATTGATAATAAATGAGTATATCAAGTGCCTAAAGTGATTGCATTTAGGGCACTTCTCTGACAGTTGGTCTGTCCCTTTCCTCTAACTAATCATCTTTGCAACTCGTCTACCCCATTCCACTATGCTAGTCGTCTTCCCAATCCCCCGTTCTACCGCTTTGTTCATTTGTCACACTTCTCCAGATACTCATATGTCCCTTTCGTTGAAGTGTGTTGTGTTATTTTAATTCTTTTCTTTTTTTTGTTTAAAGAATTTTTTAATATTTCATTTGTCTCCCTCCACAGTTTGAAACACCTAATTTTTGCCATTAGTTGCAATTTTTTATGAAACAAATTAAAAAATAGTTAATATCTTATTATTGTCTATAATTAATTAACATTTAATTTATGAATTAAAGATCTTACCTCACCTTTGAAGATCTTCAAATTGGAAATTGTAGTGTTTTTGACACATATTTTAAATAGGCATAAAAATGGAATATTCTTTATCTAAGGAAATGAATATTATTTTCATTAAAATAAATTAAGAGTGATTTAAATTAATGGACCAATGAGGGACAAGATTATATATTAATCTTAACCACCCACCTAATCCAACTATAAAAAGTCAAATTTTCACTTTTTCGTCATTATTTCTTCTTCTTCCTCATCTAACCAAAGAAAATTCTCTCCCTTTTCTCTCTTGTAGTCGTGGCCTCCCTTTCCCTACTTCTTCTTTTTCTTTCTTAAATCAAAGCTAAAGTTAGATGGAAAAAGGGTTGGATTAGTAAGATCAACAAAAAAAAAAGTGAAGCTAAGTGAGCATAACCAAGGAAAAGGAAGGAAGAAAAGAAGAGAAAAAGAGAAGAAAAAAATTTACTCATTTTGAAGATCTTCAAAGGTGAGGTAAGATCTTCCATCCTCTCACTTTTCTTCTTCTCTTTTCTTTGATTTTGGGGTTAGTTGCCATTAAAGATAGTAATTTAGGGTTATTATTATTTTAATGGTGATTAAGTGTGGATTAGTGCTTGATTAGTGCAAAATTTGTTGTTAGGATAAGGAAGTGAACAAACTTTGAACCAAAATCAAAGAGGAAGTAAGGGCAAAGAGAAAGCTAGCTAGGAAGATAAAAGTGAAGAGAAGTGAATTTTGAGAGGTATGTACATTCGACAAAAATTCAATATAGAAAAATGTTGATTTTGATTTTGTGATGCTTGCGAAATTGTGTATGAAATTCTGGATATTTGATTGAGCAATGAATTGGTGATTAAATGATACCATGAATGTGAAAATAAAAATTAGAATATGAGGTTGATGCATGAAAATGGAAAATGGTATGAATTAATTGATGTGCTGGAAAATTCGTCTTATGAACAGTATCTAGTTTTCTAGTCATAACTTGAGTTCTGGAAATTACTTTTGAGTGATTCTTATTGGGTTGGAAAGTTAAGACATAGGGGTCCAACTTTTATTTGGACCATTAGACTTGAATATTCTTGGAATTAGGTGAAAAATGGATTCAAAGTTTGAACTAGAAATCTGTCCAGTAAAATACTGGGCAGATTGCAATGAACGTATCTTAGAAAACAATTCATAACTTTTGCTAAAAAAATTCTTTTTAATATGATTCTAATTGGAAATTAAAGATAATACATGTACATTTTGTTAGTTGATCACTTGTCTAAATTCCATCTAAATATGGATGAAAAATACAGGGAAAAATAAGGCAGAAATGCTGTCCAGAATAGGACAGCTTGTAAATATGTGTTGATTGTGAAATTTTGTGATAGATAATATATTAATTGATTTTTCTTATAGTTATAATGATTAAATGAGCAAGTATGAGGTTGTAAAATATTTAATGAGAATTATTGTATTTATATGGAATTTATATTAATGTTACCTACATAATTTATGTAAATAATAATAAAGGTAACAAATATAATTAAGCCCTATAACATCTAATCGAGAACTAGAAATTAGGATAAGTTGGCATGCCAATAAAAGGGTAGAAATGTAGGCACTAGAAAATAGTGTTAAGATTTAATTTATGTAGATACTAAGAAATAGTGTTGAGTTGAAATTATGTAGGTATAAAGAAATAGTGCTGAGTTCAAAATTACGTAGGCATCAAAGATGTATTGAGTTGTTATTGAAAATGTATACGTTAAATGCCGAGTTATAAAATAATTATGTAGGCGCTGAGTATACTGTCGGAGAGCGGAAATCCTATATCCAGTGTTTAGTTCCGGTCTAAGATGTCGTGGGCTATTAAACAAATAACATAAAAACAATGTGAATTATTAAATTGATATTGTAAATTTTATATCTTGAATTGTTATGCAATTTAAAGCATGCTTAATGAAATGAACGTTAAAATTGATGAATTGTATATTTTGCATGACAAAAATAGTTTTAATATTTTTTGAATATTTGACATGCTTAAGAAATTAATTGTAGTTTCTAAAATTATATTTTAGAAATATTTATATAATTATTGGATAGTTGCCAAATGTACCACTAAGCTAGTAGCTTAGCGCGTTTGTTTCACGCACAGATAAATAGACGTAACTGTTACGTTAGGGCGATCGAAGATAAGGGGAACCCCAAGATTAAATTGCAGCAGTTTATTTTCTTTTGTATGTTTTGGAAATCGTATTGTAAAATTAAAATTTAAGAATTTCTTTTGATGCAAATTTGTGGCATGTAGGATTTATAAGGAGTAACTTTTGTAATTTATATATTTGGTATGATTCATAAATGTATTTCTAAATATTATGGTTTAATGAAGTAGTTCTTCTAAATCAAAATATTTACATTACTAGTTACATATTTAAATGAAAAAAAGAAGAGAAATACAGTAAGAAATATTCCGCTGAATAAACTAGAAAATTAAAAAAAAATATTACAATAATTTGAGAATTGGTTATTTTTACAAAAATGAGCTTAGTAGCATTTCCATACACTATTATCAATTAGTAGGGTAAAGGAGCGCTAGAAGTATAACATGTGTTAATCTATCCAGATTAACAATGTCCTATCTTGTTAATCCTATCACTAGGGATAATTTATGTATACACAATTGCGCATGATAGGAATCTCATCATCATTATCTCATCAGGATTTCCTTCATATTCTGTTACATACCAAGGACTTCACTAAACGTTCTAAGATCTATATCAATTCATATGTAATGAATACCGTATAATGAAAATACATTTTATTGATAATAAATGAGTATATCAAGTGCCTAAAGTGATTGCATTTAGGGCACTTCTCTGACAGTTGGTCTGTCCCTTTCCTCTAACTAATCATCTTTGCAACTCGTCTACCCCATTCCACTATGCTAGTCGTCTTCCCAATCCCCCGTTCTACCGCTTTGTTCATTTGTCACACTTCTCCAGATACTCATATGTCCCTTTCGTTGAAGTGTGTTGTGTTATTTTAATTCTTTTCTTTTTTTTGTTTAAAGAATTTTTTAATATTTCATTTGTCTCCCTCCACAGTTTGAAACACCTAATTTTTGCCATTAGTTGCAATTTTTTATGAAACAAATTAAAAAATAGTTAATATCTTATTATTGTCTATAATTAATTAACATTTAATTTTTCCCAAAATTAAAACAAATTAGAATGTAATAAAATCTCTAAAATAAACTTAATTAAAATTATGAAATCACTGTGAAGCTTTGTCTAAAAGATTACTTTACTTCTCAGTTTTGGGGTAGTCTACAGAGAGCTATGGATACCAAGCTCAGCTTTAGCATAATGTTTCATGCTGAGACAGACAATCAGTCTGAAAGGGTGATACAAATTCTAAAAGATATGGTGAGAAATTGTGTGATTGAATTCGAAGGTAGCTGGGATAAATATCTTCCATTATGGAATTTGCTTACTAAAATAGCTATCATTATAGTATTGAGATGGCTCCTTATGAGGAAATATATGGTAGGAAGTGCCAAACACCCATGTGTTGGAAAAAAAACACATCCAGAGAAAGCTAGTGGGGCTAGACTTTGTACAAGAGACAAAGGAAAAGGTACGAGTGATCTAGGATAGATTAAAGGCAGCCTTAGATAGGCAGAAATTATATGCAAATCTCAAGAGAAGAGATATAAACTATGCAGTGTGAGACAAGGTATTTCTTAAATTTTCTCCAGAGAAAGCTAGTGGGGCTAGACTTAGTACAAGAGACAAAAGAAAAGGTACGAGTGATCCAGGATAGATTAAAGGCAGCCTTATATAGGCAGAAATTGTATGTAGATCTCAAGAGAAGAGATATAGACTATGTGGTGTGAGACAGGTCTTCCTTAAATTTTCTCCTTAGAATAAGGTCTTGAGATTTGGGAAGAAAGGCAAGTTGAGCCAGAGTTTTATTAGGCCTTACGAGATTCTAGCGAAACTGGGACCAGTTGCTTACAAACTCACTCTACCACCAGAGTTGAGCAAGATTCATAATGTGTTCCATGCCTCCATCATGAGGAGACACTAGTTAGATCATTCTCAAATTATTCCAGTTGAGAACACTTAGGTGATACCAAATTTAATATATGAGAAAGAACCAATTCAGATTCTAACTAGAGAAGTCAATAAGCTCAAGAACAAATGAGTACCATTAGTCAAAGTATTATGGAGAAATCATACAATAGAAGAGCTATATGGGAAAGTGAAGAAGTGATGAAAGCCTAGTATCCACAACTATTTAGAGACAGTACACTAGGTAATTTTGAGGACAAAATTCTTTAAGAGGGAGAGACATGCAATGCCCTCATGTTAGGGCCTAAGAATAATATGTTAACAAAAGTATATGATGGGTATATGGGCAGTACATAGTGGTTTATAAGTATTGAAAATATGAAAATAATTAAAAAGATAAGAAAAAATGAAGTTCCCATTATTCACCCTCATGATAGATGTAATCACGACCGTGAATGTCATGAAATTCAGTTTCTAAAGCTGAAAATCTTCACAGCCATGGCACATATGTTCACACCCCTGAAGTCCTGTAGTTTAAATTGGAAAGTTTTGTATTTTTGACAGAAACAGACGAAAATTCAACCTAAAGCCCAAACACTAATCCTCTGAATCCCCATAATCAAATTCCCCATCTTTTCCTTTTGTTTTGGTTAATCTAATATGAAATTAATTTAATTAATGAGTTTAAAATGTATTAAAAATAATATTTTCACTAAAGATATCGAAATCTAAAGAGGGAGATTTAGAACACAATTTTGAACCCTTGAGTCAATCTGTAATTTGTGAGACAGAGGTAAAAGAGTATGTTTTTCATTATTCTTTCAATGCTTCGATTCATTTTCGATAAGGGGATGATGTTTAAGGGTTTAAGTTAGGTTTCTATAAAATGGAATAATTAGATCTTAATGTCATCTTTGATTTCATATTAGGGACTGAGGCAGAGGATGGAGAATCCCACTATAGGGACTAGATGTGAGGATTAGGTTTTAAGTCTCAGATAGTCATGGTTTGTCCATATGAAGATTTTAATTCAAATATATTATTCTTGTAGTATGAAATATAATTCAGGTATGTTAATCGGCATGAAATGTTGATATATTAGTTGCTTGAATTGAGGTAGTTGACTTGTCTAATTCTGAGATGTATAACAAAGAATGATATATGACGATTGATTATGTTATGACATTGTTAATGGTAGACAAGTTCTTAATTGATTGAGAATGAATGGAAGATAGCTTGTTTATAGTTAATTAAATGTTGAAATATTGGAAAGTGATTATAGGAGTGGCTAACATTAGTTAGCCTTAGCACCAATGCATGGTTGTGTGGTGTTTTGCACTACTGTATAGATGGGTGTTACACCAATGGGTCATTAATAGATGCATCACTAGCTAGAGGGAAAGGAAATGGCTCTTCCAAGAAATAGACTATCTTTTTAGCTTTGAGAACTATTCTCAAATTCTTTAGCCAATCAAGAAAGTTTGGGCTAGTTAATTTATTGGATCTGGGAATTGAGCATATGTTCACATTTGATGATTGAGCATAGGTTCACATTTGATGACATGATTCTAGCAACCTAGATGTAAATAAAGATCATGTTAGAGAATGTACTAAATGCATGATTATTAGGTCATAAATAAACACGCATTATTACTCTCACTATTTTATTACAAACCTATAGCCTCACTATGAATCCAAGAGAATCCATTGGAAGCTCTATTAGTGGGTCAATATCCAACATCACTAAGAATGACTTGGGTGTGCCCAAAAAACCACCTTAGGTCAATTGGTAGGTATCTCATACAAATTACATCCTTTTATGCAACTTAGTAATAATTGAGCTATCAACTCTTATGCCTACACATCTCATGTATATTAACCCAACATTGCCTCTAATTCACATTGAACTTGAGTGTGCCCAACAAATCAATGTAAATAGCTAAAGTCAACCCATTAATCATGAAATCATATTTCGATGGTTTGGACATATTCTTAGAGCGGGCTTAGGTGTGTCCAATAACCCAAACTCTAAAAGAACTTTGGTTCTTGACATATTAATGGACGACATTGGCCTTAATATAATTAATGATGGATTTTGTTTTTAATTTAGGTCTCATCATGGTTGTTTGACATGCATCATATATCCATTCATCACACACACACACACACACACACACATATATATATATAAGATAATTACACTAATTAAATGGCCATGATTATGGACATGTCTAACATCAA
Source organism: Triadica sebifera (assembly GCA_023653625.1). Classification (NCBI taxonomy): domain Eukaryota; kingdom Viridiplantae; phylum Streptophyta; class Magnoliopsida; order Malpighiales; family Euphorbiaceae; genus Triadica; species Triadica sebifera. The sequence goes on along the minus strand of CM042899.1, from coordinate 263,834 downwards.
TCCTTCGAGGCTCAAAATAATTGACTAGGTCTCACCTAGGTAGAAGCAAGAAATTACAACCTTGAAATGGAAAACAATTTCCTATTCTAAGTCTTTTGTAATTGGCACCAACTCCATTACTTCTTGCTCCTTTGTACTTTAATTGTATTATAATCCTATGTAATCTAATTATATAATTTCTTCATAAGAAAACCCAAGTTACATTTGAGAGGAGTGAGATGAGAAAAGAAGTGCAATAGATAGAATAGAGAAGGCAGGGACTTGCAGGCCCTATTTATCAAAAAAATTTCATGCATGATCAATCATATTGGTCAAGTCCATAATCATACTATCATGTCTTTCCATACACCCCTAGAATGCATTCTCAAATGCAAAAATAAAGGTAATCTCTTAAAGTAACAATTTGGGTTCTATTTGTTTCAACTTTTGAAACTTTATTTTGATTGTTTGGCCTTAATGAAATTCATCATATATTATCAACATTTAATCTCATTAAATTATTATATAAATATTTAGAAACACATTCTAAAATGAAATCATACAAATTATACATACATTTGATTATATCAAAAAGTTTTCCAAATTTACCTACTCTGCCAATTAGGTTATTATTAATTTAATGCATGCAATATTTAAATCCAAATTTAATCATTAAGTCACATTCAAATATGAAATCCAAATATGACCAGCAGTCATTTCATAATTAAATTACCTTAATTAGTTATTAGTTTGATGTTAAATAGGATTAAATGATCCTAATTACAATTACATACTAGAATCCTAGTCAAACTAAGACTTAGAAAACACTTTTCTAATTCAAATAAAATTCCATTTAAAAATTCCCAGAATTTCCAAAACTCATTCTTATCATTATAAGAAACTTATAATCATTTTATACCAATTATATTCATTCACTAGATAATATAAATCATTAATCATTCAACTAGCAAACCAATTAATCAAAAATTGCCTAAATTGAATCATACACGTGTCATATCCACTAAATTAGGCCCCAAGTCCCACGTGTCACAAAATTGGCGCATTTGATCGATCGGAGTTTAAATTCGGATTTTGACCAAAATTAATCAAGTAATGCTTAAATTAAGTTGATATATGCCTAATTAACTGTTTATAAAGATTAAAGATGTTCATTTAAGGTAAAAGGACTAAATTGTAAAATTTGATAAGTTTTGGGGTCAAATTGCAATTTACCAAAATTTAGAGGATTAATGAGATTATTTGCTAATTAACATTTGAAATTTGGAACTTTTACTTAGGTTGGCCGGTTTTCATAAGGAAAAGAAGAAAATTAATGTTAATTAAATCTAAGTAGCAAAGAAATGGTCAAATTTGATGGGTCCCATATGAAGACTTTTATTTCTCTTCTTCTTTCTTCCTTTTCTGCTTCTCCTCATTTCTTATTTCTTTTTGCCCAAAACTAGCCAGTCACACAACCCTCTTTTCCACCATAGCCAACTTTCAAATCTAGAGAGAGAAAGGAAAGGAAGAGAGGGAAAAGACTAAGACAAAGTGATTTTCATGATCTACAAGTCTTAAGGAAGTTTGGGAAAGAAAGAAGGAAGATAAATAAGCAAGTTTTGAAGAGAGAGAAACCTCCAAGGTTGTGATCAAGTGAAGAAAAGTGTAAAGGTAAGAAGCTTCCTTCTTCTTTTTCATATTTTCTTAAGTAAATTGGGGTTTTGAGCTTATTTAAAGCTTCTATGGAAGGAGAGAGTTTAGGGTTTAGAAACTTTGGAGAAAGTAAAGTTTTGATGATGAATGTATGATGTTGTAGGAGCTCAAAATCTTAAAGAAGGAGCTTAAGGGAGTAAAGGCAAAGAAAAAGCTACCTAGAAGATTGAAGGAGAAAAATAGAGGTATGTGAGGCAATAGGCTATCTTTGTTTGAAATAATGCATGTTTAACATGATAATTGTTGATTTATTTGCATCTATGATGATTATGACATGAAATCATAAGTTTAGCTATAAAGAATGAGATTTTTGTCATTTGTTGAGTTAAGTGATGCATGTTAGAGAATTGAGTTTTGATTAAAGGCATTTTACATGTATTAGAACATGTATGTTGAGTAAAGAATTTCAAAAATGCATGAGTTTGTATTTTTGGTATGATTTGGTGCAACTACAAATGAATAAGAAAATGAATATGCAGATTTCCCGCAGACAGTCACGGGCGTGACCTTTGGGTCATGGGTGTGATTGAATTGTATCACGGTTGTGACTTATGTGTGGAAATGGCACGATTCATTCCAGAAGCATTCACATCTTTGAGTCACGGGTGTGAACAAATTCACAAGTGTGAATGAGTGATCACAGCCATGAATGCTTTGTTTTTAGTAATTATGAACATTATTACCTAATGGAGTATTCAGGTAAGTAAATGAAACGAGATTATTTATCTAGTGAAATAATGAATGTTGTTATGTTTGTGAAGGTGATTAAGTAGAGAAATAGGGATATGTCATGAATAATGAAGAAAAATGGATATGCTATGAATTTTAATATAATTGTGTAAGCCCTAGAACACCAAACTAGAATCGGATTTAGGATAGTTTGACATGCCAAACAAGATAGAGTATGATGAAATCCATTAATGGTATGAATTACAAAGCCGATAATGGCAGTATTATGAAGCCGGTAATGACACTATTATAAAGCTAGTAATGACACTATTATTAAAGCCGAAAATGACACTTGTATACGCATATCATATTGCCATGTGGCACTCCTTAGTGCCTGGATGGAAACTCCATTATCCTAGTCAGGGGTTTATAGGTGTTGAGGGCTATAAAGGTGTGATAAAAGTTAAAAAGGAAATCTTGAACTGTGATACGGATATAAAGAAGAAATTGAAATGAAAAAGGACATAAAAGGTGATATGGACAATAATGATGTTTTGATAAAGTAAAAACAAATATGGACTATAATAATATGATTTGATGTTTATGCATGCTAGGATAATATGAAATTTATATTTGCATAAAAGATAAGTGGGCATGATTTAATATATAGCAATGCATAATGCTCATAATCGTATGTAATAGGGAATGAGAAAAAGAATAGCATGGTAAGATTTTAATGCATAAAATGACATGTGTTAATGATTGGTGCATAACATATTGCTTTATTTATATGCACCACTAAGCTTAGAGCTTAGCGTGAGAGTTTTTCTTTCGCGTAGATATAAAAAGGTAGCTGAAGGTTGTAAATAAAGCAAGCAGTGATCCTAGGCAATTAAAACAACTGATCTTGAAGTAGTGGGTCACAAACTTTTGAACTTGTATATTTTGTTTCTCATATTGGAAACTTTCAAATTTGTAAATTTATTTTTTAATCGTATGTTAAGAATTAACTTAATATTTATTATTACTATCTTTTGTATGAAAAATGTATATTATTTATTGTATACCTATGTGCATTGAGTTTTGACAAAAAAAATGTGTATGGATTTCTTGAATTCTTTTTTTTTTTAAATAGTGATAGGAAGAGGAAGAAGATCAGGGTAGCGCTCTCCCATCCGGGCACGTGCGGTTTGGGTGAGGGGGTTGTTACAACATGAATTGGAATTCTTTAGGAACTTAACCAAGAATTTAATTTGACTTAAGAATGAAATTGACATAAAAATATCATGAATATCTCAAAACAAAGAAAACACAAATCGAAGCTCCTGAACTCAAGTTATAACAGTTTAAGTACTTACTGCTCATTATTAACAATTCTGCCCAGAATTTCTGGACAGATTCTATGTTCGAACTTTATGAAATTTTATGGAAAATTACAGAAATATCCAGGTTTTATGATCTAAATGAAAGTTATAGCCCTATGTCTTATCTTTCAAGCCCAACAAAGAACATGGAAAATGGAGTTCCAGAAATTAAGTTATAACAGTTTAAGTGCACACTGCTCATCAATTTCCAGCAAAGAACATACCAACCAATCAAATTCAATTTTTACCAAATTAAATCCTAAGTCTAGCAAACATGCATCCCCAAGATTTTTCATCACAAATAATATTAATTCAGAATCATCAACATGCCAAATAATTAAATTATGCAATTAAAACAAAATTAAAATAGGCTATTGCCTTAGATTATGCACAAACCTCTCTTTTTCTCTTTTCTTTCTCTTTACTTTTCTTTCTCCTTTCCTTTGCTCCTTTGAGCTAAATCCTTGTCACTTTGAGTTCCTAAAGTTCATAAAAAGATTATTAAAACTTTATAACCCTAATCTCTCTTTCTTCTTACTCTTTTAAGCTTTCTTAACCATGAAAATGGAAGTTTCCATGCTTTTTCCCTCTTTTTCTCACTTTCTTTTACTAGAATCAAGGTTTAGCTATGGAGGAAGAAGGGAAAACGTGGCTGGTTTGAGAGAACAGAATTTTCCTCAATGAAAAATGTATAAGGAAGAGAAAGAAGCAATCAAGAACAAAGTGACAAAAGTCATTAAAATGGGGAACACATAAGCCACATTCTAGAAACCTTAATTAATGTCATATGCATGTATCTTCATTAGCTTATTAAACCTTGCCATTTGGTGTATTGGGCTTCAAGAAATGTGGGAGACAATTGAAAGATAGCAAATTCTAGAGATGAAAGAACAATTAAGAGAATAAAGACAAGATACATAATTATGGGACACCTAAGCCAAATTCTAGAAACTTTAATTAATGTTAAGTTCATGTATGTCAATTATCTTCTTAAAATGTGACACTTGGTGTGGCTGGCCTCCACATACATTTTATGTCCCAATTCATGCATTTAATTTATGATTATCCCCTTTAAATCCTCCAATTTTGGATAAATTGCAAATTGACATCTAAACTTTGCAAAATTCGCAAGTTAGTCCTTTACCGAAATTTAACATCTTTAAATATTTTGAACACTTTATTAGATATTTTCCATACTTAATTACCATTATTTTCATTATTTTTCGATAAAAGTCCAAATTTAGATTTCGGTCAAACCGACGAGTCGATTTAACAACTCGCGTGACTTTAGTCTAAATTAGTGGATATGACATCTACAACTAGACTAAATCATTTCAACAAAGATTCTACTTCTTAAAACATGAATTCTCATCAAAATTTCTATCTTATAACTTGTGATATGATCAACAATTAAAATTTCATATTCTTGCAATCACAAGGTTAATCCATCAATCATAGCTAGTTCTCTTCTAATGAAATTAAATCTTTCCTCATTTAGAAACTTAGTGAAAATATCTGCTAATTGATTTTCTCTACTTATAAATTCTAATTCAACATCTCCATATTGAACATGATCTCTAATAAAGTGGTGTTTAATGTCAATATGTTTGCTTCTAGAGTGTTGAATAGGATTCTTTCAAAGATTTATAGCATTAGTGTTGTCACATTTTATAGGTATATGGTTCATCTCATGACCATAGTCCTTAAGTTGTTGTTTCATCCATAGAATTTGTGTACAACAGCATCCAACTGTTACATATTCAGCTTCAGCAGTTGAGAGAGCAACTGAAACTTGTTTCTTGCTAAACCAAGAAACCAAACATTCTCCAATGATGTGACAAGTACCTGAAGTACTTTTCCTATCCAAAAGACTACCAGCGTAGTCTGCATCTGAATATCCTATAATATAAAAGATGAATTTCTAGGATACCATAAACCTAGATGCAATGATCCATGTAAATATCTGAAAATCCTTTTTACAACATTTAGATGAGATTCTTTAGGACATGATTGAAATCGTGCACATAAGCAAACACTATACATAATATCGGGTCTAGAAGCAGTGAGATATAAAAGTGATCCGATCATGCCTCTATAAAGCTTTTCATTAATGCTCTTACCCTTTTCATCTTTATCCAATTTCGTTGATGTGCTCATAGGAGTCTTGGCATTTTTGCATCCTTCCATACCAAATTTCTTGATTAAATCTTTGGCATATTTGGATTGGTTGATGAATATGCCCTCATTGCTTTGCTTTATTTGTAGACGAAGGAAATACTTAAGTTCTCCCTTCATGCTCATTTCAAATTCCCTAGTCATGCACTTAGCAAATTCTTAACAGAGCAACTCATTAGTAGAACCAAATATTATATCATCAACATAAATTTGAACAATAAGTATATCATGCTTATGCTTTTTGATGAAAAGTGTAGTGTCAACATTTCCCTTTGTGAAGCTATTTTCTAATAAAAAAGAACTTAGTCTCTCATACCAAGCTCTTGGAGCCTGTTTTAAACCATAAAAGGCTTTTAAAAGTTTTAAAAACATGATTTGGCAAATCATAACTTTCAAAATCTGTTGGTTGTTCTACATACACTTCTTCATCTATATAACCATTTAGAAATGCACTTTTCACATCCATTTGAAAGAGTTTGAAATTCATGTGACATGCATATGCTAAGAGTATTCTTATAGCTTCTAATCTAGCTACAGGTGCATATGTTACATCATAATCTATACCTTCTTCCTGATTATATCCTTTTGCAACTAGTCTTGCTTTATTCCTAGTTATTAACCCTTGTTCATCTAATTTATTTCTAAATACCCATTTACTACCTATGATTTGATGATCCTTGGGTCTAGGTACTAGGTTCCATACCTTATTTCTCTCAAATTGGTTGAGTTCCTCTTGCATGGCAATAACCTTATTTCTCATCAATGTTTTTAGGCTCAATTTGTGAAATAAAAGCAATGTCAGTGACTAAATGCTTGAAATAAGATCTAGTACTTACTCCCCTTGATAGATCACCAATTATTTGCTCTTTTGGATGATCTTTCGTCATTCTCCATTCTTTTGGAAGTTCTTGCTCCATTTGTTCTTGATTTTGAGGTAGTGAATTTTCTTGATCGTTTTCTTCTTTTCCATTTTCAATGACAAGTTTTTCCATATTACCTACAACATCATCAAGAGCACTACCTTTCACAAGATCAAGTTTACTAGATTCATTAAAAACAACATGCATGGATTCTTCAACCGTTAATGATCTTTTATTAAATACTGTATATGCTTTGCTGGTTGTAGAGTATCCTAAAAAGATACCTTCAACAGACTTAGAGGCAAATTTTCCAAGATTGTCCTTGGTGTTCAATATAAAACACTTGCATCCAACTACTCTAAAGTATGATATCAAGGGCTTTCTTCCATTCCATAGCTCAAATGAGGTTTTGTTTAAAAGAGGTCTTTTGAAAACTCGATTTGAAATATAACATGCAGTGTTTGTGGCTTCTGCCCAAAAATAAGTTGGTAATTCATATTCATTAAGCATTGTTCTAGCCATTTCAATTAATGTTTGATTTTTCCTTTCAACTACCCCATTTTGTTGAGGTGTCCTAGGAGATGAGAAATTATATGAAATGCCATGTTCAAGACAAAAGTTTTCAAAGTTTTCATTTTCAAATTCTTTCCCATGATCACTTCTTATTTTTGAAATGCAGTACCCTTTTTCATTTTGAATTCTTTTAGCAAAGTTTTTGAAGTTTTCAAAAGCATCACTCTTTTGAGCTAAGAAAATTACCCAAGTAAATCTAAAGTAATCATCTACGATGACAAAAGAATAATGTTTTCCTCCTAAGCTAGCAATTCTAGTAGGTCCAAACAAGTCTAAATGCAGGAGTTGAAGAGGTTTTGAAGTACTTACAATATTTTTGGCTTTGAAAGATGACTTATGTTGCTTTCCTCTCTGACAAGGATCACATGTCCTGCCTTTTTCATATTTGACTCTTGATAATCCTTTTACTAGCTCTCCTGTGCTGAGACTTTGTATTAAGTTCATGTTAGTATGACCAAGTCTTCTATGCCACAACCAAGATTCATCACTAGTAGTCACAAGACACTTAGAGGGATGGTTAGATAGTTCATGTAAGTTTATTATGTATGTATTGATATCTCTATTTCCTTTAAATATTTCTTGACCATCAATAGAGATTACAAGACATTCATTTGAAGTGAAGATTAATTTGTTTCCTTTATCACATAATTGACTTACACTTAACAAGTTATGTTTCAAGCCATCAACGAGTAAGACATCCTTAATAAAAGTAGTACCATTAACACCAATAGAACCAATGCCAATTACCTTACCCTTTGCATTGTTTCCAAAGGTAACTTTACCTCCATCAATACTTTTGATTTCTTTGAAGAGTTCTTTGTCTCCTGTCATATGCCTTGAGCATCCACTGTCTACTAGCCATGCATTTTTGTTTATTGTGGACTTGAGGCATACCTATAGAATCACAAATCAAGTATGATTTTTAGGTACCGAAATGAGTTTGGGTCCTTAGGAGTTAGCACATGAAGGTTCCCAATGAGTCTTCCTTATCCAGCAGTGTTTATTTATGTGACCCATTTTCATACAATAATTACATTGTTTAGGTCTAAACTTGCTTTTTGGTCTTACACTGTGTTTAAATGCCATAAATCTATTAGACTGATTTTGAGAACAATGGCATGCCCATTCATGATTAATTTGCATTTTTCTAGATGCATGCTTCTTATACATAAAGGCATGATTATTCTTTTTCTGTATAGAAGGTTTAACATTCTTATTTCTTGGTGCAGTTCTAACAGGTGTGGAGATGTGAGATTCTTTAGATTTAACAAATATAGTTTTGTGAGAAGATGATGATGTGTCCTTAAATCCTAGACCATGTCTAACTAAAGGTGGTCTTTGAGACACAATGAGAGTATCTAAGCTTTCTTTACCGTTGTGAAATTTAGAAATGGAATTTCTAAGTTCCTCAACTTCATTTTTCAAAGAATTATTTTCTTTTAACAATGAAGCTATTGAGGGTCTTGATGAGTATTCATCTAATGACTTTTGAAGAGATTCATTAAATGATTTAAGCTTTATGTTCTCTTTTTCTAAACCATCTATCTTATTTTTCAAATTAGAGATATTATTTCTATAGGTACTAAATTTAGTTCTATATTTCTCTAATTCTATATTTAATTCTTCTATTAGGCTTTGCTTATCATCATCATCATCATCATCACTATCACTATTACTATCATTATCACTACTATCATTATTGAAAGAATTGAGTGTATTGATCTTACTTTGTCCCAGATGTAATCCTTAATAGCCATGAAGCATAGGTTGACCTCTTCACTATCATTATCATCTTTTTCACTTAAAGAGCTTTGGTCATCCCATGTGGCTTTATGACCTTTCTCCCCATTGTCTCTTTAGTATTTGCTCTTATGCTTTTTGAGCCTTGGACATTCTGGTTTGATATGTCCTTTCTTTCCACATTCATAGCATTTTACCTCTTCCTTACTTCTATGTGTATCATTTGAAGTTTGTTTGAGGTTTCTTTGCCTGAATTTTTTGGAATTGCTCATTTTCTTCTCAATGGTTCTTTTTAATCTCCTTGAAAACATAGCGATGTCCTCATTTTCATCATCACTCATCTCTTCATCATCTTCACTTTCTTCTTGAGATTTTAAAGTAGAGGCTTTGAGTGCTAAGGGTTTTCTTTTCTCTGGCTCTTCTTCAAGCTCTCTATCTCTCTTCACTGCCATCTCATGTGTGAGAAGCTTGCCAATCAGCACATCAGTATTCATGATGCTCATATCTTCATTTGCTTCTTTTATGCCAGCAACTCTTGAACCATAGTCTTTAAGAGGAAGACTTCTCAGGATTTTATTGTTTACATCTTCCAAACTCAGATGCTTCCCAAGTTTCCTCATTCCATTTATAATGGATAGAAGTCGGTTGGTCATGTCAGTGATTGACTCATTTGATTTCATCTTGAAGAGCTCATATTCTGAGGTTATAAGTTGAATCTTCTCAGATTTGACTTGCTTAGTTCCCTCATGATAGTTCTCCAATGTCTTCCACATGCTATATGCTGTTGAGCAGTGTTGTATTCTCCCACATTCTTCAATAGATAATGAGTTTGATAGGATTGTCATTGCCTTCTTCTTTTTGAAATTTACTCTTCTTTGAGGCTCTGTCCAATCATCTCTTTATAGGATTTCTTCTTCACCATCAGCTCCTCTTCCGGTTGGTGGTGTCCATTCTTTTCGTACACTATCCCAGACTTCAATTCCTTCACTATCCAAGTATGTCTCCATCCTAAACTTCTAATGGGCATAATTTGCTCCATCAAAATATGGTTTGAGACTCTGGAATCCTTCACTGGCCATATCTTACTCTTTACTAGCGCTTTTTAGGCTTCGATGCTAGACAAGGCTCTGATACCAATTGTTGCCCATATATTAAGCCAAGAAGGGGGTTAAATTGGAGTTTTAAAAATTAAACTCTAAGGTGCGAAAATAAACAATGAATTTTAGGAAGGATAGAGAAAATTTGACACACAGATTTATAGAGGTTCGGGTGTTAACAAACCCTACTCCTCTCCCCAATCGCAATTGGGAGTTTCACTAACACACTAAGTGTTACAATGGAGTTTTACAAGCTCACTCCCAACTATGGTGTTTCTCACAATGGCTCACACCTAACCCAGAAATCCCTTGTGTTTTAATGGTTCACATAATAACCAATTTCTTGTGTTTTACAGGCTTACACAAACAACCTACTATTTGTGTTTTACAGGCTCACACAAACAACCTACACTTTGTGTTTTACAGGCTCACACAAACAACCTACACTTTGTATTTTACAGGCTCACACAAACAACCTTTTAATTTGTGTTTTGGAGGTTCACATAACTAACTCTTACAAGTGTTCTACTCTTAACCCAGAACTACCCAAAGCTCACTTGAGTAAAGATTACAGAGAGAACCACTTATAAATCTTTATTGCTCAAATATGAGGAGCAAAAATATTTTTACAAAGAATAGATTTGTTCTCAAAGTATCAAAGTAAAAATAGCTTGTAATGAGAATTAAATTTGAAGTATATGCTATTCTTTTGTTTTTCTTATCATTCTCTTGTTTCTTAATGCATAAATGACTTCCATTTATACTCCCATGGCTGAATATAGCCGTTGGGGTGCATCAAAAAAGAAACTAGCCGTTGTACCAACCAAAAAATCGCACTTGACATTTTTCTCTTTCATTGTTCACGGGCGTGACTATGCTTGTCACGGGGGTGACATTTCTTCCCAAGCCGTGACTGAAGTGGTGACCTTGGTCGTGAAGCTCTCTGAAATGTTTTGACATATTGAGTCACAGGTGTGACATAATCATTCACGGGCGTGACAATCTTCCCAGCCGTGATTCAAGTGGTGACTCTGGTCGTGAAGCTCTCTGGATGAAATTGCACGAACCTTCACGAAGGTGACCGAAATGCTTACTTCACATTTTGTTTTTCTTTCATGGCCGTGAACTTCAAATGTTGGTTTTGGTAACGGTTAGCTTCCTTCACGGGAGTGTCTCCTAGAGTCACGACAGTGAACATGCTACTACTTGAATTTAGTTTCTCAAGGATTATTCTTCCAATTCTCCATTCTTGCTATTTTAATTTATGTCCTATATAATATACTTACAAAAACAAGTATGTTAAATACAATATTGCTATATTATTTGTTATCATCAAAATGACAGAAATACCCCTCAAGGTTTAACAAAATACTATCACAAACCTATCCAAATATGGTTGAAACACCTTATTCATTAAAGCCATAAATATATCTGGAGCATTAGTCAATCCAAATGGCATTACTAAAAATTCATAATGCCCATACCTGGTTCAAAAGGCAGTCTTTGGAACATCCGTTTCTACTACGTTCAGCTGGTAATAACCTGATTTCAGATCAATCTTGGAGAATATTTGGGCTCCTTGCAACTGGTCAAACAAATCATCTATTCTAGGCAATGGATATTTGTTCTTCACCGTCATTTTGTTCAGTTGCCTATAATCGATGCACAATCTCATTGTTCCATCTTTCTTTTTAACAAATAACACTGGAGCTTCCCATGGTGATACACTAGGTCTAATATACCCTTTGTAAAGTAACTCCTGCAATTGGGCCTTTAGTTCTTTCAACTCAACTGGGGCCATTCTGTAGGGTGACCTTGATATTGGTGCAGTTCCTGGTACTAGTGCAATAGTAAATTCTATCTCTCTATCTGGTGGTAAACCAGGTAGATCATCTGGGAATACATCAGCAAATTCCCTTACCACTAGTATATTTTCAAGCAAGCTATCAGTGGTTCTAGTATCAGTCACACATGCCAAATATGCTTCACATCCCCCTTTGATCATTCGAAATGCCTTTACAGCTGAAACTAGACATGTAGGCACAAGTTTTCTTTCACCTAGAAATACTACCCTTGGCTGGTTTGGTGATTCCAAAATTACTTCCTTAGTAAAGCAATTCACTATTGCATGATGTCTAGTTAACAAGTCCATTCCCAGTATCACATCAAATTCATATATTGGCAATAAAATCAGATCAGTTATTAACTCAGCTCTGTCAATGCATATCAGGCAATTACGACAGACATTATTCACAACTACCACGGTTCCCAATGGCGTACTCACATTTATGTCAATCCCCAAAGGCTAATGCATTTAATGCAATTCAAATGCCATATGCAATGATATAAATGAATGAGTGGAGCCTGGGTCAATCAATGCATATGCTAATATTTTAGAAATATAAATATTACCAGTGACTACTTCGGGAGCATCCACTGCCTCTTGTCTAGTCATAGCAAACACCCTGGCCTGAGTAGGAGGTCTAGAACTCTGACCTTCAGATCTGGTCACTCCTCTGCCCAGTGTACCAGTCCTGCCCCTGCCTCTTCCTCTGCCTTGTGTCCCACTAGTAGGGTAGACCCTCGGTGCCTCAACAGTAGTCTCAGATACTCCTCTGCCTTTGCTGGTCTCTGCTAGTTTGGCTCTATTTGGACAGTCTCTATACATGTGCTCCATCGATCCACAGAAATAACATGCTCCTGTGAGCCTTCTACATTCGCCCGTATGTTGTCTGCCACAATGACTACATATGGGCCTCTGTTCAACATATTGGTTCTGCCCTCTGCCTGGGTAAGAGAAAGTCATTCCTCAACCTTTAGAACTGGAGTACCCACTTCTGTTACCAGATTGTGCAGGCATATATCTACCTTTTTTCCCCAACCTTCTGCTAGACTCACCAAAGAATTCACGTGATGGCCTTTTTATTTGTTGTTCCCCAACTTCTTTCATTAACTGTTCAGCTCTGATTGCAGCAGCTCTGAGCCTAGCATAACTATCAAGATCAGTAGTTGTGATTCTGTTTCTGATCTCATATTTGAGGCCCTCCTCAAACTTCCTGCATTTGTCTCTTTCAGTAGAGACCATGAAGGTGGCATAATGGGAAAGTTTGTTAAATTTTACATCATACTCCGCAATAGACATATTCCCCTGTTTCAGATTCATGAATTCCTTCCTCTTCTCATCTTTATATGCTTCAGGCATGTAATTGTTCTAAAATTCCAGGAGAAAATCATTCCATGTCAACACCGGTGGTTGTGCATCACTGTCAGGGACTGTCTCCCACCATTCATAAGCATTTCCTTGCAGTAAGGATACTGCATAATCAAATATCTCAACCGGGGTACATCTCATCATATTCAGTACCCTCTGTGTCCTTTTCAGCCATGTCTCTGCTTCTGCTGGGTCTGTTGTGCCATTGAAATCGGTTGCACCATGTTTCCTCAGCTTGTCATAACGTCTTTCGTTGTACATTTCAGGACTATATACTTCTTGTTCGAGGTTTTCATAGGGTACTTCTGCATGAGATGACTGTCATCCATGTACTGGAGCTCTAGCTCCTATTGCTAGTTGCTCTCTATGTAAATGAGGTGATGCTTCATGAGAATGCATTTCGGCCGGCCTCTCCCTCCTTGGTGTATCATGTCTTATGATGTCCCTAAAATAAATGAAAGTATGCCACTACATAATGTTCAACACATAGGATGCATATGTTATCATGCTCTTATGCATATGCATGTTCCCATGGAACCTATCCCTGCTCTGATACCAAAAATGTAACGTCACACCTTATGCATTTGAGTATAACCTATCCCTGTATCAAGTAATCATACATGGCATACTGGAAAGGTAAAATACCCTGTTAACAATAGTAGTAAAAATTTTTTTTCATATCCTGTAATATAATTCAATGACTTTGCAAGTCTCATATCCTATAATTTCATTCAATGACTTGCAAGTCTCATATCCTGTAATATTATTCACTCACTTTGCAAAGTGAACACTAAGGTTTTCACCACAATATAATATATCACATATATCAAAACATAAACTTTACACATAAGTATTTTCGAGTTGATTTCATTTATACATTTTTAGACTCATTCCAAAATGACTATACATATTCAAGCACGTAAATACAAAACACATATGACATATTTTCATGCTTGTGTGGAATGCAAGGAGAGAGACTGATGAGGCTCGGCCAGTGACATGTGCTCCATGTCTTTTATACGCTACTCAAAATGAGCTATCACTTTTCTTTACCTGAAAAATGATGCAAATTGATGATTTGCGGCTCAGTGAGAATAACCATCCAATGAGCTCTAAAGTACCAAACAACTCATAGTAATAGATCACAATTCCAATATATACCATGTATTCCATTCCATTCATCAGTATCATATAAGTATCAATAAAGTTGAAACATATAATCATTACTCTTTTATGTATGCAAATGCTTTGCTTATTTCATTTTGTTGTGACCAAGTTAAACAGACATTGCCCCGGGTTTCCATGTGAATATTTGCCATGTGAACATTTGCATTTGCATTTGCTAGCTAGCTTGATCATTTGTTTCATTTGCACATTTGTTGGGCCATAGGCCTTTTCTTTTGCTTTACAATATCGATTAACTAGTCACAACGCCTTTTTAGCCCATATGCATATGCACTTGTATTTAAGCATTCATCAACCATTGCATCTTTATCATATACAACATACATATATTCCATATATACCTCATATGTCAAGCATATACCTTGCATATACTATACATATACCATGTATATATATCACATTTGTCAAACATATACCTCAAATATACCACAAGTATACCATTTATATGTACCACAATGTCATAAATTATCCATCATTACATTATCAAGGACCAATCATGACAATCACATGAATCACATAGCAAGCAACATTCATTTGCACTAAAGAATTCAATCGATAATTAGACTCACCGTTCTCCTTTGATTCCGACCCCTAACTTATTGTCTATCTGCTCCTTGTGGGTCTCCAATATGTTGAAAGTCTAATATGAAAACCTAAATGATTAACTCATGATTAGAGAGACTTAATGTGGCTTAAACAAATTAATATGCATTGTTCATGTCAATAGTTAAGATTTTTCCTATGAGGGAGTGTGACCTTATGGGACTGTTTAGCCTATAACTTTTTCTATAATTGACCAATTAATCTGATTCTTGTTCCTAATTACAAATAACATATAATTATAGAACATATTCAAATTTTAGACCAATTGGATCGTTGTACAGTATTTGGTGGAATTTTTAAGAGTGTTCTGTTTTCTGCCTTGTTTTCTGCCTTTAGGCAGTTTCAGGGTACTCATTTGGGTTCATTCTAACTTATAATCTATAATTCCTATTTTAATGAAACTTTATAGACACTTATATGGGTTCATATGGAATATGTTTCGTGTTTACAACTTTTACCAATTATGTCTCTAAGGTCTTTTTAGTAGACCAAACATTTTACTGGTCCAGAATAGAATTGACTTCCGGACCAGTATGGCTGCCAAAGGCCATAACTTAGTCTATACATAACCTCTTATTATTCAAATAAATTTGTACAATAAGTTCTAAAGGTGATTGCCTTTAGAGCACTCCTCTAACACTTATAAGAGTAGGGGAAGGTGGAACCTTTGAGTAATCTTAGTCTTAATGATATTTTTGTTATGTGCATGTGTTAGAAACTAAGGCGGGTGACGAACTGCCCTCTCAAAAGCGACAAAGAGCTTGAAAGAGGCTTAAGAAGTGTTCTTAGTGGTCTCTTTTTATTAAAGTTCATACATAACCACATTCAAAGTATATTTTTGGTGAAAAAATGTGTTAAAATTATTTAATGCATGAGTAATGAGATGAAATAATTCATAATTAAGGCCACCTTGATAATGTAAATGGAATGTATGTGAAATTTTAAGAATTTCAATGTTAATATGCGTGAAATGCTATAAATAATCAAATAGAGAGGTAGCGAATGAGATGTATGTTTGTGTTGATAGTAAGTGAGGCATGTATGAGGTAGATTATGCCATATATGCAAAGTGGGTGATTAATACTACTTCGGCATTTTCCGAATGGGTATTAGGAAGTAGAAATGTTGAGATTTTGATAATGGTACACATAAAATGGCAAGATGTTTTTATAGGTAATGAAACTATGAATGCACATGTGTTTTGAGGAAATGACTTAGGATATGAATTATGGCATGTTGAAGAAATTGAATGTTCTCTAAATGAATGAAATTGAGTAATTGGTATGTAAAATTCCAGTATGTATGATTGAACAAGTGTTGACAACATGGTTTAAATTGGTAAACATTAGAATGTGCATGAGGAATGATATATATGGTGTTTCAAGTATGTTTTCAGGAAAATTTCCAAAGTTCATAGCCATGAATTGTATGGTGATTTTGGACAAATTCATTCACAGGTTGTGTCACCAAATGGTGCATGGCTAGGTAAGCAATGAATAAGGAGTTTCACAGGCATAAATGGGTATTCACGACCATGAGGCACTTGTATGTTAATTGCTGAATTTCAATTAAACGAATACTGGAATGTTTTAATAAGGATAATCTACATTTAAGCTGATATGGAAAAAAGTGCATATTAAGATTCTAAATATGTATGATTCACATATGAGGATGAGATACATTTGAAATTATATATATATATATATATATATATATATGTGGTTGATAAATGATGAGAATATCATGATTTTTAAAATGAGATATATGAGATTTATTATGCCCAATACTTTGAGTAGGACTAGAGCTAGGAGAGATAACATGCATTGAGGGTTTTATGGTACTAGAGGCCTAAGATTTGCCAATATAGGAACAAGACTTATGATTTAAGGGTAAGGCTCATATGAGCTTCCTTAGAGACATATATGAGCATATTGTTGTTTTTCCTCATGAAGGTATCCTGAATGGCTCCAAAGTGAGCTACTGTACACTTGTATCTATTTTAGTCCTGTCTAGAGTTAGTGGACAATGATATTAAATAATGAAAAGGGTAATGATTCTTGTGTAGTTGTATGAGATTTGATAATCATAATTGTGATGATCTTGGTGTGGGTGCACAAGATCTAAACACTATAATTATGATATAAATATGGAAAGAGCATGGATATGTGTATCATTTTGGCATGAATGGATTATTCTATGAGATAAATGCATGTGATGAGACTCACATATTCATGCATACGTCTTTATTTTGGGCATGTGCAACAATGTTTCATACATACATGTTATGATGTACTTTGCATATTTTTATATTCGCTAAACACAAATTGCTTAGCATGTGAGTGGTTCTCAAATGTAGGTTGGAGTTTGATAGACACTACTAATAGAGAAGGAGAGCCCGAACGAGGAGTCAGAGGACACAAACCAGTTGGGTTAGGTGATACACTATAAGAGTGTTTGTTTTTATGCATATTTTTCAATTAAAAAAAATGTATATTCACTTTTTGTATTTTATTTGTATTCTTGAGGCCTGTTGGAGTCAACATGGAAATTTTAAATAAGAATAAATATTTTATTTTGCATTATTCCCTATTTTCTTTTACATGGTTTTTAAAACAATTATCATGGCCATGGTGAAAAGTAAATTTTTATTTTTATTGCACAGGTATTTAATAATTGGTTGCAATATTCTTTCATGTTATTAGGAATGTTCATGGTTATGTGAAAGAGTGTTACAAGTAGTGTTCTTGATGATATCATAGGTTCAATAAAGAAACTTGATCTTGATCATGAAGAGAATGGTGAGACCTCAAAGAAAAATGATAATGATGATCAAGATGAGCAACAATAAGAAAACCACCAAGGTGTGCAATTACCTCAAGCTCACAAGCAAGGCACTCAAGAGCTACTAAAGGAGTGGAAGTTTGTAAAAAACCATCCTATGGAACAAATCATTGGTGTCCCCACCAAGGGTGTCAGTACTCAATCTCATCTTAAGCTTTTAGATTCTAATTTTGCTTTTGTCTCTCAAATTGAGCTAAGGACTACTGAGAAGACACTTAGTGATGCGTGTTGGTGATTACTATGCAAGCGAAACTCAACCAATTTAAGAGAAATAAGATATAGATCTTAGTTCCAAGACCTAAAGGCTACCTTATTATTGGTAGTAAAATGGGTCTTCAGGAATAAGTTAGATGAGCAAGGTCAAATCACTATAAGCAAGCCTAGATTGTTTGCCAAAGGGTACAACCAAGATGAATGCATAGATTATGATGAGACATGTGCTCTAGTTACAAGTTTAGAAGCCATTAGAATTCTTTTAACATTTGCATGTTATATGAATTTTAAACTTTATCAAATGGATGTTATAAGTGCATTTTTGAATGGTTACATAGAGGAGGAAGTTTATATTGAGTAACCTCTCAGTTTTCAAGGTCATGCACTTCCAAATCATGTGTTTAAATTCACTAAGGTCTTATATATAACACCCACTAATTAGAGTTTAATTAGAATAAGTATGTGGCATAAAAAAAACCTGATATATAATAGAGATTAAAATAGATGAAATAGTTGATTAAATTAGAAATTAAAATAAATGACATGATAAATTTGATTAAATTAAACCACATAATTATATTGTATTCTCGGTATAAAAAAAATTAAAGATATTAGATATAAGTAAATACGTGAAAATGATAATAATAATAATAATAATAATAATAATAATAATAATAATAATAATAATAATAATAATAAAAGAAAAAATAGAAAAAGAAAAAAGAAAAGTGAACAGTAAAAAATGGAAAGTAGAAAAAAAAAACAAAGGAAGACTAAAACGGGAGAAGGGTGGTGGAGGGGAATGCCAATTAAGACATTGCCCCATTTTTTTCCAACTTCAGCTCTCTTCCTCTTATTATTGTCATCCATATCCTTCCTCCATATCAGAGTCCCAATTCTTCATCCTCTCCTTCATGATTTCCAAGAAAATTTGCTCCAAATAAATCTGATCTTGGTAAGTAATATCTTTCACATTATTATTGTGTTATTAGAACTTTTTGGGTTGTGTTACTCCAGGATATTTCACTCTATTTTTGATTGTCTTGTGAATCAAATTAGGATAAGTGTTAAACATAAAACGTGTTTATTTATGTCTATTGTATCTTTTTGTCAAATTTTATTGAATGGTTTTGAGTATATGAAGAGAAATGGGCATTTGAGTGAGACTAGTCCCTAGAAGAGTATCAACAAGATACTCAACGGTTTTTGCTCATTTTGATCATCTTAACGACTGCATATGAAGTTTTGTAAAGCATAAAAGTTGTAGATATATATGTTATTTAGGTTGCTACCAAATTTTATACAAACATCGCTTGTGTAGGTTGAGTTATAGTGAAATGAAATATGACTGTTCCTTGATTGAGCTAGTTTCATATGCCTGTACAGCTCCAGTAACTTCGTCCTCATATTTGACCTATTTTTAGATCGAATTAGCCAAAGTTCAAAATATAAAAGTTTTATTTCTATATATTATCTAAGTTCCTATGAAAGTCTCACCTTAAAATGTCATGTAGTTGATAGTTATGAGATGAACAATTGAACTGGTTGGGTTGATACTCTATGTTGATCCAGTTATAGATCCTCCAACATTTGAGAACCTTAAAGACTGAATCTAAAAGTTAGGTAAACATGAAAAATGTTCCCAATTAACTTATATAATTACATAAAATTTTTATAATAATTGAAGCTACACATTGAAAGATATGAATTTTTAAATATGGTACTCCAAAACTGCCTAAGTGCAAAAATCAGAGCAATATTAAAAATTATACCAAAAATTGTGTTGTGGTTTAAAAATTCTGAAATTTTAGTATGTTTTATTCTTACATGTTAAATTTAATTAGGAAGAGGAATCATATAAATTAGATAACTGTAGAAAAAGTTATTGTTTCAATAGTCCTAAGAGGACATGTTCTGGCTTAAAAGAAATTGTAATTATTTATTTAAATTATATTAAGAATAAATATTTTATCAAGGTATTAATTATTTATATTTTTGAATTTGGATCTCAACAACAAGAAGAAAAAAAAAGTGAATAAGCTCTGAGTTTATATCTTGGAAAGGAAAAACACGACCGAGGTTTGTACATATATGTATTCTAGTTTTGCCCCTTGTGCATGATTGTGTGTGCATGACATAAATTATATGTCACAATGATGAAATTATATATTATGACATGTTTTAAAATTATAGAAATGTTATTAACTCTAAACTTAACATTATGCTAATATTTGATAAAATATCATACTATTACATGGTATTGAAATAAATTTTGAGTATATGATTATGTTGATATGAAATGAGTATTGGTTATAGAAACAAGTAATTAATATTGTTAATTGTCCATTTCTCTATCTGAGGACTGACATAGGATAGATGGTGCACCATTATGGAGAAGTTATGGTACCGATATGGATATAATTTAAGGACAGGGTGGCTTAAGATCTAGGAGCGCCCCTGATCCTGATTACACACAGATGACATGATTATATTCGGTCAATGTGGCTTAGGCTCTAGGAGCGCCCTTGACTTGAGAATATAGTGAGTAGGGTGGCTTAAGCTCCACGAGCACCCCTATTTCACACCTCGTATCTGGACAGTCCAAGAACGAGATTTTGGGCTAATAAATCATAAAATAAAATATGAAATTCTATTAATTGATGTAAGTAACAAAGTGTAAAATGCTTACATGAGGTGGTGCAAATTTAATTATTGAATAAGGTTATTATGTTTATTCTTTTATGTTATGTATTTATTTATTTTATATGACAAATATGTATTAAAATTTGATGTGCCATGATTTTATTTAACCCATACATTTGTGTGACTGCCTGGGGAAAATTTTAATGCTTATATGTACCACTAGGCTAGAGATATCTTAGCGTGAGTTCTTCTCACGCATGAATTGGAACTGTACCTAGTAGATAGTGAAGTTGATCGAGAAGAAATCCAAGCCCATATCAGTGGAGGCATAAGAGACGTAGTTAGAGGGTTGGTTACCTATTAAGTTTTTTTTTAGTTTGACCAGACATATGGATTTTGGTAGACATGTCATGTATTTAGTTCAGGAGCATGTCTTATATTTTGATATTGTATTGTAAGTTGTCATATGTGAGGCTGGTATGCCACAAATGATCAACTATGTAACTTAATCAACTACCATTAATATATATGACATGGTGATGTATATATTTATATATATATTGATAATTAGAACGATAAGCCAAATCTAATATAAATAAATGAATTATTTTAATTTAAACGATAGAAAAACTTAGTTAGACAGATTTATCGAGTTAAGCTTGTGGTATCCTTCTTATATATGCGGAATTATCCCTAATATATAAGTGGGGCATCACATTATATGGTTTGAAACAAGCTCCAAGAGCTTGGTATGAAAGACTTAGTTCATTCCTTTTGCAAAATAGATTTTCAAAGGGACATGTAGATACTACTCTTTTTATTAAAAAGCATAAGAATGACATATTACTTGGTCAAATTTATGTTGATGTCATTTTGTTTGGGTCTTTTAATTAATTGTTTTGTCAAGAGTTTGCTAAGTGTATGACTGGAGAGTTTGAAATGAGCATGATCAGAGAGCTCAAATTCTTCCTTAGTCTACAAATCAAGCAAAGCAAGAAGGACATTTTCATCAACTAATCCAAATACATCAATGAACTACTGAAAAAGTTTGGAATGGAAAGATGCAAGAGTGCCAAGACTCTAATGAACAATTCAACAAAATTGGATAAAAATGAGAAGGATAAGGTTGTAGATGAAAAGCTTTATAGAGGTATTATCGAAACTCATTTATACCTAACTAGCTCTAGACTTTATATAATATTTAGATTATAATTATATGCTAGATTTCAATCATGCCCTAAAGAATAACATTCAAATATTGTAAAAAGAATTTTAAATATCTTCATGGCACAATATACTTAGGCTTATGGTATCCTAGGAACACTTCATTTCATATCATTGGCTTTTTGGATGTTGATTATACCGGTAGTCTTCTAGATAGGAGAAGCACTTCTAGAACTTGTCACTTTATTGGTGAATGTTTAGTTTCTTGGCTGAGCAAAAAATAAATTTTGGTTGTCTTGTCCATCCCCAAAGCTGAATATATGGCGGCAAGCCGTTGTTGCTCTCAAGTGATGAGACAATAACTCAAGGACTATGGCCAAGAGATTGATCACATACCCATCAAATTTGACAATACAAGTGTTATAAATCTTTCTAAACACCCATTCAACATTCTAGAAGTAAAGACATAGACATTAGACATCATTTTCTTCACGATCATGTCCAAAATGGTGATGTTGTGTTAGAATTTGACACAAATAACCAATTGCTTAACATTTTCACCAAGTCTCTCAAAGATAAAAGGTTTTATTTTAGAAAAAAAGGAGCTTGGTATGATTGATTGGAGCACATTGACTTGAAAATTGATTTTAAAGGCATATATTGCATTCACCATGCATCTGTTTTTATTGTTTTGACTTATGTAGTTAGGTCTTGATCCTAACTTTTGGCATATATGAATGCTTTAGTTGTGAGTTGTATATTTTTTAATGCTTATATGCCTCACATATGTCATATTTGACTTCATTAAGAACCTTGAGTGTTATGTCATGCTCTTAATAATATACTTGTTTTAATTATGTGATATATGTGTGTACACCATAAAAAAATGTTTTATTTTCCTAGGAAGTGTTGGGTTTTGAAGAATGAATCTTATTCATAAACGCAGCGAAAAATAAAATTTTTCAAAACCCAAAACAAAATATCATACTTGTACCATTAAAACTAATTTATATAAATGTAAATGTTAAAAATTATACCTTGTAATTTTTATTTGTTCTTCAAATCTTCACTTTGTTGGGTTATAGCAAACCACAACAATCCACACTAGGATGTCTCTAATGATAATCCACGAGAAGAATGAAGAAGAAACTATCAAGAGAAAATGGTTTGAACAAATTCAAAGTGCTAGCTTTGAAAGTGTTCTTGAGAGAATTTTTGTTGTGTCTTAAAAATATTTTTTCACAAAAAAATATTTTCATGTCTATTTTTGCCATTTGATATCTTTTCTATTTGAATCTAATTCAAAAATAAGATGAAAAGTCAAAAATGGAGAAAATGGTAACTAATGAATAGTAATTAGCCATAATTAGCCAAATTATGGCCAAAAATAGTCGTTGGCCAACGGATGGGAAGCTGCAAGGGCGCTGGGCCTGCCGTGGGCTACTGCTGGGCAGCCCAGCTGGCCTGCCTTCTGCCTAGCCCGCGCTGGCCAGTACGGGCCCATGACACTCCGAACGATATTTTTGTGCGATCTCATCGCAATTCATCCTAAAATAATTCTCTCATATTATGGATCCTATCCAAGACCATTTTACTCATTCTCCATATCTTCAATGCGTGTGACCCATTAGGTTCCCGGTTATGTTGGCCACTTAATTTAACAATTAATTTAAGCAGGTCATGAGCGGTATCTAGCAACACATCATGACCCCCAATTGACCGGAAAGTCAGTGGTTTGACTACGAACCTTTCCATAGTCAATTTCTGTGCAATTATTCCTTTCACCATTCTATACCCCACTTGGTTCAGAGTATGGACATGTGTCAACTCCCACTAGAATGACTACGTCATGTCTAGTCCAAATAATGTTAGTTCTTGTCCTTGAGGCTCATTAGCCTATTAGATATGTCATTGAAGACTATCTTTATGACATTTCCACTCCGGCCAGAGATTCCTGACTAATGACCACGACAAGAGGCCATGGGTATATACTCCTTCTATCAAGAGTGGTGAATACTTTGTTGGTTACCCAATTACCTTTGAATACCTCAAGCTGTATCCAATCACCACCCTATGAGCTACCTCTCTGAGGCAACAAGGAATAGTGTCAAAATAAAGAATCAATATTCAAGATATCCTTGAGTACCTCAAGTCTAAGGATACTTGCACCATTACTATGACGCAACTATCATTGACATTTGAATAGATTATCCATATGATTGTCTCATAGTTAGTCATCCAATGTACTTAGCTACACTTAGCAAGCATCCACATGTTAACTCTAAACATCTCATGTTTATAGATTATGAGATCTACTACTCGATCCAATCAAGGAGTACAACATGTGCTAGTCTGTCTGGATTAATAATGTCCATTTTAATTAATCCTATCACTAGGGATAATTTTGATACTAACATAATTACACATGATAAGAATCTCAATATCATGATCTCATCATGATTTCCTTCATTCTATGTTATGTATCAAGGACTTCATTAATTGATTTAAGATCACTTATCAATTCATATATTAAATGAACATCAAATTATTGAAAAAGCCTTTTATTAATCAAATAAATTTGTACAATAAGTGCTAAAGGTGATTGCTTTTAGAGCACTCCCCTAACAAGCTCCCACTTGTACTAAAGCCAATCACCTTTGTATTTAATTCCATAGGCGAGTACATAAGAATCATATTTCTTTTGGGGAAGTGGCTTAGTTAAAGGATCAACAATATTTTGATCAGTGGGAATTCTTTCTATCTTTACATCATTCCTACAATGATTTCTTTAATCAAATGGTATCTTCTAAGTACATGTTTGGATCTCTGATGAGACCGTGGCTCCTTTGCTTGCGCAATGGCTCCATTATTATCACAATACAATTGTATTGGATTAATAATGTTGGGAACCACTCCAAGTTCTGTGATGAATTTCTTTATCCAAACTGCTTCCTTTGCTACTTCAGAAGTTGCAATGTACTCTGCCTCGATTGTGGAATCAACAGTCGTTTCCTGTTTGGAACTCTTCCAACTAACTGCTCCACCATTTAGTGTGAATATATAAATTGACTGAGATTTTGAGTCATCCTTGTCAGGTTGGAAGTTGGCATTGGTATACCCACTCACAGTAATTTATCCATCTCCATATACCAAAAATACATCCTTAGTTCTTCTTAAGTACTTAAGGATATTATTGATAGCCACCCAATGACCCTCACCAGGGTCTGATTGGTATCTATTCGTGATATGATACATTGGGTCTTGTACATATCATAGCATACATGATTGATCCTATAGCTGAAGCATATGAAATCAAACTCATGTGTGTCCTCTCATCTTGTGTCTTTGGACACAAAAACTTTGAGAGAGTAATCCCATGGGTCATGGGAATATATCCCCTCTTGGATTGCTCCATTCTAAACCTCTTTAGCATTTTATCTATGTATGTAGACTGTGAAAGACCAAGCAATCTTTTAGATCTATCTTATAGATCTTTATCCCTAAAATATAGACTGCTTCTCCAAGGTCTTTCATAGAGAAATTCTTGGATAACCAAATTTTGACTGATTGTAAGGCTGAGACATCATTTCCCATTAACAATATGTCATCTACATATAACACAAGAAATACGATTGCACTCCCACTAACCTTCTTGTAAACACAAGGTTCATCCGGATTTTGTAAGAAACCAAATTGTTTGATTGTCTCATCAAACCGAATATTCCAACTCCTAGATGCTTGCTTTAATCCAAAAATGGATCTTTGAAGCTTACATACCTTTTTTCCATCTTTGGATATGAAACCTTCTGGTTGTGTCATGTACACATCCTCTGTCAGATTTCCATTAAGGAAAGCTGTTTTCACATCCATTTGCCATATCTCATAATCATAATGAGTAGCAATGGCTAGGAGTATCCTTATGGATTTAAGCATAGCTACTGGGCTAAAAGTTTCATCATAGTCAATTTCTTGTCTTTGACGATAACCTTTAGCAACAAGTCTAGCTTTATAGGTAATCACATTACTATCCATGTCAGTTTTCTTTGTGAAAACCCACTTGCACCCTATATGCTTTATTCCTTCGGGTGGGTCAACCAAAGTCCATACTTGGTTTTCATACGTGGAATCCATTGATGACTTCATGGCTTGAAGCCATTTGTTAGATTCTGAACTATTCAGAACCTCTTCATAGGTTGTAAGCTCATCATTTTCTATGAGCAATACGTCGTTCTGTTCACTAATGAGAAATCCATATCTCTCTGGAACAGTACGTATCCTACT
The DNA here is from genome assembly GCA_023653625.1 of Triadica sebifera. Lineage (NCBI taxonomy): Eukaryota > Viridiplantae > Streptophyta > Magnoliopsida > Malpighiales > Euphorbiaceae > Triadica > Triadica sebifera. The sequence goes on along the minus strand of CM042899.1, from coordinate 237,523 downwards.
TGACCTATGAAGCTCTTGTGCTTCAGAAGGTTGAGCTGTTATATCATTTGTACGAGTAACAAGCTCAGGTTCAGGCAATTGATTGGCATCTATTTGAGCATCTTGAACTTCATCGAGTTCAATTTTACTCTCACTATCTTCTTTTAGAAGGAATTCTCTCTCTAAAAAGATAGCATGTCTTCAAACAAAAACCTTTTGTTCCAAGGGATGGTAAAATTGATATCCATATGATGCTTTTGGATATCCCATAAACAGACATCGGTCAGACTTAGCTTCTAGCTTATCTGACATTGTCCACTTCAAGCAGGTCAACCCCAAATTCTCATGTAAGAAAATGTGGGCCTCCTGTTATACCATTTCTCATATGGATTAACATCAACTGACTTTGAAGGAACTCCATTTAATATATAAATGGCGGTCTCTAGTGTATAACCCCAAAAGGATTTAGGCAATTCCATAAAACTCATCATAGACCTTACCATGTCTAACATGGTTCGGTTTCTTCTTTCAGCCACACCATTGTGTTGTGGAGTGTAAGGTGGAGTTCATTGAGATAAAATCCCATTATCCCTAAGATAATCTAGAAACTTTTGGCTCAAGTATTCACCTCCTCGATCTGAACGAAGTGTTTTCATACTTTTTCCAAGTTGTTTCTCTACTTCATTTCTGAATTCTTTGAACTTTTCAAAAGCTTTAGATTTGTATCTCATGAGATACATGTATCCATATCGTGAGTAGTCATTGATAAAAGTAATGAAGTAGATGAAACCACTTCTAGCTTGTGTAGACATTGGACCATATACATGTGAATGTATTAAGTCTAAAAGTCTATAAGCACGTTCACCCTTTCCCTTAAAGGGTAATTTAGTCATCTTGCCTAGTAAACAAGATTCACATCTTTGTTTAGACTTGAAACAGAAATAATGTTTTTAGTCAAAGCAGGTATATAATAGCAATTCTCCAAATTTAATATAAGCCCACTAGGGAGGGTCAATACATATGTTCTTAGAGTTAATTTACAAAACCATGAAAACAATTTATAAACCAAATATACAAAAGAACGCGACCCAGTGTATTTGGGTTCGGCTGTTTTACTTGGTAGGATCACCATTGACTTTACCTAGTGGCCTCCACTCATTTTTCTTTAGATCTGTGTGAGAGGAAACTCTCATGCTAAGCTCCAAGCTTAGTGGTGCTTAAAGATAAGTATTGCCCAGATAATGAACCAAGAAGGGGTGTTGAATTGGATAAAAAAAATTCTTAACTTTAAAGTGCGGAATAAAATTAAATAGAGTAGGGATGGAGAGATATCACACAAAAGATTTATAGAGGTTCGGGTATTAACAAACCCTACTCCTATCCCCAATCTCAATTGGGAGTATCACTAACACATTAAGTGTTATAATAGAGTTTTACAAGCTCACTCCCAACTATAGTGTTTCTATCAATGGCGAATACCTAACCATTAAATTCCCATGTGTTTTAATGGCTCACACAATAAACCAATTCCTTGTGTTTTATGGCTCACACAAATAACCCTTACAAGTGTTTCAATCTTAACCCAATATACCCAAACTCACTTGAGTAATTGATTACAATGAACACACTCACCAACTTATAATGCTTAGAATTTATGAGTAAATAGATTTTTACAGAGAATAAGAGTTTTGTTGAAAGTATTTAATGCACAATGGATACAACAAGATTTTGATTCGTAAGTAGTTGTTGTTCTCCTGTTTAGCATTAATAAATGACTTGCATTTATACTTCCTCAGCGAATTATAGCCATTTGGATGCATTTAATGTGAAAATAGCCATTGAACCAACTCTTAATTTTGCACCTGACATGTTTCTCTTTCCTCATTCACGGTCGTGAATATGTATGTCACGGTCATGAATGTTCTTCCAAGCCATGGCTCAGGTGGTGACTCTCACCGTGAAATATTCTGGAAGAATTTGAAGTGTTTGATCACGGGCGTGAATATCCTTCCAAGCCATGGTCCAAGTGATGACTCTGGTCGTGAAGCTCTCTAGAAGAATTTGACATGTTATCTCACGGGCGTGACTATCTTTCACAGGCATGACTGATTTGATCATTCACGGTTGGTATGATTTTTCATGGCCATATAATTTAAATGTTGGAGAGTAGGCACTAAGCTATATCACGGGCGTGAACATGCTATTTCTTCATATTTTGACTTTCAAAGGCAGTCTTCCATTCTTGCATTATATTCAATAGCCTGTTTAACATATTTAGAACACAAGTATTGTTAAATACATTATTGCTATTTTATTTGTTAGCATCAAAATGACGGAAATACCTCTCAAGGTTCAACAATCTCCCCCTTTTTGACGGTGATAAATAATCTAGCCATATGTGCTTTTGAGAAGTCTCCCCCTCAAAATATGCTTAAGACAAAAAATAATAGAGTGCAAGAATTGAGGAAGTATAGCATGGATCTTTGCTTGCTAGTTAGGTATATGCAAAGTATATTCAAAGTATATCAAATTGTTTGCTTTTAAGTAGTTAAGTATATGCAAAGTATATTCAAAGTATATCAACACATTTGTATTCATATATTTTCATATTCAGATATTGCTAGGTTCTCCCCCTTTTGTCATCAACAAAAAGAACAAAAAAAAAAACCATAAAGCAAAAACGATGCAATTATATTAATACCAAATAAAGGAAGTACAAAGTTTCGAAAAGTAAATTTAAAATCCTACACTCATAATACTAGACACTAGTAAACAAAATGAAAAAAACTAGAACTCTAACTAGGCTTAGAGCCGGACAATCCATCTCTAAGGCGTGCTACTTCTGCCTCGAGGCTATCCATGCGAGACTCCATGAAATCTTTGAGGTTTTCCAACCTCTCATTGATTGAAGCCAATAGGTCAAAGCAAGGTGCTAAAAGATCAGCCACTTATTGTGCCATGTTAGGTGTGGAGGCTGAGGATTGACCAACCTCTTGCTCAACCTCTGGGGTTGCCGTCTCGACTTAAACTCATTTTCTTTGGTGTATTCCTTAGAGGCTAGATTTCAATTCATCTGAATCCTCGTCTTCCCGAACAATTTCACCAATTGGAGTGGTGAAGCGGTAATAGACAATGTTCTCATGGACTATTCAAATAGCTGCTCCCATTTTTATAAAAGACTCAACATCTAGCCGGTCTCAAGGATGTGCTGGAATGAGGTTGAAGTTGTGCTCATCGAGCTTTAGATACCCGAGCTCAATTGCAAGGTGAGTCACATACCCACAAATCAAAATATCTCCCGATGGCTTTGTTGCAATTGAGAGAAGATGGTTTGCAAACCATCGAGACAAGGCCACTGTTAGACCTCTTCGAGCTATCTCTAGGAGGAAAAGCTCAGATTTACAGATTGCACCATTGCTATCGCCTCTTGCAAAGATACTATAGGTCAGAAACCTATGTAAATATTTATCCATGAGAGACTGAAGATGGGTGGTTTTCTTCTTCTTCACAACCCAGTTACAATCTAATCCAAAATGAGTTCATACCGGATTGGCATAGAATTCCATTTCACTCTAATTGAGGACACCATCTGAGGGAAGTTTGAAGATTGCTCCAAACTCCGCTGCTGTGAGAGTGTTCAGATGCTTGCAAAGTTGGAATTTTATTGTTCCGGTGGGAAAGACTTGCAAAGTGCTAAGGAACTTGAAAGTTGGTTCCCATAGTGTTGGCTGATGAATATCTACAAAATCTTTGAGATGACAAGCTTATAGTTGTTCCGTCATGCTTATCTCAAGACCGAGGGTCTTGACAACATTTCACTCGAAGGAACATGATGAAAGCAAGGGCCTTTTCTTAAGAACGACATATCTTGGATGACAATGCTTCGGAATGATGTTGAAAAGGTAGTCCATGTAGCATCTTGGAGCATGGGATTTTTTCTTTGTGCCTTTTGATGAGTCGGGTTCCATTGATGAGTTGAGAATGGGTTTTTGGAGAGTGATTTTCTAACAGGAATTTTGAGGATTAACTTTGTGATGTTGTGAAGAAAGATAGGAGTTTTGCAGGTTTTTATAAATGGAAAAGGCTATGAGGGGGCCAGAATCTATGAGAAGTATTGAATAAGGGTTTTAAATGAGAGAATTTGTGGAGTTTAAAATGAGAGAAAATGGCAGAAAACTATTTTATAGCCGACATAGTCATGGTTGTGAATAGTAAATAACGGGCATGAAATGTCGTGGTCATGGTTTGTTGAAGAGGTGCTCTAGCCGAGATAAAGGATATGAAACGATTCACAGTCATGACATTTAATAGTCACAGGGGTGAATTGTGAATTTTTATGGTGCTGACAAAATGAGTCACGGTCGTGAAGTACAATCTTCACTACTTGTGATCGTAAGACAACTCGTGAAACAAAGCTTGAACAGTTCTGTAATTATTTAGTGTTAATGTTCACAGTCATGAAGAAGTGTCACGGTTATGAACAAAGAGTTTCACAAGAGCGAAAGAAAATAGTTATAGACGTGAAACATAGTCTTCACTACCTTCACCCGTGAAGTATGTCATGAAGCAAGGCGTGAAAGCTACAGGAGTTTTTGGCGATTATGATCACGACCGTGAATATATGTCATGGACGTGAATTGCCTTATATCTTGAATAAATAAAACTAAGTCTAAAACAAGACTAAAATATTTCTATTCCTTATAACATATATTTCCATCAAGTTAGCCACTTCATGCCTTAAAAGATTAGACAATAAAAAAAAAAAGAAAGAAATTAACATTCAAGGTTCGAAACATAAGGTTAATCCATCAATCATACCAAGCTCTCTTCTTATGAAGTTACATCTTTATTCGTTAAGAGACTTAGTGAATATATCTGCCAATTGATTGTCTGTATTGATAAATTCTAGTACAACATCTCCATATTGAACATGATTTCTAAGAAAATGATGTCTTATGTCAATATGCTTACTTCTAGAGTGTTGAATGGGATTCTTAGATAGGCTTATGGCATTTGTATTGTCACATCTGATAGGTATATGGTCCAAACTATGACCATAATCCTTAAGTTGTTGTTTCATCCATAGGATTTGAGTACAACAACATCCTGCTGCCACATACTCCACTTCAGCGGTAGAAAGGCAACTGAAACTTGTTTCTTGCTGAACCAAGAAATTAAACATTCACCAATAAAGTGACATGTGCATGAAGTACTCTTTCTATCCAAGAGACTTCCAGCGTAACTAGCATCTGAATATTCTATGATATGAAAGGATGAATTTCTAGGATACCATAAGCCTAGATGCAATGAGCCATATAAATATTTTAAGATTCTTCTCACAACATTCAAATGTGATTCTTTATGACACGATTGAAAGCGAGCACATAAGCATACACTATACATTATATCGGGCCTAGAGGCAGTAAGATATAAGAGTAATCCGATCATACCTCTATGGAGCTTTTCATTAATGCTCTTACCCTTTTCGTCTTTGTCCAATTTTGTTGATGTGCTCATTGGAGTCTTGGCATTTTTGCATCCTTCCATTCCAAATTTCTTGATTAAGTCTTTGGTATATTTGGATTGGTTGATGAATATGCCCTCATTGCTTTGTTTTATTTGTAGATCAAGGAAGAACTTAAGCTCACCCATCATGCTCATTTCAAATTCCCTAGTCATACACTTAACAAATTCTTGGCAATGCAATTCATTAGTAGACCCAAATATAATGTCATCAACATAAATTTGAACAATTAGAATATCATGCTTATGCTTTTTAATAAACAAAGTAGTGTCAACATTTCCCTTTGAAAAATTATTTTCTAAAAGAAAAGAACTTAGTTTTTCATACCAAGCTCTTGGGGCTTGTTTCAAACCATACAAAGCTTTTGAAAGTTTAAATACATGATCAGGCAAATTATGGCTTTCAAAACCTAGTGGTTGTTCTATATAAACTTCTTCTTCTATAAAACCATTTAAGAAAGCACTTTTGACATCCACTTGAAAGAGTTTGAAATTCATATACCATGCATATGCTAAAAGTATTCTTATGGCTTCTAATCTAGCTACCGGAGCATAGGTCTCATCATAATCTATTCCTTCTTCTTGATTATATCCCTTTGCAACTAACCTAGCCTTATTCCTAGTTATTGAACCTTGTTCATTTAGTTTATTTCTAAACACCCATTTACTTCCGATGATTTGATGATCCTTGGGTCTAGGAACTAAGGTCCATACTTTACTTCTCTCAAATTGGTTGAGTTCCTCTTGCATAACACTCACCTAACTTTCATCATTAAAAGCCTCATCAATATTTTTAGGTTCAATTTGAGAGACAAAAGCAAGATTACAATCTAAAGGTTTGAGATGAGATCTAGTACTTACTCCCTTAGTAGGATCACTAATGATTTGCTCATTGGGGCATTTTCCATTCCTTTGGGAGTTTTTTCTTGTTTTTCTCTTGAGCTTGAGGTAGAGAGTCATCTTGATGTGAATTTTCTTGATCATTTTCACCATTTTCATTTTCAAGATCAAATTTTTCCGTTGTACTTACAACATCATCAAGAACACTACCTGTAACACCACATCTTATGCATTTAAGTATAACCTATCTTTGTATCAAATAATCACACATAGCATGCTGGAAAAACAAAATATCCTGTTAATAGTGATAGTAAATTTTTTTTTATATCTTGTAATATCATTCAATGACTTTGCAAGTCTCATATCCTGTAATTTCATTCAATGACTTGCAAGTCTCATATCCTGTAATATTATTCAATGACCTTGCAAAGTTAACACTGAGGTTTTCACCACAATATAATATATCACATATATTAAAACATAAACTTTACACATAAGTATTTATGAGTTGCTTTCATTTATACATTTTTAAACTCATTCCAAAATGATTATACATAATCAAGCACGTAAATACAACACACATATGACATATTTTCATGCTTGTTTGGAGAGTGATGAGGCTCGGCCAGTGACCTGTGCTCCATGTCTTCTATACACTACTCAAAATGAGTTATCACTTTTCTTTACCTGAAAAATTATGCAAATTGATGAGTTGCGCCTCAGTGAGAATAATCATCCAATGAGCTCTAAAGTACCAAACAACTCATAGTAATAAATCACAACAATATATATCATATATTCTATTCCATTCATCAGTATCATATAAGTATCAATAAAGTTGAAACATAAAATCATTACTCTTTATGTATGCAAATACTTTGCTTATTTCATTTTGTCGTGACTAAGTTAAACAGACATTGCCCCGGGTTTCCATGCGAACATTTGCTATGTGAACATTTGCATTTGCTAGCTAACTTGATAATTTGTTTCATTTGCACATTTGTTGGGCCATAGGCCTCTTCTTTTGCTTTACAATATCGATTAACTAGTCAAAACGCCTTTTAAGTCCATATGCATATGCACTTGTACGTAAGCATTCATCAACCATTGCATCTTATCACATATAACATACATATGCCGCTTTTATGCCTCATATGTCACGCATATACCTCGCATATACTATACATATACCCTGTATATATATCACATAGGTCAAACATATACCTCAAATATATCACAAGTATACCACTTATGTGTACCAAAATGTCACAGATTATCCATTATCATATTATCAGGGGAAAATCATGACAATCATATGAATCACATAGCAAGCAACATTCATATGCACTAAAGAATTCAATCGATAATTAGACTCACCGTTCTCCTTTGATTCTGAACCTTACTTATTGTCTATCTGCTCCTTGTGGGACTCTAATATGTTGTGAGCCTAATATAAAAACATAATCGATTAACTCATGATTAGGGAGACTTAATGTGGCTTAAACAAATTAATATGCATTGTTCATATCAATAGTTAAGATTTTTCCTATGAGACAGTATGACCTTATAGGACTGTTTAGCCTATAACGTTTTCTATACTTGACCAATTAATCTCATTCTTATTCCTAATTAAAAATAACATTTAATTATATAACATATTAAAATTTCAGACCAATTAGATCATTGTAAAATATTTGGTGAAATTTCTAAGTGTGTTCTATTTTCTGAATTGTTTTATGCCTTTAGGCAGTTTCAGGGTACCCGCTTTGGTTCATCATACCTTATACTCTATATGTCCAATTTTAATGAAACTTTACAAAAACTTATATGGGTTCAAATGGAAAATTTTTCATGTTTACAACTTTTATCAATTATGTCTTAAGGTCTTCAAATTATAACAAACATTTCACTAGTGCAGAATAGAATTGGCTTCTGGACCAGTATGACTTCCAAAGGCCATAACTTAGTCTATACATAACATATCAAGCTGAAATTAGTACCAAAATTTAGATAAGACATATAAATATACTATGTTTTGACAATTTACATAATCGATCTATATTAAGCTCAAATTCACCAAACAAGTTACTGGATCAGCCCAGGGCACTAAGCAGGCAGTTCAAACCACGGAACAGTCATGGTTCCATTCACCATAACTCAAAATTCACAAGACATATGAACCTGAAATTTGATATACAGATACATACACATATATCTACAACTTTTATATTTTGAGATACTTCAAATAATGGCTTTATCATATTCAAAAATAACAAACACAGTGGATAACTTACTTAGGGTTCACATCTGTACCAGTTTTAGTACAGAGAGGATATCTCATTGTATACACCACATATTGCAAAAATGTTTACATATCCATAAATATAAGACATAAAGGAACATATTTTGTGTTTTAATCTTTTCTATAATCAATTTTTATATGTATCAAAATTTGGTTCAACTCAGTGCCTGTTAATGAACCTTAGCAACTCAAATCAACCCTATAGCAATAAGAATTGATTACTTACCAAGGGCGAACTTGCAAGGGATCAATTTGGTGAAAAAACTAGGTGAACCAAGGAAGAATTGAAATTTGAAATGGGGGAAGATGAAGAAGAAGATGAGGCTGGAGTAAGGAGGCAGAAATGGGGGAGGAAGATAAAGCCAACCTTGTTGTTTTTGTCTTTTTATCTTTTTCTCTTCATTTGTTCTCTTTTCTCTTCTATTTTCTCTTTTCTTTACTCTTCTCTTCTCTTTTCTCTTCTCTTTTCTCTTTTCTTTTCTTTTCTCTTCTCTTTTCTTTTATTTTCCTTTTGTTTCATTTTCATTTTATTTTGTCTATATTATTATTATTATTTACATATATTTATAATTCCACTAATTCACACAATAATACAACTTAATCATTTGGCCCGATTTAACTAAATTAACAATGTAAATGTTTACTAATCTTAATCTAGTCATTTTTCTTACTTTAATTTAGTCACCTTATCCAATTTATTTCTAATGCTTTGTTATCCTCATTTAGGTTATAAGTATACATGTGCAACTCGATACAATTGCCAAATACTAGGACACGTAGCTAGTGCGTGCCATGAACTTGTTTCTAAGAAAATATGTATGAAATGCAAGTCTTCAATTGGATTATATGGAAGATGCATATGTTCAAATGAAATGTATGTGGATATGCATGTGGGGAAGGTCGAGGATGTTACACTACCTTTGACAATTGAAATAAAACATGCAGTATTTGTGGCTTCGGCCCAAAAGTAGGTTGGTAAACCAAACTCATTGAGCATAGTTCGAGCCATTTCAATTAAGGTTTGATTTTTCCTTTCTACTACCCCATTTTGTTGAGATGTCCTAGGAGTTGAAAATTTGTGTGAAATACCATATTCTAAAAAAAAGTTTTCAAAATTTTCATTTTCAAAATCTTTGCCATGATCGCTTCTTATTTTAGAAATAAAATAGCCTTTTTCATTTTGAACCCTTTTAGCAAAAATTTTGAAATATTCGAAAGCATCATTCTTTTGAGCTAAGAAAATTACCCTAGTGAATCTATAGTAATCATCAACAATGAAAAAATCATAGTGTTTACCTCCTAAACTTGCAACTCTAGTAGGTCCAAAAAGATCAAAATGCAAAAAGTTTTAGAGGCTTAAAGGTACTTACTACATTTTTGGATTTGAAGGATGACTTATGTTGTTTTCCTTTTTGGCAAGGTTCACATGTCTTCTCCTTTTCAAGTTTGACTTTTGGAAGTCCACTTACTAGTTCTGCTTTGCTAAGGCTTTGAATTAATTCCATGTTTGCATGACAAAGCCTTCTATGCCATAACCAAGATTCATCACTAATAGTCATAAGACACTTAGAGGAAAGGTTAGAAATTTTGTGTAAGTCCATTATGTAATGCAACATCCTTGACCTTCCCCACATGTATTTCATTGAACATAAGCATCTTGCATACAATTCAATTGAACACGTGCATTTCATACGTATTTTCGTAGGAACAAGTTTATGACACGCACTAGTTACGTGTCCTAGTATTTGGCACTTGTATCGAATCGCACTTGTGTAATTATAACCTAAATGAGGATAACAAAGTATTAGAAATGAATTGAATAAGGTGACTAAATTAAAGTAAGAAAAATGATTAGATTAAGATTAGTAAACATTTACATTGTTAATTTAGTTAAATCGAGCTAAATGATTAAGTTGTATTATTGTGTGAATTAGTGGAATTATAAATATATGTAAATAATAATAATAATAATAATAATAATAATAATAATAATAATATGGAAAAAATAAAATGAAAATGACACAAAAGAGAAATAGAAGAGAAGATAAAAGAGAAATGAGAAGAGAAAAGAAAAGAAAAGAAGAGAAAATGACAAAATGACAAAAAACAAGTTGGCTTTATCTTCATCTTTCTTCCCCATTTCTGCCTTCTTCTCCAGCCCGACTTCTTCTTCTATTTCCTCCATTTCATACTTCAATTAATCCTTGTTTCACTTGATTTTTGAGGCAAATTTATCCCTTGCAAGGTTGTTCTTGGTAAGTAATCAATTCTTATTGCTATAGGGTTGATTTGAGTTGCTTAGGTTCAATATTAGGCACTGAATTGCACCCAAATTTTAATATTAATAGCAATTGATTTTGGAAAAGTGTAAAACACAAAAGTTGTTCCTTTATGTATGGATATGTAAATATGTTTGCAAGATGTGTTGTATAGAATGAGATATCCTTTTCGTACTAAAACTGGTCAGGGTGTGAACCCTAACCAAGTTAGCTACTGTGTACTTTGATTTCAAATATCTTAAAGCTCTTATTTGAAGTATCTCAAAACATAAAATTTTTAGATATATGTGTTGTGTATCAGTATACCAAACTTTAGGTTCATAGGTCTTGTAAATGTTGAGTTATGGTGAATGGAACCATGACTGTTCCATGGTTTGAACTGCCTACTGAGTGCCCTGGGTAGATCCAGTAACCTGTTTGGATAATTTGAGCTTGTTAGAGCTAGATTCTGTAAATGATCAAAACAGAAAAGCTATAGGTATATGTCTTAGATAAATTTGGTACTAATTTCAGCTTAATGGGTTATGTATAGACTACGTTATGGCCTTTGGAAGTCATACTGGTCCGGAAGCCAATTCTATTCTGGACCAGTAAAATGTCTGTTATAATTTGAAGCCATTAGAGACATAATTGATAAAAGTTGTAAACATGACAAATGTTCCATATGAACCCATATAAGTTTCTGTAAAGTTGCATTAAAATAGGACTTATATATTATATGTTATGATGAAACCAAATGAGTACGCTGAAACTGCCTAAAGGCAGAAAACAGAACACATTTAGAAATTCCACAAAATATTGTAAAATGATCCAATTGGTCTGGAATTTTAATATGTTCTATAATTATATGTTCGTTTTAATTAGGAATAAGAATCAGATTAATTGGTCAAGTATAGAAAAAGGTATAGGCTAAACAGTCTCATAAGGTCACACTGCCTCATAGGAAAAATCTTAACTATTGACATGAACAATGCATATTAATTTGTTTAAGCCACATTAAGTCTCCCTAATCATGAGTTAATTGATTATGTTTTCATATTAGGCTTGCAACATATTGGAGACCCACAAGGAGCAGATAGACAATAAGTTAGGGGTCGGAATCAAAGGAGAACGGTGAGTCTAATTATCGATTGAATTCTTTAGTGCAAATGAATGTTGCTTGCTATGTGATTCATATGATTGTCATGATTGGTCCTTGATAATGTAATGATGGATAATTGGTGACATTGTGGTATATATAAATGGTATACTTGTGGTATATTTGAAGTATATGTTTGACATATGTGATATATATACATGGTATATGTATAGTATATGCAAGGTATATGTGTGGCATATGAGGTATATATGTGGTATATGTATATTATATGTGATAAGATACAATAGTTGATGAATGCTTAAATACAAGTGCATATGCATATGGACTAAAAAGGCGTTGTGAGTAGTTAATCGATATTGTAAAGCAAAAGAAAAGGCCTATGGCCCAACAAATGTGCAAATGAAACAAATGATCAAGCTAGCCAGCAAATGCAAATGCAAATGTTCACATGGAAACCCGGGGCAATGTTTGTTTAAATTGATCACAACAAAATGAAATAAGCAAAGCATTTGCATACATAAAGAGTAATGATTATATGTTTCAACTTTATTGATACATATATGATACTTATGAATGGAATGGAATATGTGGTATATATTGGAATTGTGATTTATTACTATGAGTTGTTTGGTACTTTAGAGCTCATTGGATGATTATTCTCACTGAGCCGCAACTCATCAATTTGCATCATTTTTCAGGTAAAGAAAAGTGATAGCTCATTTTGAATAGTGTATAGAAGACATGGAGCATAGGTCATTGGCCGAGCCTCATCACTCTCTCCTTGCATTCCACACAAGCATGAAAACATGTCATATGTATTTTGGACTTATATGCTTGAATATGTATTATCACTCTAGATTAGTTTTGAAATGTATAAATGGAAACAACCTGTAATCCGTTGGATGGGAAGTTTATGTTTTAATATATGTGATATATAGTATTGTGGTTTTTAATGTTGACTTGAAAAGTCATTGAGTGATATTACAGGATATGAGACTTGCAAAGTCATTGAATGAAATTACAGGATATAAGACTTGTAAAGTCATTAGTTGATTTTACAGGATATGATATGAAAAAAAAAAATTTACTACCACTGTTATCAGGGTATTTTCTCTTTCCAACATGCAGTATGTGATTATTTGATACAGAAATAGGTTATACTTAAATGCATATGATGTGGTGTTACATGTAAGTATTGACATCTCTATCTCCTTTGAGTATCTCTTGGCCACTTAAGAAAGTTACAAGACATTCATTTGAGGTAAAGATAACTTGGTTTCTCTTATCACATAATTAACTTACACTTAACAAATTATGTTTCAAACCATCAACAAGAAAAACATCTTTAATAAAAGTAGTATTATTAATACCAATAGAGCCAATGCCAATTACCTTACCCTTAGCATTGTTCCCAAAGGTTACGTTACCACCACCAATTCTTTCGATGTGATTGAAGTGTTCTTTATTTCCGACCATGTGCATTGAGCATCCACTATCCACAAGCCAAGTATTTTCCTTTATAGTGTAGTTCAGGCATACCTATAAAATCATGATTCAATTTTTGTTTTTAGGTACCCAAACAAACTTGGGTCCTTGGGGGTTAGCACTTGAAGGTTCCCAATGAGCCTTCCTTATCCAACAATATTTGTTGATATGACAATATTTCATGCAATAATAGCATTGTTTAGCTCTAAATATATTTTCCAGTTTTGACATGCTTTTTGATCTCAACATTCTTTTAGAAGGTGCTTGTATGCAATGAAATACACATGCATGATGAATAGGTGCTTTCCGAGGTGCATGCCTCTTAAACATGAAAACATGATTGGCCTTTTGAGGTTTCCCTCTTAAGCCATGTGACCCTTGACCATTCTTCTTATGAATAGAGGGTTTATGTGTGTTAGGCTCTTAGCCCTTAGGGCTATTACCTCAATTGTAGAGGTTTGTGGTACACTAGACTTAATAAATGTACTCTTGTGAGATGAAGATGATGTTTCATTAAATCCAAGACCATGTCTTATTAAAAGTGGTCTTTGAGAAACTATGAGAGTATCTAAACTCTTTTTGTCTTTATGAAACCTTGAAATAGAGTTTCTAAAGTTCCTCAACTTCATTTTTCAAAATATTGTTTTTTTAAGCAAAGTTTTAGTTGAGGGTCAAGAGGAATACTCATCTAAGGAATCTACTTCTATATTTTTCAAACTCTAGGTTCAACACTTCTATCAAACTCTGCTCATCATCATCTTCACTATCATTATTATTATCACTGCTATCATTATTAAAAAAGTATGAGTAAGAAGGACCTACCTCATTCGTGAAGTGATCCTCTAAAGCTATGAAGCATAGCTTGACCTCTTCTCCTTCATTATCATCTTTTTTGCTTGAAGAGTTTTCGTCATCCCATGTGGCTTTATGGCCTTTCTCCTCGTCATATTTTTGAATTATTTTCTTGTGTTTCTTGAGCTTTGGACATTCTAGTTTGATATGTCCTTTCTTCCCACATTCTTAACACTTTACCTCCTCTTTATTTCTTTAAGAGACATTTGAGGAGTGTTTGAGGGTTCTTTGTTTGAAGTTTCAAGAATTACCAAGTCTCTTCTCAATTATTCTTTTTAATCTTCTTGAAAGCATGACAATTTCCTCATTTGCATCATCACTCTTTTCTTCATCATCATCAATTACCTCTTGAGATTTTGAAGTAGAGGCTTTGATTGCTAGAGGCTTTCTCTTTTCTGGTTCGGCTTCAAATTCTCTATCTCTTTTTATCACCATTTCATGCATTAGAAGTTTGCCAATAATCACATCAGTAGGCATGACACTCATGTCTTCATTGGCCTCTTCTATCCCCATAACTCTTGAACCATAGTCTTTGAGAGAAAGACTTCTCAGAATCTTGTTGTTCACATCTTCCAAGCTCAAATGCTTTCCTGAGCTTTCTCGTGAATTTAATAATTAAATCACATTAAATATTAAATTCAAATATTATCATTAGTTAATTCATAATTAAATTACCTTAATTAATTATTATTTTGATATCCAATAGGATTAAACAATCCTACCTACAATTGCATACTAGAATCCTAGTCAAAATAGGATTTACAAAACTCTTTTCTAATTCAAATCAAATTTCATTTAAAAAATTTCCAAAATTTTCAAAATTCATTATCATCATTATAAGAAACTTATAATAAATTTATACCAATTAAATTTTTTCTTTAGACAATTTAAATTATTAATCATTCAACAAGCAAACCAATTACTCAAAAATTGCTTAAATTGAATCATACATGAATTACGATTCTTTAGGAATTTAACCACGAATTTAATTTGACTTGAGCATCCTATTGACATCAAAATAAAATTATGAATATCTCATAAATATGAAATTAAATCAAACAACACAAAACAATCCCATCACATGGTAATGTTTTTTACCTAGTTACTAGTTTTGTTTGTTCCATAATCAAAAATGATTTTACATCATATTAGGTGTTGTCCAGAAGTTAAAACGCATTATAAATATGTCATAAACATATTTGAATAATTAAATTAGCAAATCAAATTCTAACTACCCCAAAAAAGAACTAAATGGCAACACTATGTTTCATAAAGTCTAAAATTCAGCAACATGCATAATTTCGAATTTCATGTTTAAATCCAATTTAAACCATTCTATTATTGTCAAAAGCATATAATATCATTATATTAACATGTCATTGAATTAAAATTAATATTTGAGGGCAAATGAAACAAATTATTTTTTAATGGAAGGAGGAAATCCAAGTTGTTACTTTTCAATCAATCTCATTGGTACTTCAATTAAATCCAAATTTATTTTTCATAGGGTGGCTCTAATACTAATGTTGGATTTTGAAAATGCATGTCATACACATGGCAACAAAAATTTAAAATTTAATTAAATCTAAAACCTATGGAATATACTATGTAATTGAAAATCAGAATAACCATCGCATGGAAGAAATAGAATTACCTTTTGTTTGATTGCAACTTCATTCTTTAAGTTGTGAGCTTTTCTTCTAACTGGTTATAACAAACCATAAGAATTCAAAACTTATGGATTGCTCTAGTATTATCCACACAACGGAGAGAAGGAAATAACCTCAAAGGCTATGGGGTGATATTCTACCAATATGCTAGCAATGAGAGAATTTCTTTGAGTGACTAGAAGAAGAAAAGAACTCTTATTTTCTCCAAGGACGCAACCTTGTTTTCTATGTTTTAAGAGGGTATTTATATGTTCTCTAATCATAATTAGAGTTGGACACTTAAAAATTTATATTTGGCTTCCTATTCGGAATAGAAAACCTGAAAATCGCACAGCGTTGCATGCAAGTTAAGACATCCTCGTGCACGTGAACATAGTTGCCCACAAGGACATCTTTGCACATGGTAGAATAGAACTCTACACTTGTCACTTGCATGCGTCAACTATCACTTTCCCATGACACTCAACCCATTTTATTTGCAAACGCAAAACTCTTTTGCGTAACTTTCTATCTCAAATTTTTGGATCCAATCCAATGCCCATTTCATATTTCTTTTATTCCTTCTATGAGTATGACCCATTAGATTTCTAGTTATGTTGGCAACTCAAATCATCATATCATTCAAAGAAGATCATGAACAGTATCTAACAACACATCATGATCTCCAATTGACTAGAAAGTCAATGGTCTAACTACAAACACTTCCATAGACAATTACCGTGCAATTTGTCCTTTCACCAAGCTATACCTCATTTGGCTTAGAGTATGGACTGTGTGTTAACTCCTACTAGACTGACTATATCAGACCTAGCCTAAATGATATTAGTTATTGCCTATGAGATCCATTACTCTATTAGATATGTCCTTAAAGATCTTCTTCAAGACATGTTCACCTTGGCTAAGGAATTCAGAGTAATGATCTCTACAAGAGGCCAAAGGTATGCTTTCTTTCTACTAGGAATAGTGAATCCTCTATTGACTACTCAACTACATTTGAATACATCATGCTATATCCAATCATCACCCTATAAGCAACCTTTGAAAGGCAACAAGGAATGGAGTCAAAATATAGGATTCAGTATCCAAGATAACCTTAAGTATCTCAAGTCTAATGTTATTTGTACCATTGCTATAATGAGATTATCATTAACATGGAATAGATATCCATATGATTGTCTTATAGCAAATCATCTAATGTACTTGGCTACTCTAACAAGCATCCATATATTAACTCTAAACATCTCATGTCTTTAGCTTATGAGATCAACTACTTAACATAGTCAAAGAGTATAACATGTGCTAGTTTATCTGAATTAACAATGTCACATCTTGTTAATTCTATGATTAGGGATAATTTAGGTATAAACACAATTACACATGATAGGAATCTCATAAATCATCATCTCATCAGGATTTCTATCATGTTGTGTTACATACCAAGTGTTGGGCTTTTAGCATGCATCACATACATGGCACAGGAAAAAAATTAAAATTAATTGAACCTAAAACTATGGAACACCATATGAACATTAAAATCGGATAGTACCATCAATATAAGAGAAGTTGATTACTTTTGTTTGCAACTCTTGATCTTCCAAGCTATGAGCTTTTCCTTCTTTGTTGGGTTGTAGCAAACCATAACAATCCAAAGCTAGGATTGCCTCTAAGAGTATCCATGCGAATGAAGAAAAAGAAAACCTCTAAGTAGATGGGGTGACAAAGGTCCAAAGTGTTAGCTATAGAAAATTGTCTTATGAAAGAGAAAAGGGAGAGCATAAAAATAACTCTTATTTTCTTAATGGAGCAACCACGAAATTGACTCCTTAAAAGGAGAATTTATACACTTTCTAATCCCTTTTAGTATTGGAAAAGGAAAAGTCTTAATAGGCCCATTTCCCTAAGGTATAAGGCCCAATGTTTACCAAGTCAACAATCCTAATCCAATTTGGATTTGGCCCCTTTTTATAACTCTTTCTTTCTCATTTGGATCTTATCCAAAACCCATTTTATATTTTCTTCATTCCATCTATGCATGTGACCTAATAGGTTTTCTAGTGATGTTGGCAGCTCAAGTCTCGGGAGGAATCCTAATCCAATTAGGATTCTACAAGTCAAGCACTTTTGAACATAATGAATTTCTAATCACTTTCCCTTGACTTAGCAGATTATGAGCGATATCTAGCAACACATCATGACTACCCAATTAACCAGAAAGTTAGTGGTTTAACTTTTAACCTTTCTATAGACAATTACCATGTAATTCGTCCTTACACCAAACTATACCTCATTTGGTTCAGAGCATGGACAGTGTGTCAACTCTCATTAGACTGACTACATCACATCTAGTCCAAATGATATTTAGTTCTTCTCTATGAGAATCATTACTCTGCTCAGATATGTCCTTGAAGAATTTCTTCAATACATGTCCACTTTGGCCAAGGATTTCCGAGTAATAATCTCTACAAAAGATCATAGGTATACTCTCCTTCTATCAGGAGTGGTGAATCTTTTATTGATACTATCACTAACATTGAATAAATATCCATGTGATTGTCTCATTGCAAGTCATCCAATGTACTTGTTACTCTTAGAAAGTATCCACATGTTAACTCTAAACGTCTCATGCTTTTAGCTTATGAGATTAGCTATCTGACCTAGTGAAGGAGTATAACATGTGTTAATCTCTCTGGATTAACAATGTCCCATCTTCTTAATTCTATGACTAGGGATAATTTGGGTATAAACATAATTACACATGATAGGAATCTCATCTTCATGATCTCATCATTAACTCCTTCATGTTGTGTTACATACCAAGAAATTTCTTAAATGGTTTAAGATATATATCAATTCATATGCAATGAATACCATATAATGAAAATGCCTTTTATTAATAATAAATGAGTACATCAAGTGCCTAAGGTGATTGTCTTTAGGGCACCTCTCTAACACTAAGGACTTCATTAAATGTTCTAAGATGTAAATCAACTTATGCAATGTATACCATATAATGAAAATGCCTTTTATTAATAAAAAAAAATTAGCACAACAAGTGCGCAAGGTGATTGCCTTTAGGGCAGCTCTCTAACAACCTTTGTAACATCCTCGACTTCCCACATATGCATTTTTACATGCATTTCATTTGGACATATGCATTTACATATATTCACTTCAACATGTGCATTTTCTATGTATTTTTATAGGGACAAGTTCATGACAAGCACTAGCTATGTGGCTGAGTATTTTGCAATTGTGTTGAATTGCATGTGTCCATTTTATAATTTAGTTGAGGATGACATGAAATTGGAATTTATGTGAATAGAAATTATTAGATTGAAATAATGAAGAAAAATGAAAAGAAACAAAAGAAAAACAAAAAGGAAGGAAAAAAAAAAAAAAAAGGTAAAATGACAAAAATGAGGAGGTGGAGGTGGACCTTATCTTCCTCCTCACCATTCTACCTCCCTCACTTCAAATTCATTTCTTCTCCTTATTCCACCATTTCAACCTTCTTTTCTTCCTTATTTCACTTAAGTTTTGCAGCAAATTGATCCCTTTCAAGTTTATTCTAGTAAGCAATCTTCTCTCCATTGTTCTAGTGTTGGTTTGAGCTGTTAGGGTTGAGTTGCAGTAGTTTCTTACACCCCAAGTTCTATACCAGTAGGAACTAATTCTGGAAAAGTTTAAACATAAATATTGTTCCTTACATCTTAGGTTTATGGATATATAAATAGTTTTGCAATATTTGGTGTACATGAAAAGATATTGGCATCTTATTAGAACTAATGCGAGTGTGAATCCTAGATGAATTAGCTATTGTTTTCATTAGTTGTGAATGTGATACAGCCAGCATTTTAGGAAGCTCAAAACATGAAAGTTGTAGATACATGTGTCATATATAGTTATACCAAATTTTAAGTTCTTATGGCGTTCTTATGTTGAGTTATGGTGAATGAAACCATGAATGTTCCATAGTTTGAACTGCCTACTTAGTGCCCTGGGCAGATCTAGAAATTTGATTGGCCATTTTGAGCTCTTTAGTGATGGATTCTATAAATTATCAAAACATGAAACTTATAGGTTTATGTCTTAGCTATATTTGTATATATTTCACCATAATATGTTATTTATATATCATGATATGGCCTTCACAAGTCATACTGGTCCACCAGCCAACTCTGTTTTAGACCAGTGAAATGTTTCTTATAATTTGAGGACCTTAGAGAGATCATTAATAAAAGTTTTAAATATCAAAAAAATTTCATTTTAACCTATCTAAGTTTATACTAATTTTCATTATAATCTGACTTACATATTGTAAGATATGAATAACCAAAGTGGGTACCCTAAAACTGCCAAAGGGCAGAAAATATAACACAATTGGAAATTCCACCAAACATTATACAATGCTCCAATTTCTATGGAATTTGAGTATGTTATATAATTATAATTTATATTTAATTAGAAATAATAATCAAACTAAATGGACAATTTTAGAAAAAGTTATGTGATAATAAGTCCCATAAGGTCACATTGCCCCATAAGAAAAACCCTAACTACGTATATGACTGTGACATTAATTTTTTTAAGCCACATTAAGTTTCTTTAGTCATAAATTAATCGATTATATTTCCATATTAGGCTTACAACTTATTAGAGACCCACAAGAAGGGGATAAATAATAATTTAAGGGTTGGAATCAAAGGAGAAAAGTGAGTATACTTATCAAATAATTTCTTTAGTGCATATGAATATTGCTTAATGAAGTTGTTGAAAATTGTGTGATTTAATGAAGTTGCTGCAAATTTTTCTTATGAACAGTATCTACATTTTAAGGAATAACTTGAGTTCTAGATGCGATTTTTGAGTGTTTCTTATTGGATTGGAGACTTAAGACATACCTCTTCAACTTTTATTTAGACCATTAGATCTAAATATGTCTGCATTTAGGTTTAAAATTGACTCACATTTTAGAATGGAAATCTGTCCAATAAAATACTAGGCAAAATGAATATGAACGTAACTAATTGTAAATTCCATAACTTTTGCTAGAAAATTCTATTTGATTTGATTTTTGTTGTTAATTAAAGATAAGACATTTATATATATATATTTTTTAGTTGATCACTTGCCTGAATTCCATTTAAAAATGGATAAAAAATATAGGAAAATATAAGATATAAATTATATCTAAAATAGGGCAACCTGTGTATATGAGTATATTGTTGAGTTTTATGGTAGAAAAAATGTTTTATTTAACTTTTCTTATATTTATAATGATTTAATGAGTGAGAATGATGTTTTAATATATTTAATGAAGATTATTTCATTTATGTGAAATTATATTTGCATTACATATATATATATATATATATGATGTAAATAATAATAAAAGTAACAAATATGATTAAGCCCTATAACATCTAGTCAAGAACTAGAAATTAGGATAAGTTGGATCCTAATTAAAAGGTAGAAATGTAGGCACTACAAAATAATGTTGTGATTTAATTTATGTAGGCACTAAGAAATAGTGTTGAGTTTGAAATTACGTAGGTACCAAAAATGTACTAAGTTATTATTGAAAAGGTAGGAGTTAAATGTCAAGTTATAAAATAATTAAGTATGTATCGAGTATACTGTCGAAGAGCATAACCCTATATCTAGTGTTTAGTTATGGACTAAGATGTCATAGGCTATCAAATAATTAAAGAGAAAAAACAATGTAAATTATTAAAATGATATTATAAATTGTATCTCTTGTATTATTATTATTAATGAATTTCAGTATGCTTAATGAATGAAATGTTATAATTGATCAATTATATATTTTGAATGATTTAAATAGTTTTTTATTTAATTTGAATGTTTTGGCATACTTAGTAAATTAATTGTAATTGATAAAAATTTTATTTTAGAAATAATTGTATAATTATTGGATAGTTGTCAAAAGTACCACTAAGCTAGTAGCTTAGCACGGGTGTTTCACACGCAGGTTAGTATAAGCAGCTGTTATTTTGGGACTGACTGAAAAAAGAGGAATCCCAAGATCAAATCACAACAATTTTTCTTTTTATATATTTTGAGTATTATATTGTATAAATAAATTTTAAGATTTTTCTTTTTATTGTAAATGTGGCATGTAGAATTTATAAAAGTGTAAATTTGTAATTAATATAATTTTTATTATTTGTAAATGTATTTCTGAATATTATAGCTTAATGTATGAGTACTTTTAAATCAAGAAATTTTACTATCAAAATATTTAAATCACTATATATATTTAAATAAAGTAATAAATATAAAAAATATATAATAATAAATATTCCGCAAATATCAAACTCGAATATAAATAAATAAACAAAATTAAGCATTGATTTTCAAATAATGAGGTAGGTAGCACTTCCCTGCACTATTAACAACTAGTAGGGTGAGGGAGCGCTACATTAGTGGTATCAGAGCCTAGGCTAATTGATTCTTAAGCAGTGGGCATAAAAGTGTCTTATGCATATGCATAAAATGCTACAATGATCTGATATGGGTCTCTTCTTCTGGTTTATAGGTAGATATGGATTCAAGATTAGAGCAAGATTACTTAGAAGATGAAGAGAGTAATGATCTTTCATATTCAACTGAACATGGACAACCCACATTAGTCACAGACTCGGGACTGATTGTAGTAGCTTCGTAGAGAGCAGAGGGACTGGCTAATATAAGACAAGAATGTCTTATGCAGCAAATAGCTAATTTGTTGCAACAGATAGCACAAGCAGTGCCACAACTAGCTCCACCACTTCCTCCATCTCATCCAAAACCCCGAATTGATAAGCTGAGAAAATATGGGGCTTCATATTTGATGTGAAAGAGAGAGGATGACCCAGCAGCATCAAAGTTTTGGATGGAAGCGATAAAACGAGTGTTTAAAGAGCTCGAGTATCCAGAGGAACAGAAATTCAGGTATGCAGTGTCCCTTCTAAAGGATCATGCCTACGACTGGTGGAAATCAATTTTATCAAATTCCTAGACACGGAAACTACCCTCATGGAATTTCTTTCAGGCATAATTTAGCGAAGAAATATGTGCCTAGAGTCTATGTTAGTGAAAGGATAAGGGAATTTCAAGACCTGAAGTGAGGAAGCATGCTAGTGGCAAAGTACGAGATGGAATTCACCAGACTAAGTAAGTATGCAACAAGAATTATTGCTGATGAGGTAGATAGGTGCCGCAAATTTAAGGATGGGCTCAATGATGACATTGGAAATATGGTTATCGCCCTTCAGCTTGAGGATTTTTCTACACTAGTATCCTCGACCATCACTATAGAAAAAAGGTTAAAGAGAAAGAGGATAGCAGAGCCATCCCGAAGATCGACAACTAGTATCGATTATTTCAGTTAGGCAAAGCCAATTGTTGAGGCAAAAAGGGTCTACATCTAGTACACCAGCTTTGGGTAACATGAGATTTACATCTATCACATGTTGGCATTATGGAAGATCACATGCAGGTGATTGCTAGTGGATTACTAGAGCATGTTTATGATGTTGATCTACTGAGTACAAACAAAAAGATGACCCTAGAGGAAGAGGTACAAGTGGTGTAGTATCAGTCCAGGTTCAAAACTTCACTCGAGGCAAAGGCAGGGGATGTGGATAGACTAGAAGTGATAGGGTTGGTCAGAGTGTATCAGAATCAGTGAATAAAGCAGAGGGTAGTCGAGCCCAAATTCGAGCATATGCCATGAGAGCTCGTGAGGAGCATGATGCCCCAAATGTCATTATCGGTAAATTTTCTCTTTATGATACTTATTTATTTGCATTGATAGATCTGGGTTCTACACATTCATATTTATACATGTCACCACCTAGTTAGGGTAACATGGTAGTAGAGGAATTAGATTATGATATATTAGTGACAAATCCTTTGGGTGACGGAGTGAAAGTTAGTCGAGTCTATAAAAATAGCCCAGTCAAAGCTCAAAATGTAGAATTCCCAGCTAACTTGATAAAGTTACCATTTTGTGAGTTTGATGCAACCTTGGGGATGGATTAGTTAACTCAACATAGGGTAGTGGTGGATTGTCAGTATAGAAGAGTGACTTTTAAGAATTTAGGGCAAGATGACGTGATTGTCTTAGGTGAGAATTGACCATATCTGACTAATGTCATTTATGTTACAGAGGCATGTAAGATTATCAAAAAGGGATGTGAAGTATTTTTGGCACATATTATAGATATCAAAAAAGTGAGTCTAGATCTCAGAGAGATTCCTACAGTACGTGAATATCCAAATATCTTCTCTGACGACTTGCTGGGGTTACCATCTGTCAGGGAGATAGAGTTTATAGATGTTTTTCCAGGAACAATCCCAATATTGATTACTCCCTACAGAATGTCATATGCCGAACTAATGGAATTAAAAGTGCAGTTGCAAGAGTTATTAGAAAAAGGGTTTATCAAACCTAGTGTCTCACCTTGGAGTGCTCTCGTTCTATTTATGAAAAAGAAAGATGGCACCCTATAGTTGTGCATTGATTATCATCAATTGAACAAGATGAAAATTAAGAGCAAATATCCATTATCGAGAATTGATGACTTAGTTTGATCAGTTGAAATGAGCTAAGGTATTTTCTAAAATTCGCCTCAGATCAGGTTATCACCAACTGAAGATTAGAGAGTCGAACATTTAGAAAATAGCATTTAGGATTTGATATGGTCATTATGAGTTCTTAGTAATGCCTTTTGGCCTGATGAATGTCCTTGTAGCATTTATGGATCTAATGAATATAATCTTTAGGCCTTATTTAGACTAGTTCGTGGTGGTGTTCATAAATGATATCTTGGTTTACTTCAGAAGAAAAGAAGAGCATGATCAACATCTTCGTATGTTCTTCCATACCCTAACAGAGAATCAATTATATGCGAAGTTGTTGAAATGTGCATTCTGGTTGGATGAAGTGACTTTTCTAGGCATATTGTCTCACCCAAAGGGATTAGAGTTGACTTTGGTAAGGTAGACATGATCCTCAACAGGAAACCATCTTGGAATGTGACAGAGGTGAGAAGTTTTCTTGGTTTGGCTAGTTATTATCGAAGGTTCGTGAAAGGATTTTCAATGATAGCCTCACCACTGACAAAATTGTTTGGAAAGGAAACCAGATTTGAGTGGATAGACTGGTGCTAGACCAGTTCTGATAAGTTGAAGAAAATATTGACAGAGGCACCAATGTTAACATGGCCTACTATGGTAAAAGATTATGTGGTGTAGAGTGATGCTTCCCTTAATGGTTTGGGCTACATGTTAATGCAAGAAGACAAAATGATCACATATGCTTATAGACAATTAAAGCCTCATAAGAGAAGAACTAGTAGTCATTGTGTTTGCATTGAAAATATGGTGACACTGCTAGTATAGCGAGAAATGTTATATCTATACATACCATAAAAGTCTAAAATATTTGCCTTCACAAAAAGAACTCAATTTGAGATAGAGGTGATGGCTAGAATTGATCAAAGACGCAACTGTATCATTGATTAGTAGTCGAGTAAGGCCAATGTGGTAGCTGATGCTCTGAGTAGAAACACTCTAGCAGGTAAAAGTTAAAACTTAAATTTATTAAGTGAACAAAATTAAATAACTAATAACGAGATAATAAGTAATTTATATATTATTTTAGAAGATTTGCATATTCAACCCACATTGATCCAACAAGTAAAAGACAATCAGAAGCAAGACATTAAATTAAAAAAAATCTTTGAAATAGTGAAAAAGGGAAAAAAACTAGAATTTTCTATTGAAGCAGAAAGAAGTTTTAAGACATAAGGGCAGGTTATGTGTGTCAAACATACTAGAATTGAACCAATATATTTTGAAAAAGGCTCATAATGTTATTTATGCAATGTACCTAGGGAGCAACAAAATGTATCATGACTTAAAGGCATATTACGGGTGGCCAAGAATGAAGAGAGATATCAGAGAGTATACCACCAGATGTTTAATTTGTCAGCAAGTGAAGGTTGAGCATCAAGTACCATGTGGATTATGTTAGAGGAGTGCTCTAAAGGCAATAACCTTTAGCACTTATTATACAAATTTATTTGATTAATAAAAGGTTTTTTCATTAATTTGATGTTCATTTGATATATGAATTGATAAGTGATCTTAAATCAATTAATGAAGTCCTTGATACATGACATAGCATGAAGAAAACCATGATGAGATCATGATGTTAAGATTCTTATCATGTGTAATTATGTTAGTATCAAAAGTATCCCTAGTCATGGGATTAATGAGATGGGACAGTATTAATCCAGACAGACTACCACATGTTACACTCCTTGATTGGATCAAGTAGTAGATCTCATAATCTATAAACATGAGATGTTTAGAGTTAACATGTGGATGCTTGCTAAGTGTAGCTTAGTACATTGGATGACAAACTATGAGACAATCATATGGATAATCTATTAAAATGTCAATGATAGTCTCATCATAGCAATGGTACAAATATTCTTAGACTTGAGGTACTCAAGGATATCTTGAATATTGATTCTGTATTTTGACACTATTCCTTGTTGCCTCAGAGAGGTAGCTCATAGGGTGGTGATTGGATACAGCTTGAGGTATTCGAAGGTAATTGGGTAACCAACAAAGGATTCATCATTATTGATAGAAAAAGTGTATACCCATGGCCTCTTGTCATGGTCATTACTCAGGAATCTCTGGCCGAAGTGGAAATGTCATAAAGATAGTCTTAAATGACATATCTAATAGAGTAATGAGCCTCAAGGATAAGAACTAATATTACTTGGACTAGATGTGACGTAGTCAGTTTAGTGGGAGTTGACACATGTCCATACTGTGAACCAAGTGGAGTATAGGATGGTGAAATGAATAATTGCACGGAAAGGTTCGTAGTCAAACCACTGACTTTCCGGTCAATTAGGGGTCATGATATGTTGCTAGATACCGCTCATGACCTGCTTAAATTAATTGTTAATTTAAGTGGCCAACATAACCGGTAACCTAATGGGTCACACGCATTGAAGATATGGAGAATGAGTAAAATAGTCTTGGATAGGATCCAAAATATGAGAGAATTATTTTAGGATGGATCGCGATGAGATCGCACAAAAAAATCGTTCGGGAGTATCACGGGCCTGTATGGGCCTGCATGATCCCGGCAGGCTGCTGGCTAGCCTTACAGGCCAGTTGGGCTGCCCAGCAGCAGCCCGCAGCAGGCCTTGCGCTCCTGCAGCTTCCCATCCGTTGTCCAATGGCTTTTTTTGCCATAATTAGGCCAATTATGGCCAATTACTATTCATTAGTTACCCTTTTCTCCATTTTTGACTTTTCATCTTATTTTTGAATTTGATTCAAATAGAAAAGACATCAAATCGCAGAAAATAGACATAAAATTTTTTTTATGAAAAACAAATATTTTTAAGACAACAAAAATTCTCTCAATAACACTTTCAAAGACTTTGAATTTGTTCAAACCATTTTCTCTTGATTGTTTCTTCTTCATTTTTCGCGTGGATTATCATTAGAGATATCCTAGTGTGGATTGTTGTGATTTGCTACAACCCAACAAAGTGAAGATTTGAAGAACAAATAAAATTACAAGGTATAATTTTTAACATTTACATTTATATAAATTAGTTTTAATGGTACAAGTATGATCTTTTGCTTTAGATTTTGAAAACTTTTATTGTTCGCTACATTTATGAATATGATTCATTCTTCAAAACCCAACATTGGTATCATAGCCTCATTGTATCCATTAAAATTAATTTTAATTGAAAGTGCAATGAGATTGCATGTTTTTTATGATTTTGGATCAATAGGTTTTGAAAAATTGAAATTAATTTGTAAAATATAATTTACACATTTTTATTTCTTTAATCTGATAATGGGATGATTAAGAATTATTATTTTGATTGAAAAATGATTTGAATGTGATTCAAATAATTAATTTCGGATTTATTTCAAAAATGCCTAAAATTGCCTTGTTTATGAACATGTGTTGTTGTTTGGCTTAATTGATGGGACTGGTTGTATTTTTCTTGTAATTTAATTATGAAAACATTATTTAGATATATTGAGAATATGTTTATGCCTCTGGAAGTATCCAATAATTAATTAAAAATTATTGTAATTAATTTTTCAAACAAACACAAAAACGGGACTGTTTTAGCTTACCCGGTGGGACTGTTTTGTTTGATTTTTTTGTATATGTTTATTTTATTTCCAGCACCTTGAAATAATTTTTATGTGATTATAAATATGTTATTTTGATGTTAGATGTATGCCAAAATTATTTTTCAAGCATTTGAAATTTTAAAAATTCTAGATATCGAATTAGTCATTTTGAGCGTCTAAGTGTGTTGGTTCGTTTGTCTTAGTAATTTTGGCTTGTGCCAAAAATATTTTGATGAACTTGAGCTGACCTAAAGATAATTAGAATGGTGATTTGATGTTCTGGAAATTTTTAGAATTTTTGGAAATTAATTTTGAATTAATTTAAGTTGTGCAATTATAATTCTAGTATGACTAAAAATTGGTATGTATATTAAAATTAAATTGTTTAATTTTAACATCATAATATTCTGATTTTAAGGAGAATTAATTTTGAAGTATTTCTAGAAATATGGAATTTAATTTAATTTGATTAAATATTAAATTCCACTTTAAAATGACATACCAAATTAAATTAACCGAAAGAACACATATAGGCAATTTCAATTCAAGTGTTGAATCGATTTACAAATTGAAATCCAAAATTGTCATTTTTATTTTGTGCATTAGAGAATGCATGTTAAGGGTGTATAAAAAGGCATAATGGATGATTATGGACTTAGGCCCAATGTGATTGAGCATGCATGGAATTATTTTGTTTTATGGTAAATAGGGCCTGCGTGTCTCTTTTTTTTTTCTTTCTTATGTATTTCTCTTCTCATCTTACTCCCCTCAAATGTAAATTGAGGTTTTCTATAATTTGAAATATGTAATTAGATTACATAGGATTAGGATAGAATAAAGATACAAAGGAGCAAGAAGCAAAGGAGATGGTATCATAAACAAGAAGACTTAGAAATAGGAATTTGATTTCTATTTTGGGTTGTAAATTCATGCATATACCTAGGTAAGACCTAGTCAATCTCTCTTTGGCTCAAGAGATTAACTTGAGTATGTCCATAATCATGCCATATAGTTAATGTAACTATCTTTATATATCAATGTGATGAATGTATGATATATAGAAGCATGAAATAATAACTTGATGAGAGTTAACAAAGAAATCCCTCACTAAATAAACAATTAAGTCTTACGCCTTCAATTAATATAGGGAGAACCAAAGTTCTTCTAGAGTTAGGGTTGTTGAGTTGCCTCAAGCTCACTCTATAAGAATATGTTCAATCCATTGAAATTAGATTTCATGATTAATGGGTTAGACTTAACCGATATTATTAACTTGTTGGATTTGCGCCAAGGTTAATGTGTATTGGAGGTGAAGTTGGGTTTGTATACATGAGATTTACACATATCAAGAGTCGATAGCCCAATGTATGTACACACATCAATAAGTTGATAGCACAAGATTCGATAGTTGCATGAATAATGCAATTGGTATGGATTAGATACCTACCAACCAAACTAAGGATAGCTTGTTGAGTTGCCTTAAGGTTATTCTTAGCTAGTTGGATATCGACCCACTAGGAGAACTTCCATATAAGTTCTCTCAAGTTCATAGTGAGGGCTATGGATTCACTATAAAATAGTGGAAGCCATAATGCGATTTATTAAAGACCTAATAAACATGCATTTTATGTACATTCTAACATGTTCTATTTTACATCTAGGTTGCTAGAATCATCATCATGACAAGTGTGAATTTACGATCACTAATGCAATCAAATAAGTTGACTGGACCCAATTTTTTGGATTGGCTAAGGAATCTGAGAATAGTTCTGAAATCCGAAAAGATTGGCTATGTCCTAAATGAGGCACTCCCTAGTCCCCCTGCTGCTAATGCTTCTGAAGATGTTCAGAAGGCATATCAAAAGCATCTCGATGATAGCGAGATGGCAAGCTGTATTATGCTTGCTACTATGTCAGCTGAGTTGCAAAAGCAACATGAGGTTATGGATTCTAATTCCATAGTATACCATCTAAGAGAGCTTTTTTATGAGCAAACACATTCTGAAAGGTTCGAAACTTCAAGGTTGCTCTTCCGCACTAAGATGGTTGAGGGGACATCTCTAGTGCAATATGCATTGAAGATGAATGGCTATATTGAGAGGTTGGCCACCTTGGGATTTGTGATGGACCATGAATTAAGTATTGACTTAATTATAACCGGTTTGTCTGATAGTTATTCATATTTTGTGCTTAACTATAGGATGAACCAAATCTCTACCATTATTCCTGAGCTGATTAACTTGCTTAAAACAGCTTAACCATATATCAAGAAGGACAGTAAGGCTGTGATTCTGGTGGACTCTTCAAGTTCTAAAAGGAAGAACCTTAAGAAGAAAAAGAAGTCCATGAAGCCTAAGGGAGGCATGGCCAAGATGAAGGCCAAGGAGATTGCTCCAAAAGGGACATGCTTCCATTGTGGCAAGGATGGCCATTGGAAGAGAAACTGCAAGGCTTACTTGGAGTCCTTGAAGAAGAAGGCATCTGATGCCCCATCTACTTCAGGGATTTTTGTCATTGAAATTAATATTGTTTCCAATAATAATATATGGGTATTAGATACCGGTTGTGGCTCACACATATGCACTGATATGCAGGGCCTAAGGAACAGTAGATAACTCAATAAGGGAGAGTTAGACCTACGCATTGGAAATGGAGCAAGGGTTGCTGCATTAGCTATAGGAACATATGTATTGACCCTCCCTAGTGGGCTTATATTAAATTTGGAAAATTGCTATTATGTACCTGTTTTGACTAAAAACATTATTTCTGTTTCATATCTAAATAAAGATGGTTTCCTTTTAGCTTTTAGTAACAATTGTTGTTTTATTATGTTGAATGGAATTCTTTATGCTAATGGTACATTATGCAATGGAATATACATATTAGATATGTCAAATCCAATTTTAAACATCAATGATAATAAAAGGCAAAAACAAGATATGTCGAAATCATCTTATTTATGGCATTGTCGTCTTGGTCATATAAGTGAGAAACGCATGGCTGAGCTACACAAAAGTTATAGTTTGGGGTCATTTGATTATGAATCATATGACACATGTGAATCTTGTTTACTAGGCAAGATGAGTAAATTACCCTTTAAGGGAAAGGGTGAACGTGCTAATGGACTTTTAGACTTAATACATTTAGATGTATGTGGTCCAATGTCTACACACGCTATGTAACATCCCCTCACCCCAGTAGCTCGTGCCCGAATGAGGGTGTGCTACACTGACTTCATCAATTAAAATATCATTATATAAGTTATATATAAAGCAAAATCACTCGTACATTTTTTTTTCATTTCCAATATTCACTATTTATTTACTTTGCGTTTATAAAAGAAATATAACATAAAAGTTAAATGACCTTTTCATATAGTAACATGTTCTTTACAAAACATACTGTTTATTTTACAAATACTACAAAATAAAATTTACATGATAATATACAAAAGTTGTGTAACCCACGATGTGTGCAATAGGCTGCTTTACTGGATTAGGTCACCGTTGGCTTTGTCTACTATCTTCTATTTATTTTTTACTAAATCTGCATGAGAAAACTCCCACGCTAAGCTCTTGGCTTAGTGGTGCATATAGATAAGGCAATAAACTATTTTTAATGTCACATGCATTGTCATATAACAATTTATGATCAAATCATGCAAACATACATTTCATAATATTCTAGTATGCATAACATCAATTTATTGTATCTCATTTTGTTTAACATAATCAAATCATCATTCTCATGCAAATCATGGTATTTTAGCATGTATAGACATCAAATTATATTATATTATCTCATACTTACTTATTTTATTACCACCTTATTGTATAATACTAAATCTTCTTTTTATCCATGCCACAATTCATGATTCCATTTTTATTTTCAATAATTCTTTTATGCTCCATAACTTCCTTAATTATGTTTTCATTTATACCCAAGACACCTATGAACCACTGAATAGGATAACGGAGTTGTCATCCAGGTACTTAAGAGTGTCACCTGGGCAATATGATGTGTGCATATAAGTGCCAAACCTGGTATAGATAACCGTGTCAAACTCGGCGTAGATAACCATGCCAAACTCGGCGTAGATAATAATGTCATACCCGAATATCAGTGCCAAACCCGGCGTAGATAACATTGCCAAACCCGGCGTAGATAATCATACCATTAATGGATTTAATCATTTTCATCATACTCCCCCCTATTTGGCATGCCAAACTATCATAAGTTGGTTCTAGTTTGGTGTTCTAGGGCTTATACAATTTCATTAAAATTCATAACAATTAATTTACTACTTTTCATGCATGTAATATCTCAAAATAATCACATAATCACTCAATTAAAATAATATTTACATAATATAACAAAGTTCTCATCATTTTACTCATTTCATTTCTCAATTCACATGTTGTCCTGCCACTGGCAAATTCTGTCCTCTGTGTTGGACCTTAATTTTGGTCCTGTTATGTTCTGAATTTAGTTACATGATCTTCATACAAAGTTTAGATATGGATTGTAGCTTTAATATTCAACTTGAATTACATAATTCTGAATTCTGTATCAAAAGATATGATAATATTAACACTAACTGGTCACTGATAATTCTGCCCAGAATTTTCTGGACAGATTCTAAGTCTAACTTTTATGAATTGTTCTGGACAATTAAAGACATATTCAGATATTGTGTTCTAAATAAAAATTGTATCCCTATATCTTAGCTTTCATACAGAATAAATAACACACAAAGCCAAGCTCCAGAACTCAAGTTATGACAGTTTAAATACTTACTGCTCATTATTAACAATTCTGCCCAGAATTACTGGACAGATTCTATGTCCGAGCTTTATGAATTTAATTACAGTCATATTCAGGTTTTGTGGTCTAAATGAAAGTTATAGCCCTATGTCTTATCTTTCAAACGCAATAAAAAACATACAAAACCGAGGTCCAGATATTAAGGTATAACAGTTTAAGTGAACACTGCTCATCAATTTCCAGCAAGGTACATACAAGATAATCACATTCAAATTTTACCAAATTAAATCCTAAGTCTAGCAAACATGCATCCCCAAGATTTTCATCACAAAATAATATCAATTCAGAATCATCAACATGCCAAATAACTAAATCATGCAAATAAAAAAAATAAAATAGGCTATCGCCTTAGGTTATGCACAAACCTCTCTTTTTCTCTTTTCTTTCTCTTTACTTCTCTTTCTCCTTTCCTTTGCTCCTTTGAGCTAAATCCTTGTCACTTTGAGTTCCTAAAGTTCATAAACAGATTATTAAAACTTTATAAACCTAATCTCTCTCTTTCTTCTTACTCTTTTAAGCTTTCTTAAGCATGAAAATGGAATTTCCCATGCCTTTCTCTCGTTTTTTCTCACTTTCTCTTCTTAGAACAAGGTTTGGTTATGGCTGTCCAAGGGAAAAACGTGGCTGGTGTGGAGAACATAATTTTCCTCAATGAAAAATGGATAAGGAAGAGGAAGAAACAATCAAGAGGAAGATGACAAAAGTCATTAAAATGGGGGGACACCTAAGCTCAATCTAGAAGCTTTCATTAATGCTAAATGCATGTATGTTAATTAACTTCTTAAACTTTGCCATTTGGTGGGTTATGGTTCAAGAAACCTGGGCTGGTTTGAGGGAAGATAAAAGTCTTCTAGATGTTTAAGTGATAAGGAAGAAGAGAGACAATTAAGAGAAAATGACAAACTTAATCAATTATGGGACACCTAAGCTTATATACATTAAATGTCTCATTCATGCATGTTATATGGCCAATTAAGGGTTGCCACTTGGTGTGGCTGGCCTCCATATTCATTTTATGTCCCAATTCATGTATTTAATTTATGATTATCCCATTTAACCCTTCAATTTCCGATAAATTGCAAACTGACCCCTAAACTTTTTAAAATTTACAATGTAGTCCTTTACCGAAATTTAACATATTTAAATATTTTGAATACTTTATTAGATATTTTCCATACTTAATTACCATTATTTTTATTATTTTTCGATAAAATTCCAAATTTAGATTTCGGTCAAACCGACGAGTCGATTTAACAACTCGCGTGACTTTAGTCTAAATTAGCGGATATGACACGCTAGAAGTGGTTTCATCTACTTCATTACTTTTCTCGATGACTACTCACAATATGGATACGTGTATCTTATGAGATAAAAATCTGAAGCTTTTGAAAAGTTCAAAGAATTCAGAAATGAAGTAGAGAAACAACTTGGAAAAAGTATTAAAACACATCGATCAGATCGAGGAGGTGAACACTTGAGCCAAGAGTTTATAGATTATCTTAGGGATAATGGAATTTTATCTCAATGGACTCCACCTTACACTCCACAACACAATAGTGTGGCTGAAAGAAGAAACCAAACCTTGTTAGACATGGTAAGGTCTATGATAACTTTTGCGGAATTGCCTAAATCCTTTTGGGGTTATGCACTAGAGACCACCATTTATATATTAAATGGAGTTCCTTCAAAGTCAGTTGATGTTACTCCATATGAGATATGGTATAACAAGAGGCCCACATTTTCTTACATGAGAATTTGGGGTTATCCTACTTATGTGAAGTGGACAATGTCAGATAAGCTAGAAGCTAAGTCTGACCGATGTCTGTTTGTGAGATATCCAAAAGCATCATATGGATATCAATTTTACCACCCCTTGGAACAAAAGGTTTTTGTTTCAAGAAATGCTATCTTTTTAGAGATAGAATTCCATCTAAAAGGAGATAGTGGGAGCAAAATTGAACTTGAGGAAGTTCAAGATGCTCAAACAGATGCTGATCAACTGCCTAAACCCGAGCTTGTTACTCATACAGATGATATAATAGCTCAACCTTCTGAAGCACAAGAGCTTCGTAGGTCAAGTAGGATACGTACTATTCCAGAGAGATATGGATTTCTCATTAGTGAACAGAACGACGTATTGCTCATAGAAAATGATGAGCCTACAACCTATGAAGAGGTTTTGAATAGTTCAGAATCTGACAAATGGCTTCAAGCCATGAAGTCAGAAATGGATTCCATGTATGAAAACCAAGTATGGACTTTGGTTGACCCACCCGAAGGAATAAAGCCTATAGGGTGCAAATGGGTTTTCAAAAAGAAAACTGACATGGATGGTAATGTGATTACCTATAAAGCTAGACTTGTTGCTAAAGGTTATCATCAAAGACCAGAAATTGACTACAATGAAACTTTTAGCCCAGTAGCTATGCTGAAATCCATAAGGATACTCATAGCCATTGCTACTCATTATGATTATGAGATATGGCAAATGGATGTGAAAACAACTTTCCTTAATGGAAATCTAACTGAGGATGTGTACATGACACAACCAGAAGGTTTCATATCCAAAGATGGCAAAAAGGTACGTAAGCTTCAAAGATCCATTTATGGATTAAAGAAAGCATCCAGAAGTTGGAATATTCAGTTTGATGAGACAATCAAATAGTTTGGTTTCTTACAAAATTTGGATGAACCTTGTGTTTACAAGAAGGTTAGTGGAAGTGCAATCATATTTCTTGTGTTATATGTAGATGACATATTGTTAATGGGAAATGATGTCTCAGCCTTACAATCAGTCAAAATTTGGTTATCCAATAATTTCTCTATGAAAGACCTTGGAGAAGCAGTCTATATTTTAGGAATAAAGAACTATAGAGATAGATCTAAAAGATTGCTTGGTATTTCACAGTCTACATACGTAGATAAAATGCTAAAGAGGTTTAGCATGGAGCAGTCCAAGAGGGGATATATTCCCATGACCCATGGGATGACTCTCTCAAAGTCTTTGTGTCCAAAGACACAAGATGAGAGGACACACATGAGTTTGATTCCATATGCTTCAGCTATAGGATCAATCATGTATGCTTTGATATGTACAAGACTCGATGTATCATATGCTCTGAGTGTCACGAGTAGATACCAATCGGACCCTGGTGAGGGACATTGGGTGGCTGTCAAGAATATCCTTAAGTACTTAAGAAGAACTAAGGATGTATTCTTGGTATATGGAGATGAAGATATTACTGTGAGCGGGTATACCGATGCCAGCTTCCAATCTGACAAGGATGACTCAAAATCCCAATCAGGTTATATATTCACACTAAATGGTGGAGCAGTTAGTTGGAAGAGTTCCAAACAGGAAATGACTGCTGATTCCATAACCGAAGCAGAGTACATTGCAGCTTCTGAAGCAGCAAAGGAAGCGGTATGGATAAAGAAATTCATCACAGAACTTGGAGTGGTTCCCAGAATTATTGATCCAATACAATTGTATTGTGATAATAATGGAGCCATTGCGCAAGCAAATGAGCCACAGTCTCAACAGAGATCCAAACATGTACTCAGAAGATACCATTTGATTAGAGAAATCATTGGTAGGAATGATGTAAAGATAGAAAGAGTGCCCACTGATCAGAATATTACTGATCCTTTAACTAAGCCACTTCCCCAAAAGAAATATGATTCTCATGTACTCGCCTATGGAATTAAATACAAAGGCGATTGGCTTTAGTGCAAGTGGAAACTTGTTAGAGGAGTGCTCTAAAGGCAATCACCTTTAGCACTTATTATACAAATTTATTTGATTAATAAAAGGCTTTTTCATTAATGTGATGTTCATTTGATATATGAATTGATAAGTGATCTTAAATCAATTAATGAAGTCCTTGATACAAAACATAGCATGAAGGAAATCATGATGAGATCATGATATTGAGATTATTATCATGTGTAATTATGTTAGTATCAAAATTATCCCTAGTCATATAATTAATGAGATGGGACAGTATTAATCCAGACAGACTAGCACATGCTACACTCCTTGATTGGATCAAGTAGTAGATCTCATAATCTATAAACATGAAATGTTTAGAGCTAACATGTTGATGCTTGCTAAGTGTAGCTAAGTACTTTGGATGACCAACGATGAGACAATCATATTATGAGACAATCATATGGATAATCTATTCAAATGTCAATGATAGTCTCATCATAGCAATGGTGCAAGTATCCTGAGACTTTAGGTACTCAAAAATATCTTGAATATTGATTTTGTATTTTGACACTATTCCTTATTGCCTCAGAGAGGTAGCTCATAGGGTGGTGATTGGATACAGCTTGAGGTATTCGAAGGTAATTGGGTAACAACAAAGGATTCACCATTCTTGATAGAAGGAGTGTATACCCATGGCCTCTTGTCATGGTCATTACTCAGGAATCTCTGGCCGGAGTGGAAATGTCATAAAGATAGTCTTCAATGACATATCTGATAGAGTAACGAGCCTCGAGGACAAGAATTAACATTACTTGGACTAGACGTGATGTAGTCAGTCTAGTGGGAGTTGACACATGTCTATACTCTGAACCAAGTGGGGTATAGAATGGTGAAAGGAATAATTGCACAACAATTGTCTATGGAAAGGTTCGTAGTCAAACCACTGACTTTCCAGTCAATTGGGGCTCATGATGTGTTGCTCGATACCGCTAATGACCTGCTTAAATTAATTGTTAATTTAAGTAGCCAACCTAACCAGAAACCTAATGGGTCACACGCATTGAAGATATAGAGAATGAGTAAAATGGTCTTGGATAGGATCCAAAATATAAGAGAATTATTCTAGGATGGATCGCGATGAGATCGCACGAAAAAATTGTTCAGGAGTACCACGGGCCCGCGCGGGCCCATACGGGCTAGGCAGGCTGCTGGCCAGCTGGGCTGCCCAACAGCAGCCCGCAGCAGGCCCAACGCGCCTGCAGCTTCCCATCTGTTGGCCAATGGCTGTTTTTTGCCATAATTAGGCCAATTATGGCCAATTACTATTCATTAATTACCATTTTTCTCCACTTTTGACTTTTCATCTTATTTTTGAATTTGATTCAAATAGAAAAGACATCAAATGGCAGAAAATAGACATGAAAATTTTTTTGTGAAAAAACTTATTTTTAAGACAACAAAAATTCTCTTAAGAACACTTTCAAAGCTAACACTTTGAATTTGTTCAAACCATTTTCTCTTGATAGTTTCTTCTTCATTCTTCGCGTGGATTATCATTAGAGACATCCTAGTGTGGATTGTTGTGGTTTGCTACAACCCAACAAAGTGAAGATTTGAAGAACAAATAAAAATTACAAGGTATAATTTTTAACATTTACATTTATATAAATTAGTTTTAATGGTACAAGTATGATCTTTCTCTTTGGGTTTTGAAAATTTTTATTTTTCGCTGTGTTTATGAATATGATTCATTCTTCAAAACTCAACAGATTAATGCAGTCAATTTCAATTCCGGAGTGGAAATGGGAAAGAGTTATAATGAATTTTGTCTTTAGTTTGCCTTTGACACAAAAGAGGCATGATGCAGTATGGGTAGTAGGGGACTGACTCATCAAATCAGCTCATTTTCTACCGATCAGGATGACTTATCCATTTGGCAGAGATCTATGTTAATGAGATAATCCATTTACATGGTGTGCGAGTTTTAATCATTTCATATCGAAACCTGAGGTTCACTATACAATTTTGGAGAAGTTTACATTAGGCCATAGGGAGTTGATTCAATTTCAGCACAGCTTTCCACCTATAAATAGATAGACAATCAGAGAAGGTCATACAAACATTGGAAGATATGTTGAGGAGTTATGTGATGGAATTTGAAGGTAGTTGGAACAAATATCTTCCATTGATAGAATTTGCCTACAATAATAGTCACCAAGCCAGTACTGCTATGGCACCATATGAAGCCTTGTATGGGAGAAAATGTAGAGTGCCTCTATATTAGACCGAGCTTAGTGAAAAGAAAGTAGTGGGTCCAGAGTTAGTCCAGTAGACAAAGGAAAAAGTGAGAGTGGTAAGAGATATGCTAAAAGCCACTGTTAATAGATGGAAATCATATGTATATTTGAAAATGAGGGATATTGAGTATACAGTTGGTGACAAAGTATTCATAAAAGTCTCACCTTGGAAAATGATATTCTGATTTGGAAAAAAAGGGAAAGTTGAGTTCTAGATTCATTGGACCATATGAGGTACTTGAACACGTAGGTCTTGTGGCATACAAATTAGCTCTACTACCAGAGTTAGGCAAGATTCATAACATATTCCACGTGTCCATGTTGAGAAGATATCGATTGGATCCATCTCATATTATATCATCAGAACCTATAGAGATACGATTGATTCTGACTTATGAAGAAGAGCCAGTGGAAATTCTAGCCCGAGAAGTGAATGAGCTATGGAACAAGAAGGTTTCGTTGGTAAAGGTTCTTTTGGAAAAATGATAATTTGGAAGATGTGACTTGAAAAAATGAAGAGGTGATGAAGGTGATGAAGGCTCAGTAACCACAATTTCTCAACTCTAGTTAAAAATGTAAATTTCGAAGACAATTTATTTTTAGCAGAGGAAAATTGTAATGCTCGATAATTTAGATCATAGTCGCGGATGACCGAAATTCGGTGGGCCAAACTGATCGGAGTCTAAATTTGGACATGAAAAAAGATAATAAAATATGATAAAAATATTTTGGATATTATTAATTGAGAATTTTGAGGTTTGGAGCTAAAATTTAGAAAATAATAATTTTGTGCTGAACGAAATTTGAATTTACATTGTTTTTGACACATATTTTAAGAAGGAATAAAAATATAATATTCTTTATCTAAGAAAAGGAATATTCTTTGGATTAAGATAAAGTAAGTTTGATTTAAATTAATGGACAAATGAGATACAAGATTATCTAATTAATCCTAACCACCCACCTAATCCAACTATAAAAGTCAAAATTTTCTCTTTTTTATCTTAATTTCTTCTTCTTCCTCATCTTAAACAAAAAACAAAATCTCTTCCTTATCTCTCCCTTTTTGCCATGACCACAACTTCACCATTCTTCTTCTTTTTCTTCAATTAAAGCTACGATTTAGATAGAACAAGATAGATTAAGGCAAGATGGACAAGAAAGTGAAGCAAAGTGAGCCAAACAAAGGAAAAGGAACAAAGAAAAGAAGAGAAAGAGAAGGAAAGATTTTGGTCATCTTGAAGATCTACAACATACAAAGGTGAGATTGGAGTCTTCATCTTTTTACTTTTATTCCTCCTCTTTACTCCCATTTTGAGGTTAGTTATCATTAAGATTGGTAATTTGGGGTTATTAGTATGTTAATGGTGATTAAGGGTTAATTAGTATATTTAATGTTTGATTAGTGTGAGTTAAGGGTTAATGATGAATTAGAAAAGTATTTAATGGACCTAAGATGGGGTAGAGATGATTAGTGGTTTAAGTGAGTTTTATGTGCATATGTAACATTAAAGTATAAGATATAAATTAAAGTATATGTGTGAAATTATTGTTAGGTCAAGTAGGTGAGCAACCATTAAACCATAATCAAAAAGGAAATAAGGGAAAGGAGAAAACCAATTAGAAAGTAGAAAATGGTGAATCAAATGGGACTTTTTGAGGTATGTATATTTGGAAAAAATTCAATATGGTAAAAATGTTAATTGTTGATTGTATTATTATGTTAAGTATGATATTATGTATAATTGTGTAAGTAATTATTGATATTTTGATTGATTGATGAAATGGTGATTAAGTGATGCCATGAATGTGAAAATAAAATTTAGATTATGTTGATAAAGCATGAAGATAGGAAATTGTGTGATTTAATGAAGTTGCTGGAAATTCGTCTTATGAATAGTGTCTA
Organism: Triadica sebifera; assembly: GCA_023653625.1. Lineage (NCBI taxonomy): Eukaryota > Viridiplantae > Streptophyta > Magnoliopsida > Malpighiales > Euphorbiaceae > Triadica > Triadica sebifera. The sequence goes on along the minus strand of CM042899.1, from coordinate 196,560 downwards.
CATTTTAGGTAATAACTTGAGTTCTAGATATGCTTTTTGAGTGTTTTTTATTGGGTTAAAGAGTTAAGACATAGAGCTTCAACTTTCATTTAGACTATTAGATCTCAGTATGCATGCATTTAGTATGCATGCATTTAGATTTACAATTAACTGAAAATTCAAACTGGAAATCTGTCCAGTAAAATATTGGGCAGAATGTATATGAATGTAGCTAATTGTAAAATCCATAACTTTTACTAGAAAATTCAGTTTGATGTGATTTTAGTTGGTAATTAAATATAAGATATTTATTTATATTTTGTTAGTTTATCACTTATCTGAATTCCATTTAAAAGTTGATGAAAATAATAGGGAAATATGAGACATAAATTCTATCCAGAATAGGGTAGCTTGTGTATATGAGTATATTGTTAAGTTTTATAATAGAAAAAATATATTTTATTTGAATTTTCTTATATTTATAGTGATTTAATGAGTGAGTATGATGTTTTAATAAATTTAATGAAGATTATTTTATTTATGTGTAATTATATTAGCATCACATATATAATCGATGTAAATAATAATAAAAGTAATAATTATGATTTAATGAAGTTGAGAACTAGAAATAATGATAAGTTGACATGCCAAAAAAATAGTAAAAATGTAAGTACTAGAAAATAGTGTTGAGATTTAATTTATGTAGACACTAACAAATAGTGTTTAGTTTAAAATTATGTAGGCACTGAAAATGTATTGAGTTATTATTAAAAATATAACGTTAAACGCCGAATTATAAAATAATTAATTAAGTACTAAGTATACTGCCGAAAAGTAGAAACCTTATTCCAATATTTAGTTCTAGTTTATGATGTCATGAGCTATCAAATAATTAAAGAGGAAAGATAATGTAAATTATGAAGATGATATTATAAATTGTATGTCTTGTATTATTATTAATGAATTTCAATATGCTTAATGAATGAAATATTATAATTCATCAATTATTTATTTTGCATCATTTAAATAGTTTTTGATTTAATATGAATGTTTTGGCATACTTAGTAAATTAATTGTAATTGATAAAAAATTTATTTTAAAAATAATTGTATAATTATTGAACAATTGTCAAAAGTACACTAAGCTAGTATCTTACACGCAGGTTAGTAGAAATAGATGTTGCGTTAGAACCAATTGAAGAAAGGGAAACCCCAATATCAAATTGTAGCAGTTTTTCTTTTTATATAGTTTGGGTATTATATTGTATAAATAAATTTTAAGGTTTTTCTTTTTGTTGTAAATATGTGTCATGTAGGATTTATAAAAGTACAAATTTGTAATTAATGTAATTTATATTATTTATAAATATATTTCTAAATATTATAGCTTAATACATATAAGTACTTATAAATCAAGAAATTTTACGATCAAGATATTTACATCACTAGATACAAATTTCAATGAAGTAATAAATATTTCGCAAATATCAAACTCTAATAAAAATAAATAAATAAATGAAATTAAGCATTAGTTTTCAAATAATGAGCTATGTAGCACTTCTCTACACTATTAACAGTTAATAGGGTAAAGCAACGCTACAAAATGTGTCACAAAGGGAAAGGTAAGCTTGAGAAAGCTTGAAGAGTTAGTTAAAGCCACACTTTAATGAAAGGTATGTACACATAAGTATATTAATTCGATTGTCATGCATATTGATGTATATTGTCATATATGCTAATTTGGGCTCCAAGTCGCATGAATTGTTAAAAATCAACTCGTCGGTTCGACAAGAGTCAAAATTTGAATTTTGACCGAAAAGTAATTAAAATAATAGCAAATAATTATTATAAATATTTAATAAAGTGTTTAAAATATATAAAGATGTTATTTTACGGTGAATGACCAAAATACAAAATTTGAAAGTTTTGGAGTCAATTTGTAATTTACCAAAAATTGGGGGATCAAGTGAGATATTTATTATTTAAATGCATGAATTGGATATTAAATACATGTGATGGCTGGTCAAATAAAGTGGCAAACATTAAGAAGCTAATTGATATAAATATATAGATATTTATTAAGAAAATCGGACCCATCATTAATAATTTTGGAATTTTTTTCTCATTTCCTTTTTCTTCTTCCTTCCTTATCTCTTTTCATTTAAAATTTTCTGCCTTCCTAAACTAGCCCCACGTTTCCACAATTTCTTCCATAGCCAAACCTTTTTCTAAAAAGAGAGAATGAGAAAGAAAGTGTGAAAAAAGAGAGAAAAAGACATGAAACATTCTATTTTCATGCTCAAGGAAGTGAAAGTAGGTTAGTAGAAGGCTTAAAAGTGAAAAATAATAAAGAAAAAAAAAGAGAAAGAAGACCTTAAGGTTCGGCCATTGAAGCTAGGAGGTGAATGTAAGGTAATTTTTCTTATCTTTTATGTTTTCTCTAAAGAAAGGTGGTGATTAGAGTATATTATGGAAAAAAAGAGAGAGATAAAGAGTTTAGGGGTTAGAAAGGGTTGATAAAAAAGGTTTTTGATGATATTTCTTATATGTTTAGGAACCCAAATTGATAAACAACAAGCTCAAAGTAGCAAAGAAAAAAAGAAAGAGAAGTCAAGAGAAATAAAGCAAAGTAAAATTTTAGATAAATGCATAATTTAAGGAAATAACCTATAATTTATTAAAAAGTTTCATATTTAAGTATTTTTCATGTAAATGGTTTTTAATTAATATTGGGGATGCATGTTTGCTATACTGAGGATTAATTTTGGAAAAAAATTGTATGTATGTTCTTTGCTAGAAATTATGGAGCAGTGAGTACATAAACTGTTATAACTTAAGTTGTGGAATTCAAATTTATGTGTTCTTTATTGGATTTGAAAGCTAAGACATAGAGATTTAACTTTTATTTAGGCTATAAAATCTAAATATGTATGAATATTTTTAGAAAAATACATAAAATTCAGACCTAGAATCTGTCTAGAAAATTCTGGACAAAAATTGTTAGTGATCAGTCAGTGTTTATTTGACCATATCTTTTTCCACATAACTCAAACTTTAGTGATTCAAATTTTATATTAAAGCTAAGATTGGGGATTAAAATTATTAAGCAGACCTTGTAATTTAATTTGGCTTATAACAGGTTCAAAATTAAGGTCCAATATAGAGTATTGAATCTGCCAGTAACATGGCAGAATATCAATTGTGAAAAATAATGTGGACCTTGTTATATTATGCAAATTATATTTTTATTGAGTAATTATGTGATTAACTAAGTCATTAAATGCATGAAAAGTTAAAATTTAATAATTATGAATTTTAATGACGTTATGTAAGCCCCATAACACCTAACTTAGAACTTGACTTAGGATAGTTTGACATGTTAAGCAGGGGAAAGTATGATTAATACCAATAATTGCATGATTAATGAAGCTGGTAATGACACTATTATTAGAGCCAATAATGTCACTGTTATTAAAGTCAGTAATGATAATATTATTAAAGCCGGTAATGGCACATGTATGCACAAATCATAATGACCGAGTGACACTCCTAAGTGTCTGTATGGCAACTCCATTATCCTTGTTAGTGGTTCATAGGTGTTGTGGGCATAAATAAATTATCGAAAGTAAAAGTAATCATGATTTGTGATATAGTTAATTATGATTGATTATATAAATATGATTTGATATAGTAAAACTAGTATGAGATATAAAGATATAATTTGATGCTTATGCATGTTAGAATGTAATAAGATAAGAATTGTAAATGTATAAATAATAAAAATAATAATAATATAATAATAACAATATGGTACATAACATATATGATAATCCATGTTGCATAAAATAGTTTATTGTCTTATTTATATGCACCGTTAAGTTTAGAGCTTAGCGCATGAGTTTTCTTCCACGCAAATTTAAAGAAGTAGCTAAAGTTTTTGATAAAGGCAACGATGATCTAAGTCTAGTAAAGCAGCTAGTTTCTATAAACTGTGGGTCACAAACTTTTTTGTATCTTATATTTTGTATTTAGAATTATGTAATATCTTTTATGGTTTTATAAAATTAACTTGATATTTTATAAATATTATCCTATGTAAATAAAATGTACGTTATTTTTCTTTATATTATTCGAGATAAAATAAATATATGAATATGGAATGTTTTTCAATAAATAAGTTAAAAATGAAAGAAACCGGTGTACCACTCCCTTATCCAGGAATGAGCTGCTAGAGTGAGGGGGTGTAATAGTTTTTGGTATCAGAGCCTGATTTGGACAGTTTTGGGATATATGAAAAAATAAAAATAAAATAAAAAAATTTCAAAAATAATTATGACATGTGTGTACCCACTATTGAGTGTAAAAGTTGCTGCTTACTGATTGGGATTGTTACTTTTATGATATATGTAGAGTATGCCTTCAGAGTCACGACATATTATGCCTGAATGAGGCAAAAGTAATGAGCTTACTGAAACAGAGGCCTCATCGCAACCTAGTCATCGCCGAGCTACTGCATCTAGATCTGGTGCTAGCTCATCACATAGACAATTTGTTGTTGGCACAAGACAAATAGAGCTTATGAAGAACATGATAGATTTTATACAAAGAGCATCACAGTTAACCCCGTCTGTGTTACAAATTGAGAGGCTGAGGAAGTTAGGGGCACCCGATTTCTATGGTAAACAGGAAGATGACCCCTCTGTGGCAGAGTTTTAGCTAGAACGGACAAACAAAGTCTTTGATCAACTGCATTGCACAGACGAGCAGAGATATGAATATGCAGTATATTTATTGCAAGACCATGCATATGACTGGTGGCGATCTGAGTCATAGAGTTCAAAGGCACTTGACCCTATGACTTGGGAATTTTATTTTAGAAAAGTTTAAAGAGAAATACATTCCCCCTATCTATACAGATGACAAGAAAAGTGAATTTCTGACTTTAAAATAGGGGAATATGTCGGTGTCATAATATGAAAGAGAATTCACAAATCCTTGCAAATATGCGGGTGGTATTGTATCCATGGAAGCTGATAAATGTTGACGATTTGAAGATAGATTGAGAGATCCTGTGACATTCTTATAACAATCATTCTATACGTACGTTACGTGGGTTAATACGATTATAACCGATGTGTGCCAAAAAAAAATTTCTTATTTTAATTTACTTTAACGACCATTCTATTATTATCACTTTATTGATCCTTTTTATTTTCCAAAAATTTTGGCAGTATAATGCCTATAAATTGATTACCCTACCTGCAAAGCAAACAATTCTTAGCCCATTTTTAGGCACAACAATACACATATAATACCATATATTCTCCATTCATTCATAAATCCATATTTCATTATTTACATATATAATAATAATTCACAAATATCCTTTTATCATAATATGTACAATATTTCATTCCTACAACTTCATATACATATATATTTATATACATGTCATTTTTAATACTAATCTACTATTATTTTATTCTTCCGTCAGCTTCCAAAACTTGTATGCTTGTTCATGTCTTCCCTGCTACTACTTGCACGTAGTCAAATAACTACATGCTAAGCATTAATATGTCCAGTAGTGATTACTAATCGAAAAATTCTCATTGCCTATATTTTCATGCTTTATACATGCAATAACATTTTTAATACATCATTCAAATTTTCTACTTAATATATATTTGTTATTCTTTTATAAATATTTTACTCTTAATTCACTATTTAAAGTCTTTATTCAATTAACAATATTTCTCATTTTAACTCATAGTTTTTTTTCAATTCATCTCAATTTATTCATTTTTCACTTTTCTTTTTTAATTAATCGTTCTTTTCAATTTTTTATTTAATTAGCTACAAACTTCACTTTAATTCTTAAATTTCTATTTATTTACGGTTATGTCACTACTCTATATTTATTTACACTTTTGCTACTAATAAATTTTTTTCATTTATTTACCTTTTTAACTATACAATTTAACATTTTATTTCATTTTCTTCCACTTATTTCTAATTTTTCAATTTTACTTTTTTTTCTTTTGTCACAATTATCACTTTTATCATTATTATTATTATACCATTTTATTATTTTATCACTTTTATCATATTTATCAAATTTATCACTTATGTCATTTTTATCATATTTTTATTATTTTTCTCATATTTTTTACTTTATTCATTTTTATCATATTTTTCACATTTATCATTTTTATTATATTTTTCACATTTATTATTTTTCTCACATTTTCACTTTCATCATTTTATTCACATTTGTCACTTTTATCATTTTTACAATTATACCATTTTATCATTCTTATCGTGTTTTCCACTTATTTTCACTTTTATCATTATTACTACTTTTATTCAAATTTTGCCCCTAGTTTCCATTCAATAGAAAATCTTCGAACTAGATACATAAGACGTGGACCCAAAAGTCTACTATACTGAAGAGTAATCCAGAAGGATTATCCGAGCACTGCACTGTACACTGTTCAATGACTCACTATCACTGTAGTAGACCATCATTGGCCTAAATAAGCAAGTCCCCATGACCCACACTGCGGTAATGATGTCCCTATGGCTAGTCAATTATATATTGGACTATATTTAACTATCAGAAAAATAACTAAAAACATTATTTTATTCATTTAATTCAATTTCCATTAAATTCATAATTTTCATTATTTTTACATTATTAATCACTTAACATTTTATTCATCCATATAATTCTATCTCTACCATAATCTTTTCACATGTTTCATTCTACTATATCAATATTTCATTATTAAAATTTTTCTTTCATCTTTTAAATATTCCTTTCACTAATTTATATATTCCTTGTTCCATATATATCATAATATTGCAATAAAATGTATTTATACCTTAATTTGTATTTTTCACATAATAAGGTCATATTTTCCAATTTTCACTAATTAATTTTTTTATTGAAATTAACCATTCTAATTCACTTTTAATAATTCCTCAATCATATTTTAAACATTAATTAGCAATTACATGCAAAACACACAAAATTCCTAATTTTCCATAACCCTAAATCATGCTTAATAAATGGAAATAAATAGATTTTGAAATCACTAACCTTAATTTTTTGTTTAGGTCTTTCTAATCTTTCTTTTCCTTAGCCTTTTCTTTCGAAGCACCTTCACCTTCTCTTGAACTTACCATGGCCAAAAATTTTCCTTCATTAATCCACCATTATTTTGCTTCCTTAACTCAAATAAACTTCATTTTTATCATCTGCATACCTTAAACTACTTATTTGAACCATTAAACTATATTAAAACCATAAATTTCACTTACCTCAAATTTGTATCCTAACTTTTTTTCTTTGATTTACTTTCACTCTAGCCCTCCAATTCAAGATTAAAAACTTCTATTAGCTAATAGAGAGGTTGAAATTATTTTTGGGTGGTTGATTTCGGTATAAGAATTGAAGAAAATTGGAAGAGAAAAATGGGAAGCAAGTTTGGGCCAAGAGGGAGGATTTGGGGAAGGAGTTGCAGAATTCTCTCTAAATAATTCAGATACTTAAGAGTATTTATAGTGGTTTAATTTGGGTGGGCTTGGGCCAAACAAAGCTCAACCCATTTAGGCCCAATTATGTACTATAAATTATTTTTCTCACTTTTCAAGCTCAATTTCACCCAAATTTCATTCCAAAATTCTTAGAATATTTTTATATGTCTACACAAAAATTTTCAACTCAATCGGAGTCCGTTTTCTATCCAGCTCACTCAAACCGGACTAACAATTCAATTTTCGGTATTACTATAAATTTCTTTTCACTGTCAAATAATCCTAACTATTATATAGAGTCTATCCATATCTTAAAATAAATTTTTGGATATCATTTGCTAGTTTTCATAGTCCGATCAAAGTACAGTCAACCAACTATTTAATTAAACCGGATCTGATTTTTTCTTAGTTTTAACTTTTAAGGACTTATTTGACCTCATTTTCACTCCAAATTTGTCCTCGGACTAGTCATAACCTATATTTTCCGATGATGAAATAAAATATTATTAACTCACGGGTGTATTTTTAACCCCCGGATATACTGATCAATTTCGAAAACTATAGTTTATGACTAACCCGGTATTTGGGTCATTACAAATCCAATCAAGCTATAGGTTTCAGCCCTACACCTGATGAGTTTTCCTAGTTTGCTAGCTAGCATCTGCCAAGTGGACAGAGAGCTAGATCTTATAGTGGCTGATTTCAAGTTGAGGGTTCCAACAGGCCTTCTTCTTTCAGGTGAAGACAACCCGTGAGATCTGTCTCTTCGGCAGCCAGTGCACCAACAAAGGCACCACATAGATCTCTACATTTACTAGAATGTCAACATTATGGTCGTTCTCATCCTGGAGAGTGTTGGTGGATGACAGGAGCATGCTTGAGGTGTGGTTCCAAAGATCATATGAAAAGAGATTGTCCTCTATTCCAGTATGGCAGAGGTTTGGGGAGTATTGAGTCGATACAGATGCAGGCTTCTACGCAAGGCAAAGGCTGAGGACAAGGGCAATGCAAAGGAGGCCGATCAAGGGTCAATCAGTTTAGATCAGAGACAGTTGAGAGGCTATAAGGTAGTAGAGCTGCCCTAGCTAAGGCATATGCCAGGCGAGGCCGAGAGGAGCAGGATACACCCGATGTCATAATTTGTAAATTCCTTCTATTTGGCTTTCATATACATGCATTGATAGATCTGGGGTCGATGCATTCATACATATGCACACTACCACCGGGTCAAAAGGGTTTAGAACCACAGGCTCTAGAATTTGAGATTATCGTGACTAACCCATTAGGGCATAATGTGAGGGTTAGCCAACAGACTTGATAGAGTTACCATTCCACGAGTTTGATGTGATATTCGGAATGGATGGGTTGGCTCATTATGGAGTGGTATTGGATTGTGGGAAGAGACAGATGATCATCAGAATTTCGGAGCAAGATGAAATAGTGGTGAAGGGTGAAAATAGAAGATATCCAAACAATGTGATATCAGTGTTGAAAGCTCAGAAACTCATTAGTAAGGGATGCGAAGCATACTTAGCATATGTGGTTGATATGAAAAAAACAAGTCTGAATTTGGTGGATATGCCTACTATTAGTGAGTTTCCTCATGTGTTTCCATAGGAGTTGCCAGGGTTATCACCGGATAGAGAAATTGAGTTTGCTATCAATTTAGTACCCAGCACCATTCCTATTTTCATTACACCATATAGGATGGCACCAACAGAGTTGAAAAAGCTGAAGATACAGTTGCAGGAATTATTAGATAAGGGGTTTATACGACCTAGTGTATTACCATGGGGTGCTCCAGTATTATTTGTGAAGAAGAAAGATGGCATCTTACGTCTCCGCATCGATTACAAGCAGCTTAATAGGGTGACTATCAAGAATAAGTACCCGCTACCTAGAATCAATTATTTATTTGATCAGTTGAAAGGTACAACCATATTTTCAAAGATAGATCTTCGATCGGGGTATCATCAGCTGAAGATTATGGAGTCAGATGTACCTAAGACAGCCTTCACAACTCGCTATAGTCATTTTGAGTTCTTGGTCATGCCCTTTAGACTGACGAATGCACGCTTTTATAGACCTGATGAACTAAGTGTTCAGACCATATCTTAATCAATTTGTAGTAGTATTTATTGATGACATCCTTGTGTACTTTGGAGACTGCAAAAAACATGATCAACATCTCAGAGTAGTGTTGCAAACATTGAGGGAGAAGCAGTTGTATGCAAAGCTATCTAAGTGTGAGTTTTGGCTTGAGGCAATCAATTTTCTAGGTCACATAGTTTCAGTATAAGGTATTCGGGTTGACCCTAGTAAAATTGAGGCTATTCTTAATTGGAAACCACATCGAAATGTGACAAAAATGAGGAGTTTCCTCGGATTAACTGGATATCATAAGAGGTTCGTAAAAGGATTTTCATCCATAATGACTCCTTTGACACGAATACTACGAAAAGAGGTCTGATTTGAGTGGTCAGCTAGGTGTCAAGCAACCTTTGATCGACTAAAGGCAATGTTGACTGAAGCACCAGTGTTGACTCATCCCACACCTAGAAAAGACTTTTTTATGTATAGTGATGCTAGTCATAATGGTTTAGACTATGTTCTTATGCAAGAAGGAAAGGTGATTGCTTACGCCTCAAGACAACTTAAGCCTTACGAGCTTAATTATCCAACACATGATTTGGAGTTAACTGCTATTGTTTTTGCCTTGAAGATTTGGAGACATTATCTGTATGGAGAAAAATGTTATATTTATACAAATCACAAAAGTCTTAAGTACCTTCTCTCACAGAAAGAGTTGAATCTGAGACAATGAATGTAATGCCCGATAATTTAGGTCACGGTCGCGGTTGAGCGAAATCCGGTACGCCGAACCAATTGGGTCTAAATTCGGATATGAAAGAAATAAATTAAAATAATAATAAAATGGGAGAAAAATATTTTCGATATTATTAATTGATAATTTTGAAGTTTGGAATTAAAATTGGGAAAAAAATAATTTTTCACTGAATGAAATTAAGAATTGCAGTGTTTTTGGCACAAAAATTATAATAAGGCATAAAAATGGAATATTATTTATCTAAAGAAAGGAATATTCTTTTAATTAAAATAAATTAAGAGTAATTTAAATTAATGGACTAATGGGAAGCAAGATTAACAACTAATCCTAACCACCCACCTAATCCAACTATAAAAAGTCAAATTTCTAATTTTTTTTTATCATTCTTCTTCTTTTTCATCTTGACCAAAATCATTTCTCTCCCTTTTCTTCTTCTTTTGCCGTGAACTCCTCCTCCCCCAATTACTCTTCTTTTTCTTTCTTCAATTCAAGCTAAGATTAGATGAAAAAAAAGGGATTAAGGCAAAATCATCAAGGAAGTGAAATTTTTAAGGTATGTACATTTGGCAAAAATTCAATGTATAAAAATGTTGATTTTAATTTTGTGATATGTATGAAATTCTGGATATTTGATTGAAAAATTAAGTGCTGATTAAATGATGCCATGAATATGAAAATAAAAACTAGAATATGAGGTTGATGCATGAAAATGGAAATTGTATGATTTAATTGATGTGCTGGAAAATTCGTCTTATGAACTGTATTTAGTGTTTTGATCATAACTTGAGTTCTAGAAATCATTTCTGAGTCATTCCTATTGGTTTTGAAAAACTTTAATTCAGACTATTAGACCTTAATATGCATGGAATTAGGTGAACAATAGACTCAAAATTGAACTCAAAATCTGTCCAGAAAAAAAAATACTGGGCAGATTGTAGTGAGTATAGGTTATAAGAAAATTCATAACTTTTGCTAAAAAATTCCTTTTAATATGATTTGAGTTTTATATTAAACATAAGACATGTATCTAAATTTATCTAGTTGATCACTTGTTCCAGTTCCATCTAAAAACGGATTAAAATGATAGAGCAAAATAAGGCAGAATTCTGTCTAGTAAAATACTGGGCAGATTGTAGTGAACGTAGCTTAGCAGCAAATTTATAACTTTTGCTAAAGAATTCTTTTTAATGTGATTCTAGTTGTATATTAAAGATAAGACATGTATCTAAATGTTTCTAGTTGATCACTTTTTAAATTCTATCTAAAAATGGATTAAAATGACAGAGAAAAATAAGGCATAATTTTGTCTAATAAAATACTGGGCAGATTGCAGTGAACATAGGTTAGGAGAAACCTTATAACTTTTGCTAAAATATTTGTTTTAATGTGATTCCAGTTGGAAATTAAAGATAAGACATCTACCTATATTTTGTTAGTTGATCACATGTCCAGATTCGGTCTAACAATAGACGAAAAATGTAGAGCATCATAAGGCATAAATGCTATCCAGAATAGGACAACTGGAAGAAATGTGTTATTGTGAATTTATGTGACATAAAATGTATTAATTGAATTTTTCTTATAATTATAATCATTGAATGAGCTAGTATGAGGTTGTAAAAAATTGAATGGGAATTATTGCATTTATATGGAGTTTATATTAATGTTCCCTACATAATTTATGTAAATATTAATAAAGGTAACAAATATAATTTAAGCCCTATAACATCTAGTCGAGAACTATAAAGTAGGATAAGTTGGCATGCCAATAAAAGGGGTAGAAATGTAGACATTAAAAATAATAATGCTGAGATTTAATTTAAGTAGGCACTAAGAAATAGTGCTGAGTTGAAATTACGTAGGCACTAAGAAATAGTACTGAGTTCAAAATTACGTAGGCACCAAAAAGGTGCTGAGTTGTTATTGGAAATGTAGGCGTTAAACGCCGAGTTATAAAATAATTATGTAGGCGCCGAGTATACTGCCGGAGAGCAGAAACCCTGTATCCAGTGTTTAGTTCCAGTTTAAGATGTCGTGGGCTATTAAATAAATAACAGAAAAAAAAATGTGAATTATGAAATTGATATTGTGAATTTTATATCTTGAATTGTTAAGAAATTTCAAGCATGCTTAATGAATGAAATGTCATAATTGATTAATTAAATATTTTTGCAGGAAGAAAACGGTTTTATTATTAATTGAATATTTGACATGCTTAATAAATTAATTGTAGTTTCAAAAAATTTTATTTTAGAATTATTTATGAAATTATTGGATAGTTGTCAAACGTACCAATAGGCTAGAAGCTTAGCGCGTGTGTTTCACGCACAGATAAATAGAAGTAGCTATTCTGATAGGGCGATCGAAGAAGAGGGAACCCACAAGATCATATTGCAGCTGTCTAGTTCTTTTTGTATGTTTTGAAAATTATGTTGCAAAATTTAAATTCTAAGAATCTTTTTTTATGTAATTATGGTATGTAGGATTTATAGTGAATTTTGTAATTTTATAAATCTAGTATTATTTCTAAATATTATGGTTTAATTGCATGAGTTCTTTTAAATCAAACTATTTCCATCACTAGTTATATATTTAAATGGAAAAAAATAGTAATAAATATTTCGCTAATAATAAACTCAAAAAAAAATTATTACAATGATTTGAACATTGGTTGTAAAACAAATGAGCTTATTAGCACTTTCATATCCTATTAACATTTAGTAGGGTAAGGGAGCGCTACAATGAAGATGGTTGGAGCTGATTAAAGATTATGATTGTGTGATTGATTATAAGCCAGGAAAAGCAAATGTGGTTGCAAATGCACTAAGCAGGAAGATTTTAGATGAGATGCGAGTACAATCCACTTTGATGCAGAGGATCAAAGATGCTCAGAAGTAAGATGAGAAACTAGTAGAGATAGTCGAGGCAGTGAAAAGGGGAGAAAAGCTTGAGTTTTCATTGACAGAAGATGGCACAGTATACTTCAAAAATAGGATCTGTGTGCCCAGTATAGAAGAGTTGAAGTTCGATATTTTAAAAGAAGTACATAAAATAGTGTATACAATGCATATAGGTGGGAACAAGAAGTATCAAGACTTGAAAACTCAATACAGGTGGTCAGGAATGAAGAAAGATATCATCGAATGTGTTGTTAGGTGTCTAACCTACAAACACCAATTGCCCACAAGATTGCTACAACCAATACAAATACCAGAATGGAAGTGGGAACGAATCACAATGGATTTTGTATCCGATTTACCGATGACTCAGAGGAAGAATGATGCAGTGTGGGTGACAGTGGATTGACTGACAAAGGCAACACATTTTCTACCAATTCGGATCGATCATACATTGAACAAACTGGCTAAGGTTTATGTAAATGAGATTGTGAGACTACACGGAGTACCAATGTTCAGTACAACCTTTCATCCACAAATGGATGGACAATCAGAACAGGTAATCTAGTTATTAGAAGACATGATGAGAAGTTGTGTGCTTGAGTTTGAAGAAAGTTGGGATCAATATCTATCTCTTATGGAGTTTTCCTATAACAACAGTCATCAAACGAGTATAGGTATGACTCATTTTGAAGCATTGTATGGAAGGAAGTGCAGGACACCAGTTTATTGGATCAAATTGGGTGAAAAATAAGTTAATAGGGCCAAAGTCAGTGCAACAAATAAAAGAAAATGTTAGAATTATCAAGGAAAGATTGAAGGCAGCTCAGGATCGACAGAAATCATATGTGCTCAAGAGGCAAGACATAGAATATGATATGGGTGATAAAGTGTTTCTCAAAGTTTTTCCTTGGAAGAAAGTATCGAGGTTTAGTAAGAAAGAAAGTTAAGCTCAAGATTCATAGGTCCCTATGACATTTTTGAAAGAATCGGACCAGTGGCATATCAGTTAGAACTTCCACCAGAATTGGATAGAATTCATCATATAGATCGGACACAACTCATATTATTCCAACTGATGAGATAGAAGTATAGACCGAATTAACATACGAAGAGGAATCGGTGACTATATTAGCATGTGAAGAAAAAGTTTTATGAAACAAGAAAGTTCTATTAGTTAAAGTGCTATGGTGGAATCATACTACTAAAGAATCCACGTGGAAAAACGAGAAGATAATGAGGAAGCAATATCCTTAGTTGTTTAACACATAATGAACAGGTAAAACTTCAAGGATGAAATTTATTTTAAGAGGGAGAGGATACCATATCTGCTAATTTAGGCCCCAAGTTGCACGGGTTGTTAAATCAACTTGTCGGTTCCATATGAGTCTAAATTTGAATTTTGATCAAAAAATAATTAAAATAATGGCAAATAATTATGGAAAATAGTTAATAAAGTATTTAAATATGTTATTTTATGGTGAAGGACCTAAATGTAAAATTTGAAAATTTTTGGTGTCAATTTATAATTTACCAAAAATTGGGGGATCAAGTGAGATATTTATTATTTAAATACATTAATTGGACATTAAATACATGTGATGGCTGGCCAAACCAAGTGGTAAATATTAAGAAGCTAATTGATATAAATATCTATATATTTATTAGGAAAATGGGACTCATTATTAATGATTTTGGCATTTTCTTCTCATTTCCTTTTTCTTCTTCCTTCCTTATCTCTTTTTATTTACAATTTTCTGCCTTCCTAAACTAGCCCCACATTTTCACAATTTCTTCCACAGCCAAACCTTGTTCTAAAGAGAGAAAGTGAGAACGAAAGTGTGAAAAAGAGAGAGAAAGACATGGAAAATTCTATTTTCATGTTCAAGGAAGTGAGAGTAGGTTAGTAGAAGGCTTAAAAGTGGAAAATACGAAAGAGAGAAAAAAGAGAAAGAAGACCTTAAGGTTTGGCCATGGAAGCTAGGAGGTGAAGTTAAGGTGATTTTTCTTCTCTTCGATGTTTTCTCTAAAGAAAGGTGGTGATTAGAGCATGTTATGGAAAAAAAACATAGAGAGAGAGAGAGTTTAGGGGTTAGAGAGGGTTGATAAATAAAGGTTTTCAATGATGTTTCTTATATTTTAGGAGCCCAAATTGACAAAGAACAAGCTCAAAGTAGCAAAGGAAAAGAGAAAGAGAAGTCAAGAGAAATAAAGCAAAGTAAAATTTCAGGTAAGTGCATAATTTAAGGCAATAACCTATAATTTATTATAAAGTTGCATATTTGTGTATTTTTCATATAAATGATTTTTAATTAAAATTATTTTGTGATGTAATATTGGGGATGCATGTTTGTTAGACTTAGGATTAATTTTGGAAAAAAAATTGAATATGGTTAATATTGGAAATTGCGAAGCAGTGAGTATATAAATTGTTATAACTTAAGTTGTGGAATTCATATTTGTATGTTCTTTATTGGGTTTGAAAGCTAAGACAAAACTTTAACTTTTATTTAGGCTACAAAATATAAATATATCTGAATATTTCCAGAAAAATGCATAAAATTCGAACCTAGAATCTGTCTAGAAAATTCTGGGCCAAAATTGTTAGTGACCAGTCAGCGTTCATTTGACCATATCTTTTTCTACATAACTCAAAATTTAATGATTCAAGTTCATATTAAAGCTAAGTTTAAGACTAAAATTATTAAGAAAACTTTGTAATTTAATTCGGCTTATAACAAGTTCAAAATTAAGGTCTAATATGGAGCATTGAATTTGCCAGTAACAGGACAAAATATCAATTAAGAAATTTGATGTGAAAAATAATATGAACCTTGTTATATTATGCAAATGATTTTTTTATTGAGTAATTATGTGATTAACTAAGCCATTAAATGCATGAAAAGTGCAAAGTTAATAATTATGAATTTTAATGACGTTAAGTAAGCCCTAGAACACCTAACTTAGAACTTGACTTAGAATAGTTCGGCATGCCAAGCAGGGGGGAGTATGATTAATGCCAATAATGACACGATTAATAAAGCTAGTAATGATACTATTGTCAAAGCCAATAATGATACTATTATTAAAGTTGATAATGACACTATTATTAAAGCCGGTAATGTCAATATTATTAAAGCCAGTAATGACAATTGTATGCGCAAATCATAATACCCGGGTGACACTCCTAAGTGTCTGGATGACAACTCTGTTATCCTAGTCAGTGGTTCATAGGTGTTGTGGGCATAAAGAAATTATTGAAAGTAAAAGTAATCATGATTTGTAATATGATTAATTATGATGGATTATATAATGATGATTTGATATAGTAAAACTAGTATAAGATATAAGGATATAATTTGATGCTTATGGATGCTAGAATGTAATAAGATAAGAATTGTAAATGTATAAATAATAAAAATATAATAATATAATAATAATATGGTACATAACATATATGACCATGCATGTTGCATAAAATAGTTTATTGCTTTATTTATATGCACCACTAAGCCTAGAGCTTAGCGTGCGAGTTTTCTTCCGCGCAGATTTAAAGAAGTAGTTGAAATTTTTGATAAAGACAACGGTGATCCGAGTCCAATAAAGCAGCTAGTTTTTACAAACTGTGGGTCAAAAATTTTTTGTATCTTATATTTTGTATTTAGAATTATGTAATATCTTTTATGGTTTTGTAAAATTAACTTGATATTTTATAAACATTATCCTATGTAAATAAAATGTACGTTATTTTTCTTTATATTATTCGAGATAAATAAATATATGAATATGGAATTTTTTCAATAAATAAGTTAAAAATGAAAGAAATGGGTATAGCGCTCCCTTATCCGGACATGAGTTGCTGGGGTGAGGGATGTTACATGTATTACATGTCTAAACTGTAAAAGAATGTTATAAAGGCATGTCAAGGATGAATAATAACATAGAAACATGAGTTTATGAGTTTGAATGACATACATGATATGTTATTGTATAAATGACCTAAAAAGGGACTAATGGGTTAAAAGTTGTTTGGACATGTTGTAGATATGATTTATAGACTAAAATGTTGATAAGAGTGATTAACACTAATCAATCTTTAGAGATATTACATGAAATGTATGAATGATCAATTTTAGTTCTTGTTTTGGTTATTGGAAGTGCAGGATTTCATGCCCGTGAATGTGGTGTCTAAATTGGCCAGTAGCTTTTGACATTTTGTTTCATGGCTGAGGAAGTCATGAAATGTAAGAGTTCATGCACGTGAACATATAGTCACAATTGTGAACATCGAGACCTGAAGAACTTATATGAACCTAAAGTTTCACAATTTGTGTCACAGTTAGAAAAACATGAGATATGGTATCACGATTATGAAGAAATATTTCACACCCACGAGTGATGTACTTTTGTTTATGTATTGGTTCACGAGTAAGGTAAACATGAAAGAACACCTTTACGGTCGTGAATGGGTATTCACACCTATGAAGTAGTATGAATGTATAATATATAAGATTGGATTTATGACTTTATATGATGGATTGATTGAATGCATGTTATGGGATGTATGTATACATGGATAATAACATGTGGATAATGTGGTATAACATTTATGTGTTAGTAATGAGAATGCATAAATGGAAATAAATGTTGGATAACATGTATGTGTAATGGATAAAGGTAATGATCTAAATGTCTAATTCTCTAATCTTAGACTTGACATAGGATACATGGTATACCATTGTGGGGATTACGGTACCATAAGATATATTAATATTGATATAAAGACAATGTGGCTTAAGTTCAGGCTGTGAGTATCTTTTTGCTAGCATTGTTATATTTCTCAGTCAAGGTGGCTTAAGCTCAAATTGTGAGCACTCTTGACTTAAACAGCTCGGATGAGTTGATACAGATAGTGAATAGGGTGGCTTAAGCTCAAGTTATAAGCACCCCTATTTTATAACCCATATCTAAATAGTCAAATTTAGAGTCTTAGGCATAAGTAAAATAATAAAATGGTAATTTTTTAAACACAAATAGGAAATGAAATTATATGATAAACTGGAAATAAGGAAATGGTTGATAATCATATGTATATGTTTTGGCTATATGTGTTTTATACATAGTGATTATGGTAAAATAGCCATGTTGATATGACATCAAGGTATGTGTTGGGATTTGAACATGCATTTCATATATATGTCAGCAGAATTATAAAATTTAATCAAAACCAAAACTCATGGAATGTCTTATGTAATTTAAAATTAGATTAAACCATTCAATAGAAGAAGTTGATTACCTTTGTTTGCAACTCTTGATCTTCCAAGTTGTGAGTTTTCCTTCTTTATTAGGTTGTAGCAAACCACAACAATCCAAAGCTAGGATTTCCTCTAAGAGTATCCACACTAAGAAAAAAAGAAGAAAACCTCCAAAAAGGATGGGGTGATAAAAGTCTATGGAAAATTGTCATATAAAAGAGAAAAGCAAGAGAAAAATAACTCTTATTTTTCATTAGAGGGTAGCCACTAAATTGACTCCTTAAAAGGAGTATTTATACTATTTCTAATCACTTTTGGGGTTAGAAAAGAAAAATCCCTAATTGGGCCATTTTCCTAAGGTATATGACCTAATGTTGACCAAGTCAATAATCCTAATCCTAATTAGATTTGACCCATTTTTATAACTCTTATAAAATGTCAAATTCTCTTTCTCTCTCACTTAGGTCTTACCCAAAATCCATTTTACATTTTCTTCATTTTCTTTATGAGTGTGACCTAATAGATTTTCTGGTCATATTAGCAACTCAAGACTCGAGAGGAATCCTAATCCAATTAGGACTCTATAAGTCAAGCACTTTTGATCATAATGAATTTCTAATCAATTTTCCTTGACTGCTAGATTATGAACGGTATCTAGCAACACATCATGACTACCCAATTAACCAGAAAGTCAGTGGTTTGACTTTTAACCCTTCCATAAACAATTACCGTGCAATTCATGCTTTCACTAAACTATACCTCATTTGGTTCAGAGCATAGACTGTGTGTCAACTCCTATTAAACTGACTATATTACATCTAGTCCAAATCACATTAGTTCTTATCTATGAGACTCATTACTCTGTTTAACATGTCCTCGAAGACCTTTTTCAAGACTTGTCCATCTTGGCCAAGGATTTCTAAGTAATGATCTCTACAATAGGCCATATCTCCTCCTATCAGGAGTGGTGAATCCTTAATTGACTACTCAACTATCTTTGAATACCTCATGCTATACCCAATCACTACTCTATGAGAAACCTCTAAAAGGAAGTAAGGAATTGAGTCAAAGTATAGGATTCAGTATCCAAATTAACCTTGAGCATTTCAAGTATAAGGATACTTATATCATTGCTATGATAAGACTATCACTGATATTGAATAGATCTTCATGTGATTTTCTCATAATAGGTCATCCAATGTACTTGGCTACTCTAGCAAGCATCCATATATTAACTTTAAAAATTTCATGTCTTCAGTTTATGAGATCAGCTACTTGACCTAGTCAAATAGTATAATATGTGCTAATTTATCTGGATTAATAATGTTTCATCTTTTTAATTTATGACTAGGAATAATTTAGGTATAAATACAATTACACATAATAGGAATCTCATCATGATTTCTTTTATGTTATGTTACATACCAAGGATTTCATTAAACAGTCTAAGATCTATATAAATTCATATGAAATGAATATCATTTAATGAAAGTGCCTTTTATTAATAATAAATGAGTATATCAAATACCTAAAGTGATTTTCTTTAGAGCACCTATCTAACAATATGATCATGAGGTATATGCATTACATGATATGATATTATATAAACTATAGATTTTTTTATGCACATATGTACCACTAAGCATTAGGTTACTTAGTGTTTGAATTTTCTGCATGCAGGTTCAGAGCCAATAAATAGGAGTTGACTGAAATAGTAGCTAGCACCACTAGAGATCAATTAAAGCATACCAGTATTGGATTGGTTTATCATTTATGACATATGTTTTTGTTTATGTCATGAGATTTGGGTTTGGTTTACCTTTCTTGTACGTTTAAGAATATGTAATGAGATTTTATGATGTATTTTGTAATACAAAACTAGTGAAGCCAAAACATGATATCAATCGTTGGATTTTGTTTTTAAGTTTCATGGTGGTTTTATGCTTTTAAATGCATATTGATATTTTAAAAGGTTTAAAACGTGAATTTTTTTTTTAATTTAGTCAGTTTTGCATAAAGATCCTATAATATCTACCAGTACGGTTAGAGATTTTTTTGGCTATATCGTCAGATGTTACGATTACATCCCATTGAAAAACCTACTACAACAGATCCATTTTGTAAAATAACAACTTGAGAATGCCCTTTTACCATAATTTTTGAAATTTATATTAATAAAAATAAGTATAAATAAAAATTATACAACCCATTGCAAAATATTTTAACCAAAATAAATTAACATTTAATACGTATGGTAAACCATAAATAATAATATGAACTAATTATATTAATCCAAAAATAAATTGTGGATATAGGAATTAAACTATAAAACATATCACTTTAACAAATAAAAAAATACTTTACCATATTATAAATAAAAGACATATAATCTAATTATTAATAATAAACAATAGTTTAATTTGAACAATTATTACCAATTTCACATAAATATTAAATAATTAAAAATAATTTGAAGTTTTAAAAATATTATAAAAAAACACAAATTACAAAAAAAATTATTTTAATATTTATGGCTATGATACTCATACATATTAATTCTGGAAAAAAAAATTTCATATTTTTAAATTTAAAATAATTAAAAACAAAAAAAATATAACTTCAAAAATTTCAGAAAATTGCCGACCTATAGAATATAACTTCAAAAATTTCAGAAAATTACCGACCTATAAAACACATTGTTCTGGTCGATCACTCTCCGAAGGTGTCGAAAAAAGGCAGCTGCACTCACCGTCACACTCCAATTAAAATGGTTGTCTATTTGAGCAGCCTACACTTGCCACCAGTCGCCTTGTTGGATAGTGCAATTCACTCACTACCTTCTAGTAATCGGTTTCCACACGAATAGCTGATCGGAACTCCTCAAATATTAATTTATTTATTTGTCAATTGTTTTTCTCCAAAAGTTTGGAAGTGAAATACACTCTCTGCTCAAGAGAATGAGAAAAAACAAATTTTCTTTATATGTGGACGGTTTTTCCACATCCTGATTTTTCAAATAGGGATTCGAATTTTCCAATTACATCCAAAATTTATCAGATCTAATCACGTGTCTAAGCCTAAAAAAAGAAAGAGAAAGGGAAGTGAGTGAAAGGAGAGCTGCCACCGTCATTGCGTCACAATGGCCCACAAAATCCTATATAGTTTGGTGTTTCACACTAGAAAGAAATTTTTATTGGTAAGGATGGAGTCAAAAGAAGCATCATGTCGTTTATTAGGAATTCTATTCAAATTTTAAATTTATAGTCGGTCAGAATGAATGTTCATATAGCATATGTGCATGGCAGCTGTTTTCCTCGCCTTTTGGATCTAATTGGCTTAAACCCAATTTAATATAATCATGTGATTTTTGGACCATTTCACTTAACACGTTAGATTCACTCCTCTTCCCAATTAACTCATGTTGGAGAGACACATTCGTCTTCTCTTTTTTAATTTTTTAGATGAGGAGATACATTGCAGATCACTATCTCATAGGAATATCTAATTCGAAAGTTAGAACCCTAACCTACTCTTTTCCTTTTCCTTGTTCTTTATTTTAGAAATTTTTTTTAAGTTGCCATAGGTCTCTAGCATCGATGATAGTTCTCTTTTCTTCACTTTTTTTATTCAATAATATCATATATAATATTGTTTATTTAAGTATTTTTAATATATTTTATTAATAAATCTTAGTTTATTTTTTTATAATGAAGATCTAATGTAGTTCTGCATAAGATTTGTTATGTTTTCATCTATTACAAGGTTTTTGCTTAATTTAGATGGCGTAAAACTACACAAAATATGTCATAGATTAATTTGATGATTTATTTATTTATTTTATTGAAGTCCATATAAAAGAATCTAAAACATCAAACATTATCAAATATCTTATTTCACTTGCAACCTTTTCAAAAGAAATTTTATATTATTTTATATTATTAATCAGTTTTAATTGTCTCCATATTATATATATATATATATATATATATATAGGCTAAAAAATCAAATTAGCCCCGAATTATGTCCAAAAAAAGAATCACACCCTAAACTATGAATATTATAATTAAATCCCTTAATTTTCAACTTAGTATAATTGAACCCCACAACTTTTTCTCCATTACCGAGTTTTGCTGAGTTAATTCGATGTAATATGTTAACCAATAGAATGATGAAACGTTGCATTTTTCAATTTTTTTCTAAAACTTAAAAATAAAAATTAATTTTCTTTTCTATTTTTTTTTTCATTCCAAGAATTAAAAAAAAAAAATAATTTTCTCTCTGTAACTCAAGCTCTGCAATACATTTCAAGAAACAAACTTTAAGGTACTATTCTACTTCTACCTCAAGCATTTTTTTAAGCTCTATCAAGTTCAACAAAAAAACAAACAAAAAATTTTTGTCCTTGGAAGATTCCATGGCTCTATATTGAAAATATCTATAATTGAAATAACACGGTGTACTTCTTGTCTCTTCCCTTCCAACTTTTTAGGACGATAGAGAGAGATGAGCTCTTTTTCAGTGGGATAAAAGCATAAACCAAGTGGGAATTCTTCCATTAGTGTTCTTTTGTACTTATCTATGCTTTTGGCACGAAGAAGGATTTGGCAAGTGAATTGTGAAAAAATGGCAAAGGTTTGCGAATGGTGGAAACTCAAAGTCCAGAAAAATTTTAAAAAAGAAAATCGATTCTTTGCCTTAGACAATTTCCTTTAGCCAAAGGTGTCCTATTGCTGTAAAATGGTTGCCTTGCCATATCGATTGCCCCTCTCTGATTCCTGCGACTCCAAGGCTGAAGAAAAGGTTTCCTATCTAATCTTTGCATAAAAAATGGAGGAAGGAGGGAGGTTTTTATAGTGATTGTTTCGAATTCAATCTGCAGTTTTGGAATTGATTAGGAATTAAAGAGAATGATAGGGATTTGGGAATTTTACTTTATTAATTTTTTTAAAAAAATTCTTTGCATGAAAAAATAGAAAAAAGAAAATTAATTTGTATTTTAATTTTTTTTAAAATTTAAAATGCCACTTGTATCATTCTATTGGCTAATATGTTATATTGAGTTAACTCGGCAAAACTCGTTAACGGAGGTAAAATTAAGGGGTTCAATTGTACTAAGTTGAAATTTAAAGAGTTTAATTGTAGTAAATCATAATTTAAAATATGATTCACTTTTTTAGATATAGTTCAAGATTTTTTTTACCCATTTGGCATATATATATTAATTGGTTTTATAAATTAATATATTAATTATCATAGAACTATAATTATAAAAATTAAATCAATCATAATAATTTTATTAATTAATATAAATTAAAATCAATTATCATAATCTTATAAATTATCATAACTAAAATTAAAATTATGTAAATTAGTATATAAATTATCATAAATATATTAATTACCATTGTTAAACCTTGAGGATCTTGAGGGGTATTTCCGTCATTTTGATGCTAACAAGTAAAATAGCAATAATGTATTTAACAATGCTTGTGTTCTAAGTTTGTTGAACATGATATATCTCGAATAAAATATAATGCAAGCATGAAAGACAACATTTGAATGTCAAAATAAGAAGAAATAGTTTGTTCATGTCCGTCACTGATTATGTCACGCCTGTAATATAGCTTAACGCTAACTCTCCAATATTTAAAGTTCACGGCCATGGAGGATCATACCAATCGTGAATGATCAAATTAGTCACGCCTGTGAGATAACATGTCAAATTCTTGCAGAGAGTTTCACGGCCAGAGTCACCACTTTGACCACTACTTGGAAGAATATTCACACCAGTGAAAATATAAAGTCACGCCCGTGATCAAACACTTTAAATTCTTCCAGAGAGCTTCACGGCCGGAGTCGCCATTTGGACCACGACTTGGAAGAACATTCACGACCATGATACATATAGTCACGCCCGTGAATGGGGACAGAGAAACATGTCAGGTGTGAAGTTAAGAGTTGGTTCAACGACTATTTTAGTATTAAATGCACCAAAACGATTATAATTTGCTAAGTAAGTATAAATGCAAGTCATTTATGAATCCTGAAAGAAAATGAACAACAATTACTTTGAATCTTTAATCTTGTTGTAGTCGTTGTGCATTAATTATTTTTTCACAAAACTTTTATTCTTTGTGAAAATCTAATTTCTCATAATTTTTGAGCATTATAGGTTGATGAGTGTTTTCATTATAATCTATTACTCAAGTGAGTTTTGATATATTGGGTTAAGATTGAAACACTTGTAAGGATTAATTGTGTGAGTCATAAAATACAAGGAATTAGTTTATTGTGTGAGCCATTAAAATACAAATAAATTTTTGGGTTAGGTGTTAGCCATTGAGAGAAACACCATAGTTGGAAGTGAGATTGTAAAACTCCATTGTAATACTTAGTGTGTTAGTGAAACTCCCAATTGAGATTAGGGAGAAGAGTAGGGTTTGTTATTACTCGAACCTCTATAAATCTCGTGTGTGATATCTCTTCATCCCTACTCTATTTAATTTTATTCCACACTTAAAGTTAATAATTTTTATTTAATATCCAATTCAACCCCCTTTCTTGGTTCATTGTCTGGACAACAATTGGTATCAGAGCAAGTTTAGCATCAAAGCCTAAAAAGTGCTAACAAAGATCAAGAAATGGCCAATGAAAGATTCCAAAGTCTCAAGCCTTACTTTGATGGAGTAAACTATTCTCATTGGAAGTTCCAAATGGAGACATATCTCGATAGTGAGTGAATTGAAGTTTGGGATAACATTCGGAAAGAATGGACACCACCAACTAGAATAGGAGTTGATGGTGAAGAAGAAATCCTTTCAAGAGATGATTGGACAGAGCCTCAATGTAGAGCAAACTTCAAAAACAAAAAGGCAATGACAATTCTCGCAAGCTCACTATCCATTGAAGAATGTGGCAAAATCCAACACTGCCCTACCGCATATAGTATGTGGAAAACATTAGAGAATTATCATGAAGGAAAAAAGCAAGTTAAATCCAAGAAGATTCAACATCTCACTTCAGAATACGAACTCATCAAGATGAAATCCAATGAATCCATCACCGATATGACGAACCATCTTCTAGCCATCATAAACGGCATGAGAAAACTTGGAAAACACTTGAGCTTGGAAGATGTAAACAACAAAATTTTGAGAAGCCTTCCTCTCAAAGATTATGGTTCAAGAGTTGCTGGTACAGAAGAAGCCAACGAAGACATGAGCGTCATGAATACTGATGTGCTTATTGGTAAACTTCTAACACATGAAATGACAGTAAAGAGAGATAGAGAACTTGAAATCGAGCCAGAAAAAAAAAAGAAGAAATCCTTTAGCACTAGGAGCCTCTACTTCAAAATCTCAAGAAGAAGTTGAAGATCATGAAGAAAAGAGTGATGATGCAAATGAGGACATTGCAATCCTCTCAAGAAGGCTGAAAAGAATAATTGAAAAGAGAATTGACAACTCTTGAAACTTCAAACAAAGAAATCTCAAACACTCCTCAAATGACTCTTAAAGGAATAAAGAGGAGTAAAATGTTATGAGTGTGGGAAGAAGGGACATATCAAACCAAAATGTCCAAGGCTCAAGAAACACAAGAAAAAATATCAAAAAGATAATGGAGAGAACTGTCACAAAGCCACATGGGATGACGAAAGCTCTTCAAGTGAAAAAAATGACAATGAAAGTGAAGAGGTCAACCTATACTTCATGGCTTTAGAGGATCACGTCACATATGAGGTAGGACCACTTTACTCATATTCATTCAATAATGATAGTAGTGATAATAGTAGTGATAGTGAAGATGATGATGAGCAGAGTCTAATAGAAGTATTGAACCAAGAATTAGAAAAACATAAATGTAAATTCAATACTTATAAAAATAACATTTAAGTTTGAAAAAAAAATGGAAGTTTTAGAAAAGGAAAATCTTGAGCTTAAATCTTCTAATGAATCTCTACAAAAATCATTAGATGAGTACTCCTCTAGACCTTTAACTAAATCCTTGCTTAAAGAGAACAATCTTTTGAAAAATGAAGTTGAGGAACTTTGAAACTCCATTTCAAGATTTCATAAAGGCAATGAGAGTTTAGATACTCTCATAGTGTCTTAAAGACCACCTTTAATAAGACATGGTCTAGGATTTAAGAGAACATCATCTTCATCTCACAATACCACATTTCTTAAGCCAAGTGCACCTCATATATCTACATTAGAAGTAGTAGTCCCAAGGGCAAAGTGCATAACACACACTAAACCCTTTATTTATAAGAAGAATGGTCAAGGGTTGGTTAGCCTAAAAGGGAAACCTCAAAAGGCCAATCATGCTTTTATGTACAAAAGGCATGCACCTAGGAAAGCACTGATTCATCATGCATGTGTATGTCATTGCTCACAAACTCCATCCAATAGGACAATGAGACCAAAAAGCATGGTAAAACTGAAAAACATGTTTAGAGCTAAAAATGCAATTATGGTATGAAATTAGTCATATCAATAAACATTGTTGGATAAGGAAGACTTATTAGGAACCTTCATATGCTAACCCCTAAGGACCCAAGTTCATTTGGGTACCTAAAAACAATACTTAAATGGTGATTTTATAGGTATGCCTCAAGTCCACTATAAAAGAAAATGTTTGGCTTGTGAATAGTGGATGCTCAAGGCATATAACCAAAAACAAAAAACTATTCAATGACATTAAAAGTATTGATGAAGGTAAGGTAACCTTTGGAAATAATGCTAAGGGTAAGGTAATTGGCATTGGCTCCATTGGTATTAATAATACTACTTTCATTGAAGATGTCTTACTTATTGATGGTTTGACACATAACTTGTTAAGTGTAAGTCAATTATGTGATAAGGGAAACCAAGTAATCTTTACCTCAAATGAATGTCTTGTAACCTTTTTTAGTGGCCAAGAGATATTCAAAGGAAGTAGAGATGTCAATACTTACATAATAGACTTACACAAAATATCTAACCTTTCCTCTAAGTGTCTTATGAATACTAGTGATGAATCTTGGTTGTGGCATAGAAGACTTGGTCATGCAACCATGGATTTAATTCAAAGCCTTAGCAAAGGATAGCTAGTAAGTGGACTACCAAAAGTCAAATTTGAAAAAGATAAGACATGTGAACCTTGCCAAAGAGGAAAACAACACAAGTCCTCCTTCAAATCCAAAAATATTGTAAGTACCTCGAAGCCTCTACAACTTTTGCATTTAGATCTTTTTGGACCTACTAAAGTTGCAAGCTTATGAGGTAAATACTATGCGTTTGTCATCGTCGATGATTATTGTAAATTCACTTGGGTAATTTTCTTAACTAAAAAAAATGACGCTTTTGAATCTTTTAAAAACTTTGCTAAGAGAGTTCAAAATGAAAAGGGATATTGTATTTCAAAAATAAGAAGCGATCATGGCAAAGAATTTGAAAATGAAAACTTTGAAAATTTTTGTCTAGAATATGGTATTTCACAAAATTTTTCATCTCCTAGGACGCCTCAACAAAATGAGGTGGTCAAAAGGAAAAACCGAACTTTAATTGAAATGACTCGAACAATGCTCAATGAGTATGGGTTACCAACCTACTTTTGGGCTGAAGCCACCAATACTGCATGTAATATTTTAAATCGAGTTTTTAAAAGACCACTCTTAAACAAAACTACTTTTGAGTTATGGAATGAAAGAAAGCCCATGATATCATACTTTAGAGTATTTGAATGCAAGTGTTTCACATTAAATACCAAAGACAACCCTGTAAAATTTGCCTCTAAATCTGATGAGGGTATCTTTTTAGGATACTCCACCACTAGCAAAGCTTATAGAGTCTTTAATAAAAGGTCCTTAGTTGTTGAAGAATCCATGCATGTTGTTTTTTATGAATCTAGTAAGCTTGATCTTGTGAAAGATAGTGTTCTTGATGATATTGTAGGTACAATGGAAAAGCTTGATCTTGAAAATGAAAAAGGAGATAATGATCAAGAAAACTCACATCAAGATGACTCTCTACCTTAAGCTCAAGAGGAAGACAAGCAAGAGCTCCCAAAGGAAACGAAAATGACAAAAGATCACCCTAAGGAACAAATCATTGGTTATCCTACTAAGGAAGTAAGTACTAGATCTCATCTCAAACCTTTAGATTCTAATCTTGCTTTTGTCTCTCAAATTGAGCCTAAATATATTGATGAGGCTCTTAATGATGAAAGTTGGATGATTGCTATGCAAGAGGAACTTAACCAATTTGAGAGAAGTAAGGTATGAACCTTAGTTCCTAGACCCAAAGAGCATCAAATCATTGGAAGTAAATGGGTATTTAGAAATAAACTAGATGAACAAGGTTCAATAACTAGGAATAAGGCTAGGTTAGTTGCGAAGGGTTATAATCAAGAAGAAGGAATAGATTTTGATGAGACCTATGCTCTGGTAGCTAGATTAGAAATTATAAGAATTCTTTTAGTATATGCATGTTATATGAATTGTAAACTCTTTCAAATGCATGTCAAAAGTTCTTTCCTAAATGGTTTTATAGAAGAAGAAGAAGTTTATGTAGAATAACCACTAGGTTTTGAAAGCCATAATTTGCCTGATTATGTGTTTAAACTTTCAAAAGTTTTGTATAGCTTGAAACAAGTTCCAAGAGCTTGGTCTGAAAGACTAAGTTCTTTTCATTTAGAAAATAATTTTTCAAATGGAAATGTTGACACTACTTTGTTTCTTAAAAAGCATAAGCATGATATTCTAATTGTTCAAATTTATGTTGATGACATCATATTTGGGTCTATTAATGAATTGCTTTGCCAAGAATTTTCTAAGTGTATGACTAGGAAATTTGAAATGAGCATGATGGGTGAGCTTAAGTTCTTCCTTGGTCAACAAATAAAACAAAGAAATGAGGACATATTCATTAACCAATCCAAATATACCAAAGACTTAATCAAGAAATTTGGAATGGAAGGATGCAAAAATGCCAAGACTCTAATGAGCACATCAACAAAATTGGACAAAGAAGAAAAGGGTAAGAGCATTAATAAAAAGCTCTATAAAGGTATGATCGGATCACTCTTATATCTTACTGCCTCTAGGCCTGATATAATGGATAGTGTATATGCTTATGTGCTCAATTTCAATTGTGTTCTAAAGAATCACATTTGAATGCTATGAAAACAATCTTAAAATATTTACATGGCACATTGCATCTAGGCTTATGGTATCCTAGAAATTCATCCTTTCATATAATAGGATATTCAAATGCAAATTATGCTAGAAGTCTCTTGGATAGAAAGAGTACTTCAGGCACTTGTCACTTTATTGGTGAATGCATAGTTTCTTAGTTTAGCAAGAAACAAGTTTCAGTTGCTCTTTCTACCGCTGAAGCGGAATATGTGGCAGCAAGATGTTATTGTACTCAAATCCTATGGACGACACAACAACTTAAGGATTTGGTTATAGTTTGGACCATATACCTATCAGTTGTGACAATACAAGTGCCATAAACCTATCTGAGAATCTCATTCAACACTCTAGAAGTAAGCATATTGACATAAGACATCATTTTCTTAGAGATCATGTTCAATATGGAGATGTTGTATTAGAATTTATCAATACAAACAATCAATTGGCAGATATTTTCACCAAGTCTCTTAATGAAGAAAGATTTAACTTGATAAGAAGAGAGCTTGGTACGCTTGATGGATTAACTTTATCTTAAGCATGATTATGAAATTTGTCGAACCTTGAATGTTAATTTCCTTCATATGTTGTTTTTTATTGTCTAATCGTTTAAGGTATGAAGTGGTTAACATGATGAGAATATATGTTATAAGAGATAGAAGCATCTTAGAAATCTTTTAGTCTTATTTTAGACTTATTTTTATTTATTGAAGATTTAAGGCAATTCACGTTTGTGACATATATTCACAGTCGTGATCATAATTGCCAAAATCTTCAGTAGCTTTCACGCCTTGCTTCACGACATACTTCACGGCTGAAAGTAGTGAAGACTATGTATCATGCCCTTAACACTTTTCTTTCACTCCCGTGAAACTCTTTATTCACGCTCGTGACACTTTTTCATGACCGTGAATATAAACATCAAATAATTACATAACCATTAACACTTTGTTTCACGTGTTGGCTTACAGTCACAAGCAGTGAAGATTGCACTTCATGACCGTGACTCATTTTGTCACTACCGTGAAATTCACAAGTAACCTCCATGACTATTTAATGTCATGACCATGAATCGATTCATATCCTTCATCACGGCTAGAGCGCCTCTTCAACAAACCGTGACCACAATATTTCACGCCTGTGATTTTCTATTCACGACCGTGACTATGTCGACTATAAAACAGATTTATGTCGTTATATCTCATTTCCAACTCTACAAATTCTCTCATTTATCACCCTCATTCAATATTTCTCATAGATTCTAGCCCCCTCATATCCTTTTCCATCTATAAAATCCTTCAAAACTATTTGTTTTTCAAAGAATCACAACAACACAAGGTTCTTCTCAAAATCCCTGATCAGAAAATCCCTCTCCAAAATCCTTAATACGAGATTATCAATGGAACCCAGCTCATCAAAAGACACAAGGAGGAAATCCCATGCTCCGAGATGCCACACAGACTACCTTCTCAACTTTATTCCGCAGCATTTTCATCTGAGATATGCGGTTCTTAAGAAAAGACCCCTACTTTCTTCTCATTCCTTCGAATGGAACGCTGTCAGGACTTTCGAACTTGAGACAAGCATGACGGAACAATTACAAGCTTGTCATCTCAAAGATTTTGTGGATATTCACCGGCCAACGCTAAAGGAACCAACTCTAGAGTTCCTTAGCACTTTGCAAGTTTCTCCCACCGGAACAATCAAATTCCAACTTTGTAAGCATCCGAACACTCTCACAGCAACGGAGTTTGGCACTATCTTCAAACTTCCTTCAAATGGTATCCTCAATGAGAGTGAGATGGAATTCTATGCCAGTCCAGCATGGACTCATTTTGGGTTAGATTGTAGCTAGGACGTGAAGAAGACTAAGAGCACCCATCTTTGTTCATATGTGCATAAATATTTACATAGGTTTCTTATCTATAGTATCTTTGCAAAAGGCGATAGCAATGGTGCAATCTAAAAATCAGAGTTTTTCCTCCTGGAGATGGCACGAAGAGGTCTAACCGTGGCCCTGTCTCGATAGTTTGTAAATCATCTTCTCTCAATTGCAACAAAGTCATCGGGAGATATCTTGATTGGTGGGTACGTGACTTACCTTGCAATTGAACTCAGCTATCTAAAGCTCGATGAGCACAATTTCAACCTTATTCCAGCACATCCTCGAGACTGGCTAGATGTCGAGTCTTTCATAAAGATGGGAGCAACTGTTCGAATAATCTACGAGAATAATGTTTATTACCGCTTCACCACTCCAGCTAGTGAAATTGATTGGAAAGACCAAGATTCGGATGAATTCAAAGCTGGCCTCCAAGGTATCCAGCAAAGAAAATGAGCCCGAGTCGAGACAGCGACCCCTGAGGTTGAGCAAGAGGTTGGTCAATCCTCGACCTCTACACCTAGCTTGGCATAATAGGTGGTTGATATTTTATCACCTCTCTTTGACCTATTGCAGGCTTCCATCGATGAGAGGTTGGAAAATCTCAAAGATTTCATGGAATCTCATATGGATAGCCTCGAGGCAGAAGTAACACGCCTTAGAGATGGTTTGTCAGGATCAAAGCCTAGTTAGAGTCCTAGCTTTTTCATTTTTTTTATTAGTTTCTATTATTATGAGTGTAGGACTTTAATTCACATTTTTAAACTCTGTACTTTCTCTATTTTATATTAATATAATTACATCATTATCATTTTATGGTTTATTTTTGTTGATGACAAAAGGGGGAGAACCTAGCAATATATGAATGCAAATGTATTGTATACTTAACTAGTTAAACAAACAAGTTAACATACTTAGAATATACCTCACATATACTTTGCATATACTAAACTAGTTAAGCAAACAATTTGATATACTTTGAATATACCTTGCATATACCTAACTAGTAAGCAAAGATTCATGCTATACGTCATTCAATTCTTGCACTCTATTATTTTTTTTGTCTTAAGCAACTTTTGAGGGGAGACTTATCAAAATCACATATTGCTAGATTATTTGTCACCATCAAAAAGGGGGAAATTGTTAAACCTTGAGAACCTTGAGGGGTATTTCCGTTATTTTGATGCTAACAAATAAAATAGAAATAATGTATTTAACAATACTTGTGTTCTAAGTTTGTTAAACATGATATATCTTGAATAAAATATGATGCAAGAATGAAAGACAACCTTTGAATGTCAAAATATGAAGAAATAGCATGTTCACATCCATAACTGATTATGTCACGCCCGTGATATAGCTTAGTGTCAACTCTCCAACTTTAAAGTTCATGGCCATGAAGGATCATACCAACCGTGAATGATCAAATAAGTCACACCCGTGAAAGATAGTCATGCTTGTGAGATAACATGTCAAATTCTTTCAGAGAGCTTCACGGCCAGAGTCACCATTTGGACCACAGCTTGGAAGAATATTCATGCCCGTGAAAGTATAAAGTCACGCCTATGATCAAACACTTCAAATTCTTCCAGAGACTTCATGGTCAGAGTCACCACTTGGACTACGACTTATAAGAACATTCATGACCGTGACACATATAGTCACGCCCGTGAATGAGGATAGAGGAAAATGTCAGGCGCGAAGTTAATAGTTGGTTCAATGGCTATTTTAGCATTAAATGCACCAAAACAGCTGCAAATCATTTATGAATCCTGAAAGAAGATGAACAACAATTACTTTGAATCTTTAATCTTGTTGTAGCCATTGTGCATTAATTATTTTTCAAGAAAACCTTTATTTTTTGTGAAAACCTAATTGCTTATAATTTATGAGCATTATAGGTTGGTGAGTGTTTTCATTGTAATCTATTACTCAAGTGAGTTTGGGTATATTGGGTTAAGATTGAAACACTTGTAAGGGTTAATTGTGTGAGCCATAAAATACAAGAAATTGGTTTATTGTGTAAGTCATTAAAATACAAGGGAATTTCTAGGTTAGGTGTTAGCCATTGAGAGAAACACCATAGTTGGAAGTGGGCTTGTAAAACTCCATTATAACACTTAGTATGTTAATGAAACTATCAATTAAGATTGGAGAGATGAGTAAGATTTGTTAATACTCGAACCTCTATAAATCTCGTGTGTAATATCTCTTCATCCCTACTCTATTTAATTTTATTCCGCATTTAAAATTAAGAAATTTTTATTTAATATCCAATTCAACCCCTCTTCTTGGTTCATTGTCTGGGCAATATCATTGAATTAAATTTAGCTAACACAAATTAAAATAAATTGACATAATTCATTATTTTATCAACTATCATATATCAAAATTAATTATCATAAACTATAATTTTTATCTAAATATTGTATTTAATTACTATAAAATTAATAAAAATATATATAAAAAAATTCAGTAAGTTCGGTCTAATCAATTTTTTTATATTTTCAATCGAACCAAATGAATCAAAATTTCTATAAATAATTGAATTGAATAAACTGAAAACGGAATAAATAAAATCAGTTTAATTAGGTTCGATTTTTAATTTCTGTTCGGTTTTACACACTTATATATATACTTTGTCGTTTCCCAACACATGGTGAATTCTTATGATTTAAGAGAGTTGTCAATTTTTAGTCACTTCTAAACACGATAGAAAAAATTCATTCGAATATGAAGGAAAACAAACACTCAAAATAATCAGACTTAAAACAGTTTTTAGGTATGTTAAAGCCTTAAAGGTGGATATGTTTAAACGTATTGAGTCATTGGTTAATCCGTGTAACCGTGTAACCAGTGACTTCACAATTGTTTTATATCATTAAAAAATTCATCCGAAAATTTTGATTTAAAATCTGATTTAATTTCAATAGGTTAATTTAAATTTAAAAATTATTTGAATTTGCCAGATTAACCTGAAAGTCCACCCAACTCGGCCTGATTATCAGGGTACATGTGTTACTAAGCTTTATTTTTATTATTTTTATTATTTTTACTTTTTATAAAAGAAATAATCCACTTAATTTCAAAAGAAAGCTCATTTTTTATTTATCCTAAAAAAACAAATCACTTTTATTTTTAAAAATATAGTCAATCTTTTATTTTCAATGTACTTATTTTTTTTAATTTGAAAAAATTACAATTCCTTATTGTTCTATAAATAAATACTCTCTATCTAAAAATGTTTTCGTAACAACAACTAGAGCAGCGGATACTTACTTGTTGAGCGTGAATCGTGCGCTTTCAATACTTTAGGCGGAGACAAATTACTATAACTTGACTCGGTTTCACAGTACGAACGCTTTGATTCTTTTGTAGTTGAACAGAGATGAAGAAATTCCTTTTCGAGAATTTCTAAATTTCAGAGAAAATTATTGATGAAAAGTTATCTCTTTTTCTTTATATCATTTTGTTATAACTTTTTTAAAAATTATATCTTTTCATAACTTTATATATAAGAAGATATGGGTTTGGGCTGGGCTAAGCCCACATGGGTAGCCCATTACCATAAAGCCTAACATCTCCCACTCGCCGAAAGTGGGCTTGGCTCAATCCAGATATCATCTCACATCTTCAAACTTAAACAAAGAATCTTTCATACAAGCGAACGGATCGTGTGACCTGAAGCACACAAATTATGGGAGCTCCAATACAAACCTAATTATAGGCCATATAGGAGACATCAACCCAAAGTTGTAATTATTTTCGATAATGTGCTTAATTACCCTAAGTATCTTTCTCAATACACTTAATTCGAGTATCATTCAATCCCTCATGAATCTATACTCAAATCATTCTTACAATCACTTGTATTCTAAGTTACTTCTCACTTCATCAAGCGTAATAACTCCAACCGGTGAACACAAGCTGTGAGTGCATAAGCAAAGTACTCTTTCTTTTGCCCTCATATCAATCAGCTTTGAATTAACTCACTTTTCTAGGAGTGTTCCGTTAAGTCGAATCATTCCATGACTATAGGATACATCCTAAGATAGCCAACATTAATTCATCACATCATGATATAGTCAAAAGTCACAAAGGGTAAAAGTTGTTTGAAATCCATTTCTAGGATTTCTAGGATTCACATAGCGAAGAAGCAGGGATCCATTCTTTCGCTTCCTAATAGGTCGTATAGCACATGCAGTATGAAATGAATTCTATGCTGGAGCTACTCTTTTCTTGTCAAAGATAAAAGATTGTATGTCTTGCTCTTAGTTCAAAATAAATAAACACCATATGAGTATTAATCTTGTCGCTCCAAATGTGCCAAACTTGAAATTTTTATTTATACATTCAACAATATTAAATAACAAATTTCACACTCAGCTTCCTCTATATAGACACATGAATGGTGGGGAAGTCATTCATGTCGATTCTTATATATTCGAAGAATCTCATCTTGATCCTCATCAAGGCGACCTTATAAAAATGAATAAAAACTAAGACCGCTCCCACTGCATCTTAGTCATTCACTTAATGCCTCTGCATTTATGGTCTCATCTCTACTCACTCCATAGTGCCAGAGGTGATTACTCATGTGAGTGAGTCAATCTAAGTCTATCGACATACTTATTTGAATTGTGCTAACTAGTATTTGCAATATATTCATATAATTGAAAAATCATTAATCAATTAAAATGATATATCATTTGCAAAAACCAAGTGATATGACATAACATATATTGATTACATTATACATAAGCCTAGAGATTTTACGTGCCTTGCAAACGCATCCCTAGCTATTGGTTTAGTAAATGGATATGCTACCATTTTGTTTGTAGAAATGTGTTTCAGAATCAATTCCTTTTCCGCAATCAGGTCTCTAACATAATGATATCTAATCTAGATATGTTTGGACTTTCCATGATATTTTGGATCCTTAGCATAAGCTAATGCAACCATACTATCACAATAGATTGTCATAGGTTCGGATGCTGACTTGACAATTTCTAAGTACTGCAAAAATCTTTTCAACCAAACTGCCTCTTGTATAGCTGAGGAATATGCTACATACTTAGCTTCCATCGTCGATAAAGCTATACAAGATTGCTTCTTGCTACTCCATGAAATTGCGCAATCATTAAGCAAGAATGCATATCTAGAGGTCGATTTGCGCTGATCTATATCACCTCCCCAATCAGGATCAGTATAACCAATTAAGTGCAAATCCTTCCCTTGATAACATAGAACTTAGTCTAAAGTTCCTTTTAGATATCTTAATATTCTCTTGACTGTCATCCAGTGTTTTAGACCTGGATTAGATTGAAATCTGCTTACTAGCCCAACAGCATAGCAAATGTCTGGACGTGTGCACATCATTGCATACATCAGACTACCTACAATGTTGGAGTAGGGTACTCTAGACATTCGTTCTTTTTCATCCGATATATTGGGACACATATCTAGACTAAGGATCAGATTCCTTTCGACAGGGGTATCCATAGGCTTACATTCATGCATATGGTAATGCTCTAACATTTTCTTTATATAAGTCTCCTGAGATAAACTCAGAAGTCTTTTAGAGCGATCCCTTATGATCTTAACACCAAGTACATAACTAGCCTCACCTGTATCTTTCATTTCGAAGTTCGATGATAACCATTTCGTGGTAGTATCAATCAACTTCTTATCATTTCTAGCTATTAAAATGTCATCGACATACAAGGACATAATTATAAAACCATTGTTAGAATGTTTAACATATACTCAATGGTCTTCCTCCATCATCGTAAAACCATCCTTTAATATGGCTTGATGAAATTTGAGGTTCCATTGTCTTGACGCTTGCTTAAGACCGTAAATGGATCTTTTGAGCTTGCAAACTTTGCGCTCTTGTCCTTTAAGTTCAAAACCTAAAGGTTGATCCATATAGATCTCTTCATCTAGTTCTCCATTGAGAAAAGAAGTTTTAACATCCATTTGATATAATTCTAAGTCTATTTGTGTTACTATAGCCAGAATGAGGCGAATTGATGCAAACCTGACTACATGTGAGAATGTATCTTCATAGTCAATTCCCTCTTTTTGTGTATAGCCCTTAGCTACTAATCGAGCTTTAAATCTTTCTATTGTCCCATCTGCCTTACGTTTTATTTTGAGAATCCATTTGTTCCTAATTGTCTTACGATCAGACGGTTTCTCAACAAAATCTGGGACTTGATTGTATATCATCGAATCTATTTCCTCTTTCATAGCTTTAATCCATTCTTTTGCTTTAGGACCAGAAAGAGCTTGTTGTACTGTTTCAGGCTCTTATTCATCTGGAGCAATCATAAAAGCTTTCCCCTCAATCTCAAATCGACGACGGGGAATCTTGTCACGATTGCTACGTCGAGGTTGAGATTGTTCAAGGTCTTGTTCCATTGGAACAAAAACTGACATTCTTTCACTCCCACTTGGTTCAGGAGGAGCAATAAATTCTTGCTTTGTGAGTGCTAAATCAATTATACTTGCAATTCCACTAGTCTCATGATCTTCCAATTCATAAAATTGGAAATCCTTATTTATCTCACCTCTTTCAGGAAAGTCCTCTTCTAAGAAAATGACATCTCGTGACTCAATTTCTGTTATTCTTCTATTTGTGTCTTCCCCCAGAAATACATATCCTTTGGAGAATTATGAGTATCTTATAAAGATACATTTCTTCCCCCTCAGACCAAGTTTGCCATATTCATGGGAAGTGTTGTGGATATAAGCTGCGCAACCCCATGGGCGCATATGGCTTAAGTCAGGCTTTTCGTTTTTCCACAATTCATATGGGGTGGAATGAATAGATTTTGATGGTACACGATTTAGAATGTAGGCACCAGTCATTAATGCATCTCCCCAAAAAGAAATTGGTAAATTAGCCTGCGCCATCATTGACCTAACCATGTCCAATAGGGTTCTATTTCTTCTTTTTGCTACGCCATTTTGTTGCGGAGTAGAAGGAATAGTTAGCTGCTTAGCTATACCTTTATCATCACAATAACTTTTGAATAAATTAGATAGATATTCACGCCCTCGATCGGTCCGTAATGATTTTATATTCAAATTCAATTGATTCTCAACCAATTTACTATAACGTATGAAGCAATCTAATGCTTCAGATTTATAGGAGATCAAATAAATGTGACCATATCTGGTGAAATCATCTATGAAAGTGATGAAATAGCGAACTCCATGTCTTGCTCTAATATTCATTGGGCCACAGATGTCAGAATGTATAAGCTGTAAATGAAATGTGGTTCTCTTGGCTTTGCCAAATGGAAATCTTGTTGCTTTTATAGCTAGGCAATTCTCACAAATAGGGAAATCTATTTTCTTAATAGATCCTAAAAGACCAGCTTTTGCTAATCTTTTTAAACGATCTTGCTCAATGTGTCCTAATCTAGCATGCCATTTAGTATCATCAATTAATGAAACATTATTGGAATTTTCAACAAGAAATATAGATTGAGTAACATCCATAAAAATAGTGTCTAGCACTATAAAACCATTCAACATATGTCCAGAGCCATAAAAAACTTCGTCCAAAAGTATTTTAACACAACCATCTTCAAAAATAATTTTGAAGCCAAGTGCAAGCAAAACAATAATAGAAACTAAATTTCGTCAAATATCAGGAGCATAAAGCACATCATGGAGATAAAGCGTGCAACCTCCCCGTGGCATTAGCCTGCAGGAATCGATCCCAAGCACGTCAACCGAAGCATTATTCCCCATATAGATTTTTCTACTCCCCTTTGGAATTCGACGAAATTCGACAAAGGTAGATCGGTCCCTTGCTACGTGGTCTGTTGCTGCTAAATCTACAGTCCAATAAGGAACAGTTTCAGCTAACATCAAGCAACTACTAACATATAAATGCGAGAGACTAATTTGGTCATACAATACCTTTGGCTCAGTGCAATCACGAGCTAAGTGACCATGCTTCCCACAGTTGAAGCAATTCATGTTTTTGCCTTTCTTTCTACTGCGTTTCCCATGTTTGCGCTTATTTCCACTCAATTTTGTTTTATTCTCTCCCTTGCCTTGCCATTTGCCCTTACCTTTCCATTTCTTTTGCTCAGAGCTAGAAGCCCCTTTGCCTCTAGACTCAGTCATATAAGCCTCTCCTTCAGGCTTATCAGCGAGAAGGCAATCCTCCTCCAGCTCAACATGTCGGGCAACATCATCAAAAGATTTTATATTATCATTATGGGTAAGGTTGACACGCATGTGTTCCCAGGCTTTTGGAAGGGAGTGAATCACAGCTTGAACTTGTTGCTCATCAGTCATCTCATGGCCAGCACCTTTCAGTTCACTTATCACGTTAGACATGACAGTAAGGTGTTGCCTCATTGTATGATTAGAATTTTTCTTATAGGCATCAAACTTTATAGTTAACTGACGCAGTCTTATTGTCGAGGTTCCACCAAACTGAACCTTAAGATCATCCCAAACTGCTTGGGCTGAGCGGTGCTTTTCAAAACGTAGCATCAAGTCATTTCTCATGTTGCTCAGCATCAATATGCGAGCAACTCTGTCCTTGCGCTTATAGGCTTGATATGCTTCCATATCTCGCCTATGTTGAGCAGTGTTTCCATACTCAGGCTCAGCCATTGGTTGTATTATTGTTTCTAGCATATCTTGCTCTTCTAGGAGATACTGAATTTTACGATGCCAAATGTCATAGTTTTTATCATTCAGCTTATCTCTTTGATTCAAGTCAGCAATAATGCTTTTTGTTGCAGTCATTGGAAGTTACGAATGGAGACATATCTCGATAGTGAGGGAATTGAAGTTTGGGATAGTGTTCAGAAAGAATGGACACCACCAAGGAGAGGAGTTGATGGTGAAGAAGAAGTTCTTTCAAGAGATGATTGGACAGATCCTCAACGTTGAGCAAACTTTAAAAAAAAGGCAATGACAATCCTCGCAAGCTCTCTATCCATTGAAGAATGTGGTAGAATCCAACATTGCCCTATCGCATATTGTATGTGGAAGACATTGGAGAATTATCATAAAGGAACCAAGCAAGTTAAATCCAAAAAGATTCAACTTCTCACTTCAGAATATGAACTCTTCAAGTGAAATCCAATGAATCTATCACTGACATGACAAATCTTCTTCTAGCCATCATAAATGGCATGAGAAAGCTAGGAAAGCACTTGAGCTTGGAAGATGTAAACAACAAAATTCTGAGAAGCTTTCCTCTTAAAGACTATGGTTCAAGAGTTGCGGGTATAGAAGAAACCAATGAATACATGATTGTCATGCCTATCGATGTGTTTATTGGAAAACTTCTAACACACAAAATGGTGGTAAAGAGAGATAAAGAACTTGAAGCCGAACTAAAGAAAAGAAAGCCTTTAGCACTCAAAGCTTCTACTTCAAAATTTCAAAAGAAGTTGAAGATGACGAAGAAAAGAGTGATGAAGAAAATGAGGACATTTCCATGCTCTCAAGAAGATTAAAAAGAATAATTGAAAAGAGAATTGACAACTCTCGAAACTTTAAACAAAGAAACCTCAAACACTCCTAAAATGACTCTCAAAGAAATAAAGAGGAGGTAAAATGTTATGAGTATGGGAAGAAAGGATATATCAAACCAGAATGTCCAAAGCTCAAGAAACACAAGAAAAGATATCAAAAACATAATAGGGAGAAAGGTCACAAAGCCACATGGGATAATGAAAGCTCTTCATGTGAAAAAGATGACAATGAAGGTGAAGAGGCCAACTTATGCTTCATGACTTTAGAGGATCACTTCACAGATGAGGTAGGTCCTTCTTACTCATACTCATTTAATAATGGTAGTAGTGATAACAATAGTGATAGTGAAGATGATGATGAACAAAGTTTAATATAGGTATTAAACCAAGAATTAGAAAAATATAGATGTAGATTCAATACTTACAAAGATAATATTTTAAATTTGAAAAACAAAATGGAAGTTTTACAAAAAGGAAAATCTTGATCTTAAAACTTCTAATGAAACTCTTCAAAAATTGTTAGATAAGTATTCCTCTAGACCCTCAACTAAATCCTTGCTTAAAGAAAACAATATTTTGAAAAATGAAATTGAGGAACTTAGAAACTCTATTTCATGATTTCATAAAGGCAATGAGAGTTTAGATAATCTCATAGTGTCCCAAAGGCTACCTTTAATAAGACATGGTCTAGGATTTAATGGAACATCATCATCATCTCACAAGACCATCTTTGTTAAGTCTAATGCACCTCAGACCTCCACAATAGAAGTAATATGCCCAAGGGCTAAGAGCACAACACACACTAAACCCCTTATTTATAAGAAGAATGGTCAAGGGTCGCACAACTTAAGAGGGAGACCTCATAAGGCCAATCACGCCTTCATGTACAAGAGGCATGCACCTAGGAAATGACCTATTCATCATGCATGTGCATGTCACTACTCACAAACTCCATCAAAAAGGATAATGAGACCTAAAAGCATGGTAAAATCAAAAAACATGTTTAGAGCTAAACAATGTAATTATTGTATGAAATTTGGTCACATCAACAAACATTGTTGGATAAGAAAGGCTCATTGGGAATCTTCATGTGTTAACCCCCAAGGACCCAAGTTCATTTGGGTGCCTAAAAACCACACCTAAATTGTGATTTTATAGGTATGCCTCAAGTCACTATAAAAGAAAATGCTTGACTTGTAGACAGTGGATGCTCAAGGCATATGATCGGAAACAAAGAACTATTCAATGATATTAAAAGTATTGATGGTGGTAAGGTAACCTTTAGGAACAATGCTAAGGGTAAGGTAATTGGCATTGGCTCCATTGGTATAAATTATACTACTTTCATTGAAGATGTTTTACTTGTTGATGGTTTGAAACATAATTTGTTAAATGTGAGTCAATTATGTGATAAGGGAAACCAAGTAATCTTTACCTCAAATGAATGTCTTGTAACCTCCTTTAGTGGCCAAGAGATATTCAAAGTAAGTAGAGATGTCAACACTTACATAATAGACTTACACAAAATATCTAATATTTCCTCTAAGTGTCTTATGACTACCTTCTTAAGGGGGAGATTGTTGAACCTTGAGAGGTATTTCTGTTATTTTGATGCTAACAAATAAAATAGCAATAATGAATTTAACAATGCTTGTGTTCTAAGTATGTTAAACATGATATATCTTGAATAGAATATGATGCAAGAATGAAAGATAACTTTTGAAGATCAAAATTAGAAGAAATAGCAAAGTCACGCCCGTGAATATAGCTTAGCACCAACTTTGCACCATTCAAAGTTCACGGCCATGAAGGATCATACCAACCGTGAATGGTCAAATCAGTCACACCGATGAAAGATAGTCACGCTCATGAGATACCATGTCAAATTCTTCCAGAGAGCTTCACGGCTAGAGTCACCACTTGGACCACGACTTGGAAGAATATTCATGTAACATCCAGTGATTTAGGCCCCGATTGCGCGTGACCGAAGTGAGGCGCGCAGGTTCAATCGGAGTCTAAATTTGAACCCATAAAAAAATGACTAATAATAAGAAAAAATAATTAAGGGTATTATTATTTGGGAATTAAAAATATTAGTGGTAGAATTAGAAAAAAATAAAATTTTATATGGACAAAATTGGTATTATGGAAATTATTTGGTGAAAAGGGTGAATATGGAGGAAGATGTGGCAAACATGAAATTTCTCAAAGTTTAAATATTAATCAAGATTAATTAACTTAATTAACCAATAAAAATTATGATTAATTTTAATTAGTGGGACACACACCTTAATCAAAGTATAAAAGTCAAAAATGGGAGGAATTCTACATTATTCCACCAAAATATCTAACTCTTCTTCACCTTCTTTTCTCCTCTCTTTGCTGTCTACTCTAGCCTTCCATAAGCCACCATTTTCCTTCAAATAAAGCTTGAAAAAGTGAGGAAAGAAAGTTGTTTTGAGAGATTAAAATTCAGAATTAAGGTGTTCTTGCCATAAAAGGAGCAAAGGAGCAAGAAATAAGGAAGAAGGAAGACAAGAAAAGGGAGATTGGTTAGGGGGAATTTCGGCCCACTTTGGGAACTCTTAAGGTGAGTTTATTCTTCTTGAATTCAACCTTTTTCCTTCTATTTGAGACCTATAATGATGATAGATGTGATTAGGTTTGGTAGATTGAGCTTATGTTGCAAGATTGGAAGTAGAAATTTAAGTTTGTGATTAGTTGATGAAAGTTGTAGTTAAACTTTGAATTAATGATATTTGATGTAAGTTAATTGTTTTATGGCTTAAAAACTAAAGAAAATATGATGTTAAAGGATGAATGAGGGGCTGCCATAGTTAAAGAAATTTGGAGGAAATTAAAATTAACATAGAAACACCACAATTGGTGATAAGTGGGAACTAGGATGTGGTTTTTAGGCAGCCATGACATATGAAGAAGAAAGTTTAACCTTATTACATCTTAGCTCAATTAAGGTGTAAAACATATTAGGAGCATTAGAATATTATGTAGACATGAAAAGCATTGAAAATCGATATGGGAATTGAGATATGGTATGGTTGTGTAGGTAAAATAAATGAACAAGTGAGAGGCCCTCAAGAGGGTGACAAAGGCAAGGAGAAAGCTAGCTAATAAGGGAAGGAAAATAAAGTTTAAGGAAAGAACCAAGGTTGATTAGGTATGTGCTTCATCAATAAAAATCTTACATGTTGTTAATATGTATGGAATTATATATTAAGGTTTGATATGTTGTGTTTGTAATATGTTGTGAGATTTGATATGGCTTTTGATATTTTACATGGAAATAGAATCAAAGGGTGTGAAATAATTGAAACATATGAATGTAGTTAAGATCTGGAAATTTTATTATCAAAATGAATGCAAATGATGAATGTGGTTGGAAAGTCGAGTGATGCTAATTGATGACCCTGCTGTAGGGATTCTGGAACAGTCATGATGAATTTGATTGTAACTTGAGTTCTGGAATTCTATTTTGTATGTTATTTACTGGAAATGAAAGCTAAGACACAGGGATTTAGTTCTTATTTAGACCATAAAATCTAATTATGTCTAGATTTTTCCAGAAAAATGCATGAACTTCAAACCTAGAATCTGTCCAGAAAATTTTGGACAGAAATTTTTGTGATGATGCAATATTCAATTGATCATAATATTTGATATAAAAATAGGATTTGAGTGATTTTTGATGAATCTGAAAGCTAAGACTAAAATCTAAAAATTGTTAGAAGACTCGAAATCCCAATTGGAATTATAAATGGGCTAAAAATAAAGCCCAACAATAGGTCTGAAATATGACATATGTAAAAACGTA
This sequence comes from Triadica sebifera, assembly GCA_023653625.1. NCBI lineage: Eukaryota > Viridiplantae > Streptophyta > Magnoliopsida > Malpighiales > Euphorbiaceae > Triadica > Triadica sebifera. The sequence goes on along the minus strand of CM042899.1, from coordinate 151,644 downwards.
AAATATTGGGTTTTTGCATGTATTGTGATAATTATAGGTAATAATTTATGTGAATATTTACTTTGATGATAATTATAAATGTTTAACAAATTATTTATGTGTGAGATTATAGTGCAATATTAATGGGAATAAAGAACAAAAATAAATAAGCATAATTATAGTAATTGAATAATATTGTCATTTTTGAAAATATTGTGAATTAATATTAAATAGTTAAGCCTTATGACACATAATCTAGAACTAGAATAGAGAATAGTTTAGCATGTCAATCAGGGAATTTTAGGCACTTGGTGCTAAATATAAAAGCCGGTAATAGAAAATTGATAAATGTGCTTGGTGCAAAATTTCTAAGCCGGTAATGGCAAAATTATTAAGTCAATAATGACATTATTATGAAAGCGCTCGACGCAATATTATAAAAGCCGAAAATGACAACCCCGTTATTTCTATTATTAGTTCAGTTATAGGTGTTATGAGCACAAGAAAAATGAAAAATAATAATAATGTTAAAATATGTCATTTTGCTAATGTTAGATGAATTAAATTTGTTAAATGTTGAATAGATGCTAAAATTTATTGGTTTTATATAATTCTTTATTTTATGCCTTGTTATTGAAATGGTTAATTAATATGTGAGAAAATATATATGTATGTAAAATTTTTATCATTGAAGCACCACTAAGCTAGTAGCTTAGTGCGGGTGGTTTCCTCTCGTGTAGGTTAGAAGGGAAGACATAGAAATTAGAATTGTCAGAATAAGAAGGATACCCGGAGGAAAGCAGCTAGAAGCTTTGGTTTTCTTTTCGGTATATTTTGTTAAAAACTTTATAAATTAAAGTATTATTTTTATTTCATATAATGTGAATTAAATATGTGAGTCACATGTAAAAGAATATAGTTTGGATGTAAATTAATGAATTTTATAAATAAATAAAATTTTGAATATTTATGATTGTAATAATTTTTATTCAAGTGTCTGCAATATTTTCGTAAAAAAAAATTCTTCACTTCATTAATTTTATAAAACAGTAAGACGGGTAATCCTCACTTACCTTGCTGAACTACAGTGAGGTAAGGGGGTGTTACAATTCACGCCCATGATCAAACACTTCAAATTCTTCCAGAGAGCTTTATGGCCAGAGTCACCACTTGGATCTCGACTTGGAAGAACATTCACGATCGTGACACATATATTCACTCCCGTGAATGATGATAGAGAAACATGTCAGACATGAAGGTAAAAGTTGGTTCAACGACTATTTTTGCATTAAATGCCCCCAAACGGCTATAATTCGCAGAGGAAGTATAAATGCAAGTCATTTATGAATCCTAAGGAAGAACAATATTTACTTTGAATTTTTAATCTTGTTGTAGCCTTGTGCATTAACTAATTTTCAGCAAAACTCTTATTCTTTATAAAACAAAATCTAATTGCTCATAATTTCTGAGCATTGATGTGTGTTTTCATTATAAACAATTACTCAAGTGAGTTTGAGTATATTGGGTTAAAATTGAAACACTTGTAAGGGTTTATTATGTGAACCATAAAACACAAGAAATTAGTTTATTGTGTGAGCTATTAAAATACAAGGGAATTTCTGGATTAGGTGTTAGTCATTAAGAGAAACACCATAGTTAGGAGTGAGCTTGTAAAACTCCATTGTAACACTTAGTGTGTTAGTAAAACACTCAATTGAGATTGGAGAGAGGAGTAGGGTTTATTAATACCCGAACCTCTGTAAATCTTGTGTGTGATATCTTTCCTTCTATACTCTATTTAATTTTATTCCGACCTTAAAGTTAAGAAATTTTTTATTTCATAACCAATTCAACCCCCTTCTTGATTCATTGTCTAGGCAACAATTTAGAAGATGATCAGAAAAGGGTATGAGCCTACTTGACTCACGTCGTCGACACTAGGAAGGGAAGCCTTGTGATACTTTATTAACAATCATTCTATACGTACGTTACGTGAGTTAATATGATTATAGTCGATATATGCCCAAAAAAATTCTTAATTAAATTTAGTGACCATTTTATTATTAGGACTTAATTAATCTTTTTTATTTTTAAAAAAGTTCGGCAGCATAACGGCTATAAATTAATTATCCCACCTGTAATGCAAATAAATAAGTTGTGTGCTGAGCATTAATATGTCCTGTAATGATTACTAAACTAAAAAATTTCATCGTGCTATATTTTTATGCATTTATACATGCAATAATATTTTTAATACATTATTCAAATTTCTCTTTAATATATTTATTATTCTTTTTATCAATACTCTATTTTTATTTACCCTTAATTCACTATTTAATATCATAATTAATTTTAACAAATTTGTTTTTCTTCTAAACTTTCAATTTCTTTTAATTTAATCAGTTCTCACTTTACTTCTTTAATTAATCATTCTTTTCAATCTTTCATTTAATTAGTTACAAATTTCACTTTAATTCTTAAATTTCTATTTATTTACAATTATGTCACTAATAAATTTTATTTTTCATTTATTTACCATTTTAACTACATAATTTAACATTTTATTTTATTTTCTTCTACTTATTTCTCATTTTTCAATTTTATTATTATTTTTTACTTTTGTCACAATTATCACTTTTATCATTATTATTATTATTATTATTATTAGCTTTATCACTTTTATCATATTTATCAAATTTATCACTTATGTCATTTTTATCATATTTTTTATTTTATTATTTTTCTCATATTTTTCACTTTATTCATTTTTATCATATTTTTCACATTTATTATTTTTATTATATTTTTCACATTTATTATTTTTATTATATTTTTCACATTTATTATTTTTCTCATATTTTCACTTTTATCATTTTATTCACATTTGTCACTTTTATCATTTTTACACTTATACCATTTTATGATTCTTATAATGTTTTTTACATATTTTTCACTTCTATCATTATTACTACTTTTAGTCACATTTGCCCCTAGTTTCTATCAGATAAAAAGTCTTCGAACCAGATACACAAGATATGGACTCAAAAGTCCACTACACTGAAGAGTAATCCCCAAAGATTACCCGATCACTGCACTGTACATTGTTCTACATAAGTGAGTCGTCATGACCTACACTGTGGTAATAGTGTCCTTATGGCTAGCCAATTGTATCATTGACTAGATTTAACCATCAGAAAAATAACTAAGAGTATTATTTTATTATTTTAATTCAATTTCCATTATATTCATAAATTTCATTATTTTTACATTATTAATCACTTAACATTTTATTCATCCATACAATTTTATCTCTACCATAATCTTTTCACATTTTTCATTCTACTATATCAATATTTCATTATTAAAAATCAATTAAGTCATTAAGCTCACTGAATACATTTTATTCCTTAATTTTTTCATTTCATGCACAATAAAATCAATAATTAGAAAAAATTCAATATATCATTTAAAAATTTTCAATAAATTTCTACACACCCAAAATCAAAATTTCTTGCATTTTATGACCAAATATTCATTTAATTAGCTAGAAAATTGTAATGCCCGATAATTTAGACCACGGTTACAATTGACTGAAATTCGACTTGCTGAACTGATCAGAGTCTAAATTCGAATACGAAAGAAAAAAATTAAAATGATAATAAAATATGAGAAAACTATTTTGGATATTATTAATTTAGAATTTTGAAGTTTGGAATTAAAATTTGGAAAAAATAATTTTTCGCTGAACGAAATTATATTAGTGTTTTTGGCACAGATATTTTAAGAAGGCATAAAAATGAAATATTCTTTGGATTAAAATAAAGTAAGAGTAATTTAAGTTAATGGACCAATAGAGGATAAGATTATATATTAATCTTAACCACCCACCTAATCCAACTATAAAAAGTAAAACTCTATTTTTTGGTCATTATTCTTCTTCTTCCTCATCTTAACCAAAGAAAACTCTTTCCCTTTCTTTTCCTTGCAGTCGTGACCCTCCTCCATTGATCTTCTTCTTTTTTTTCTTTAATCAATGCCAAAGTTAGATGCAAAAAGGGTTGGATTAGTAAGATCAACAAGAAAGTGAAGCTAAGTGAGCAAAACTAAGGAAGAGGAAAGAAGAAAGGAAGAGAAAAAGAGAAGGAAAATTTTGGTCATTTTAAACATCTACAATGGTGAGGTTAGATCTTCTATCTTCTCACTTTTCTTCTTCTCTTTTCTTTGATTTTACGGTTAGTTACCATTAAAGTTAGTAATTTAGGGTGATGATTATGTTAATGGTGATTAAGGGTGGATTAGTGTGATTAGTGCTTGATTAGTTTCAAATTTGTTGTTAGAACAAGAAGATGAACAATCTTTGAACGATAATTAAAGAGGAAGTAAGGGCAAGGAGAAAGCTAACTAGGAAGAAGAGAAAACTGAAGAGAAATAAATTTTGTGAGGTATGTACATTTGGCAAAAATTCAATATCAAAAATGTTAATTTTGATTTTGTGATGTTTGTGTAATTGTGCATTAAATTCTTGATATTTTGATTGAGTGATGAATTGGTGATTAAATGATGCCATGGATGTGAAAATAAAAATTAGAATATGAGATTGGTGCATGAAGATGGAAATTGTAGGAATTAATTGAAGTGCTGGAAAATTCGTCTTATGAACAGTGTCTAGTTTTCTTGTCATAACTTGAGTTCTAACAATGCTTTTTGAGGGATTCTTATTGGGTTGGAAAGTTAAGACATAGGGATTCAACTTTTATTCAGACCATTATATTTGACTATGTCTGAAGTTAGGTGAAAAATGGATTCAAATTTCACACTAGAAATCTGTCCAATAAAATATTAGGTAGATTGGAATGAACGTATCTTAGAGAAATATTTTATTTGTGTTACCTGCATAATTTATGTAAATAATAATAAAAGTAATAAATATAATTAAGCCTTATAACATCTAGTCGAAAACTAGAAATTAGAATAAGTTGGCATGCCAATAAAAGGGTAGAAATGTAGGCACTAGAAAATAATGTTGATATTTAATTTACGTAGACAATAAAAAATAGTGTTGAGTTGATATTACGTAAGTACTAAGAAATAGTGTTGAGTTCGGAATTATGTAGGAACCAAAAATGTGCTGAGTTATTGTTGAAAAATTAGGCGTTAAACCCTGAGTTATAAAATAATTAAAAAAGCACCGAGTATACTGCCAGAGAGCAGAAACCCTATATCAAGTGTTTAGTTCTAGTCTAAGATGTCGTGGGCTATCAAATAAAAAAAATGCAAATAATTAAATTGATATTTTAAATTGAATGTCTTGTATTGTTAAAGAATTTCAAGCATGATAAATGAATGAAATATTATAATTGATGAAATGTTCACTTTTGCTTGACGTAAATGGTATTGATATTATTTGAATGCTTTGACATGTTTAGTAAATTAATTATAGCTTCTAAAATTTTATTTTAGAAATATTTATATAATTATTGGATATTTACCAAACATACCACTATTCTAGTAGCTTAGCGTGTGTGTTTCACATGCAGATAAACAGACGTAGCTGTGACATTAGGGCAACCATATATAAGGGGAACCCAAGATCATATTGCTGTAGTCTATTTTTTTGTTTGTTTGTTTTGGAAATTGTATTGTAAAAATTAAATTTTAAGAATTTCTTTTGATGTAAATTTGTGGCATGTAGGATTTATAAAGAGTGAATTTTGTAATTTATATATTTAGTATTATTTGTAAATGTATTTCTAAATATTTTGTTTTACTGAATGAGTTATTTTAAATGAAAATATTTACATCACTAGTTACATATCTAAATGATATTTTAAAAAAAATATAGTAAGAAATATTCCACTGATAATAAATTTGAAAATTTAAAAAAAAATACAATAATTTGAGAATTTGTTATTTTTACAAAAAATGAGTTTAATAACATTTCTATATACTATATGGTAAAGGAGCATTACAAAAATATTAATTTTTCATTCTTCATATTTCGGCCTATAATTAATTTTCCTTATTAAAATTTTTCTTTCAACTTCTAATTATTCATTTCACTAATTTATATATTCATTATTCCATATGTATCATAATATTACAATAAAATGATTTATTCCTTAATATTCATTTTTCACATAATAAGGTCATATTTTATAATTTTTACTAATTAATTTTTAATTGAAATTAACCATTTTAATTCATTTTTCATAATCCCTTAATCATGTTTTAAGCATAAACACACAAATTTCTAAATTTTCATAACCCTAAATCATGCTTAATTAATGGAAATAAGTATATTTTGGAATCACTAACCTTAATTTCTTGCTTTGACCTTCCTATGCTTCCTTTTCCTTAGCATTTCTGTTGGAAGCACATTCACCTTCTCTTGAACTTACCATGACCGAAATTTATCCTTCATTAATCCACTATTATTTTGCTTCCTTAACTCAAATAAACTTCATATTTATCATCTACATACCTTAAACTACCTATTTGAACCATTAAACTAATTTAAAACTATAAATTTCACTTACCTCAAATTTGTATCCTAATTTTTCTCCTTTAATTTTCTTCCACTCTAGCCTTTTAAATGAAGAATAAATGCTTCTACTAGATACTAGAGATGCTCAAATTATTTTTGGGTGGTTTTTTTGGTGTAAAAAGTGAAGAAAATTGAAGAAATTTTGGAGAAGAACGAGGGAGGAGTGGTTTGGCCATAAGGGAAAGAAAGAGGAAGAAAATGAAGCATAATTCTCTCTAGATAATTCTGATAATTTAGGTCTTACATAGTGGTCTAAGTTGGGTGGACTTGGGCCAAACAAAGTCCAACCCATTTAGCTCCAATTATGCACTATAAATTATTTTTCTCATTTTCCAAGATCAATTTCATCCAAATTTGATTCCATAAGTCATAAAATATTTTTATATTTCTACAAAAAGTTTTTTAATCCGTTTGGAGTCCATTTTATGTCTAGCTCACCCAAACCAGACTAATAATTCAATTTTCAGTGTTACCGTAAAATTCTTTTTTCACTATCAAATAATCCTAAATATTATTTAGATTTTATCCATATCTTAAAATAAATTTTTGGATATCTTTTACTATTTTTTATAGCCCGATCAAAGTACGGTCAATCAACTATTTAATTAAACTAGGTCCCATTTTTTTTTAGTTTTGACTTTTGAGGACTTATTTGACCTCATTTTCACTCTGAATTTTACCATCTGACTAGTCATAACCTATATTTTCTGATGATTAAATAAAATATTTTTCATCCACGGGTGTATTTTTAACTCCCGAGTATACTGATCAATTTCGGAAACTAGAATTTACAACTAAGTCGGTATTTGGGCCATTACAGGCCTCGACCTTAGGGATATTCTAATAGTGGAAGAATTTCCATATGTGTTTCTAGACGATTTGCCAAAGCTACCTTTGGACAGAGAGATAAAGTTCTCGACTGAGCTTACTCCAGTTACAACTCCTATATCAATAGCACTGTATTGAATGACTCCATTAGATATGAAAGAATTAAAAGCATAGTTATAAGAACTAACTAAAGGCATCATCATATCGATTGTATCTCCATGGGATGCATTGGTGTTGTTTGTCAAGAAAAATCTAGGTTTATGAGGTTGTGCATAGACTACAAATAGTTAAACATGGTGACTTTAAGAACGAGTATCTGTTAACATGGGTTGATGATCTCTTCCATCAATTGAAGGGTGCAATAGTGTACTATAAGATTGACTTAAGATTGAGATACCATCAGTTGAGAATCAATGTGGATTATATAGCGAAGACAGATTTCAGAACCAAATATGGTCATTATGCATTTTTGGTTATGCCATTTAGGTTAATCAACGCTTCAACAGCTTTTATGGATCTGATGAACTTGATCTTCAGACCATTTCTAGACCAGTTTGTGGTGGCTTTTATAAATAATATTTTGGTGTACTCGAGAAGTAGGGAGGAGCACTAGCAACATTTGAGAACAATATTGCAATTTCTCTAGGAACAAAAGCTTTATGTCAAGCTCTCCAAATGTAAGTTTTGGTTTGATGAGGTTACATTCCTCAGACATATGATATTAGCTGATGGGATTAGAGTGGATTCGGGTAAAGTTAAGGTGATATAGAATTGAAAACCTCCTCAAAATGTGTCCGAGATAAGAAGCTTTCTTAACATGATAGGATACTACAGGAGATTCATCAAGAGGTTTTCTATGATTGCCTCTCTATTGACTAGGTTGTTATAGAAGGATATCAAGTTCAAATGGATAGATAAGTACCAATATAGTTTTGATCAAATTAAGAGTCCTTTGATTGAAGCTCCAATTCTAACATAGCCAATCCTAGATATGGAGTATGTCATGTACAGAGATGCTTCTCATAACATGTTGGGTTGTATGTTAATGCAAGAAGGGAAAGTCATTACCTATGCATCCAATCAGTTGAAGCCTCATAAGAAAAACTACCCGAAACATGATTTAGAGTTGGCAATCATTGTTTTCTCATTGAAGATTTGACATCATTATCTGTACTGAGAGAAGTGTCACATCTACACTGATCACAAGAGTTTAAAATATCTTCCAACATAGAGGGAGTTGAATTTGAGGTGGAGAAGATGACTATTGTTAATAAAGGAATACGACTGTGTGATCAATTTCCATATAGGAAAGGCCAATATGGTGGCAAATGCACTAACTAGAAAGACTTTGGCAGAGTTGCACATCCGACCTGTAACACCCCTTTACCCCACTTTTGTTCAGCAAGGTAAGTGAGTATTATCTGACTAACTGTTTTATAAAGTTAATGAAATGAAGTATAATTTTTTTTTTTGCAAAAATATTACAAATACCAAAATAAAATTATTACAAGCATAAATATTCAAAATTTTATTTATTTATATAATACATTAATTTACATTCAAACCATGTCTTTTACATTAGAAGTCACATCTTTAATACATGTTTGATGAAATAGAACTATAATTTAATTTACAAAGCTTTTAATAAAATATACCAAAAAGAAATCCAAAGCTTTTAGCTGTTTTCGTCCGGGTACCCTTCTTTTTATGACAACTATACTATCTACGACTACCTTTTTAAAACCTGCGCGAGATGAAACCACCCGCACTAAGCTACTAGGTTAGTGGTGCTTCAAGGATAAAAATTTTACATTTATATATTTTCTCACATATCAATTAATCATTTCATAAATAAGGCATAAAATAAGAAAATTATGTAAAAACAAATAAATTTCAGCAAATATTTCATATTCAACAATTTTAATTTACATAACTTTATTAAAATCACATACTTTTATATTATTGTTATTTTCATATTTTTATGCCCATAACACCTATAATCGAACTAACTAATAGAAATAATGAGATTTTCATTACCGGCTTTCATAATATTCGAGCGCTTTCATAATAATATCATTATCAACTTTTGTAATATTTTCATTATCGACTTAATAATTTTGCGCTAAGCACTTTTATAAATTTATCATTTTTGGCTTTTATATTTGGCACCGAGTGCCTTAAATCCACTGATTGGCATGCCGAAATATTCTCTATTCTAGTTATAGATTAGGTGTCTTATGGCTTAACTATTTTTATATTAATTCATAATATTTTCAAAAATGATAATTTTACTAAATTTTCACAAATAAACTTATTTATTTTTGTTCTTTGTTCCCATTATTATTACATTAGAATCTCACGCATAAATAATTTATTAAACCTTTATGATTACCATTAAAGTCAAAATTCAAATTAATTATTATATATACTCATCACACCACATGCAAAAATCTAATATTTCAAGTTTTTATCTATGGCAGATTTCAGCCCTTATTTGGAGCTTCACTTTTAGCTCATTTATATTTTGAATTTAAAGTTATGGTCTTCTAATAATTTGTAGATTATTGTCTTCGCTTTCAGATGCATTAAAAATCACTCAAATCCAAGTTTTCTATCAAAAGTTATGGTCAAATAAACACTGAATTATCACTAAAAATTTTTGCTCAAATTTTTCTGGACAGATTCTATGTTCGAATTTTATGTATTATTCTGGAAAAATTAAGATATATTTAGATTCTATGCTCTAAATAAAAGTTAAATCCCTATGTGTTAGCTTTCAATTCCAATAAATAACACATAAAGCATAATTCCAAAACTTAAGTTATGATAAAAAAAATGTCAAAGTTACTCCTGGAATTCTATAACAGAGTTATCAATTGACACAAGTCTACCTTTCAAATACATTCATCATATGCATTGATTTTTATACCAAAATTTCCATATCACAATTACATTCACATGTATCAATTATTTCACACCATTTGGTCTAATTGCCATATAAAATATTAAAAGCAACAACTAATCACATTTCATATAAAAAACACAATCATATCAAACCTTAATACATAATTACACACATATGAACAACATGTAAAATTTCTTATCAATGAAGCACACACCTAATCAGCCTTGGATCTTCCCTTTTTCTTTCTTTTCCTCCCCTTACTAGTTAGCTTTGTCCTTGCCTTCATCACCCTCTTGAGGGCTTCTCATTTGTTCATTTGATTTTACTACACAACCAATACGATATCTCAATCCTATCATCCATTTTTAAAACTTTTCATGCCTACATAAAATTTTAATGGTCTTAATATGTTTTATAATTTAATTTAGCCAAAATTTACCCAAGTTAGACTTCTTTCTTCCTATGTCATGGCTGTCCAAAAATTTTATTATAGGTCCCAATTTACCAATTGTGTTGTTCTATGTTAATTTAAAATTTCCCCAAATTAACTTAACCAAGGCATCCTCTCATTCCTCCATTAAAGTTACCTTTCTCTAGTTTTTAAGTTATAAAACAATTAACTAATATCAATTATCATTAATTCAAAGTTTAACTACAATTTTCTTCAACTAGTTGCAACTTTAATTTTCTAGTTCCAATCTTGCAACATAAGTTAAATCTACCAATCCTAATCATATCTATCATCCTTATGGGTCTGAAATGGAAGGAAAAAGGTTGAATTTAAGAAGAATAAACTCACCTTAACGGTTCTCCCAAGTTGAACCGAATCTGTCCCAAGTTGCTCTTTTTTTTTTCTTTTTTCTTTCTTCCTTCCTTCTTGCTCCTTTGCTCCCTTTATGGAAAGAACTCTTAAATTCTGAATTTTTCTCTCACAAAACTATTTTTTTCTCTTTTTTTCATGCTTTGATTGAGGAAAAATGGTGGCTTATGGAGGGACAAAGGTGGATGCCCAAAGGTGGGAGAGAAGAAGAAAAAGGTAAGTTAGATATTTTGGTGGAAAAATGGAGAATTCCTCCCATTTTTGACTTTTATACTATGATTAAAGAGTGGGTCCCATTAATTAAAATTAATCATAATCTTTATTGGTTCATTAACTTAATTAATCTTGATTAACATTTAAACTTTAAAAAATTCCTTATTTGCCACATCTTCCTCCATCTTCACACTTTTTCCCCCAACAATTGCCATAATACCAATTTTGTCCATAGGAATTTTTTTTCCAATTCTAGCACTAATATTTTTAATTCCCAAATAATAATACCCTTAATTATTTTCTCTTATTATTAGTCATTTTTTATGGGTTCCAATTTAGACTTCGATTGAACCTGCGTATCCCAATACGGTTAGGCGCAATCGGGGCCTAAATCACTGGATGTTACACAACCTATTTTATATCAAGAGGTTAAAGATGCGCAAATACTTGATGGAAAGATAGTGGACTTGGTTAAGTTGGTCTCCAATGGGGAGAGACCGGGTTTTACAGTTTAGTCATATGACAGTTTGTGCTACTAGGGAAAGTTATACATGCCAGAGGTTCCAAAATTGAGACAGAAGATTATGAAAGAGGCCTATACGACAAGATTTGCAATGCACCTTAGAAGTAACAAGATGCATTAAAATCTAAAGGGAAAGTATTGGTGGTCAGGGATGAAGAAAGACATCATAGCATTCACTATAAGATGTCTTACATGTCAATAGGTCAAAGTAGAACACTAGATACCTTTAGGATTGTTGCAACCAATCATTATTTCAGAATGGAAATGGGAAGGGATCACCATAGATTTCGTGATTGGATTGCCTTTGACAGTAAGAAAGTATGATGCCATATGGGTGTGTTGCCCAGATAATGAACCAAGAAGGGGAGTTGAATTGAATATTAAAAATTTTAACTTTTAAGTTTAGAAAGAAAAGTTGAGTTGAGTAGGGATAGGAAGATATCACACAGGAGTTTTTATAGAGGTTCAGGTGTTAACAACCCTACTCCTCTCCCCAATCTCAATTGGGAGTTTCACTAACCCACTAAGTGTTACAATGGAGTTTTATAAGCTCACTCCCAGCTATGGTGTTTCTAACAATGAATCACACCTAACCCAGAAATCTCTTGTGTTTTAATAGCTCACACAATAAACCAATTCCTTGTGTTTTAAAGGCTCACACAAATAACCCTTCTAAGTGTTATACTCTTAACCCAAAATACCCAAACTCACTTGAGTAGTAGATTACAAAGAGAAACACTTACAAATATATAATGCTCAGAGAATGATGAGCAAAAAGATTTTTACAGAGAATAAATGTTTGTTTTGAAAGTATTAAATGCACAAATGGCTTACAACAAGATTTGGATTCGAAGTATTAGCTATTCTCTTGTTCTGGATTCATAAATGACTTGCATTTATACTTCCATGGTGAATTATAGTCATTTGGTTGTATTTAATGTGGAAATAGTCGTTGCACCAACTCTTATCTTCGTGATTGACATGTTTCTCTTTCCTCATTCACGGTCATGAGTATGAGTGTCACGGTCGTGACTATTTTTCCAAGCCGTGACTTGAGTGGTGACTCTGGCCGTGAAGCATTCTAGAAGGATTTGAAGTGTTTGATCATGGGCGTGACATTATATATTCATGGACGTGAACATCCTTCCTAGCCATGGTCCAAGTAGTGACTCTGGCCGTGAAGCATTATAAAAGGATTTGAAGTGTTTGATCATGGGCATGAACATCCTTCCTAGCCGTGGTCTAAGTAGTGACTCTAGCTGTGAAGCTCTCTAGAGGAATTTGTCATGTCTTCTCGTGGGCTTGACTTTCTTTCACGGTCGTGACTGATATGATCATTCACGGTTGCTATCATTCTTCATGGCCGTGAACTTTAAATGTTGGATAGTTGGCGCTAAGCTTCATCACGGGCGTGACATATAAGGTCATGGGCGTGAATATGTTATTTCTTCATTTTTTGTCTTTTTAAGATTAGTCTTCCATTCTCCATTCTTGCCATCATGTTCCATACCCTGTTCAATAAACTTAGAAAACAAGTATGTTAAATACATTATTGCTATTTTATTTGTTAGCATCAAAATGACGGAAATACCCCTCAAGGTTCAACAATCTCCCTCTCAAGTTTTGAAAATGACAGAAATATGTATCAGTACCCTCAAGCATTTGCTACAAAATGTTGACTTGAAAAGTCATTAATTGATTTTAAAGGATATGATATGAAAAAAAATTTACTACCACTGTTATCAGGGTATTTTCTCTTTCCAACATGCAATATGTGATTTTTTGATACAAAAATAGGTTATACTTAAATGCATATGATGTGGTGTTACATTTTTGGTATCAGAGCAAGGATAGGTTCCATGGGAACATGCATATGCATAAGAGCATGATAACAAATGCATCCTATATGTTGAACATTTTGTAGTGACATAATTTCATTTATTTTAGGGACATCATAAGACATGATTCACCAAGGAGGGAGAGGCCGGCTGAAATGCATTCTCATGAGGCATCACCTCATTTACATAGAGATCAATCAGCACTAGGAGCTAGAGCTCCAGTACATGCATCACAGTCATCTCATGCAGAAGTTCCCCATGAAAACCAAGAACATGAAGTATATGGTCCTGAAATGTACAAGGAAAGACGTTATGACAAGCTGAGGAAACATGGTGCAACTGATTTCAATGGCACAACAGACCCAGCAGAAGCTGAGACATGGCTGAAAAGGACACAGAGGGTACTGAATATGATGAGATGTACCTTGGATGAGAAATTCGATTATGCAGTATCCTTGCTGCAAGGAAATGCTTATGAATGGTCAGAGACAGTCCCCAACAGTGATGCACAACCACCGGTGTTGACATGGAATGATTTCCTCTTTGAATTTCAGAACAATTACATGCCTGAAGCATATAAAGATGAGAAGAGGAAGGAATTTCTGAATCTAAAACAGGGGAATATGTCCGTTGCGGAGTATGAAGTACAGTTTAATAAACTTTCCCATTATGCCACCTTCATGGTCTCTACTGAAAGAGACAAATGAAGGAAGTTTGAGGAGGGCCTCAAATATGAGATCAGAAACAGAATCACGACTACTGATCTTGATAATTATGCCAGACTTAGAGCTGCTGCAATCAGAGCTGAACGGTTAATGAAAGAAGCTGGGGAGCAAGAAATTAAAAGGGCAACATGTGAGTTCTTCGGTGAGTCTAGCAGAAGGTGAGGAAAAAGAGGCAGATATATGCCTGCATAGTCTGGCAACAGAAGTGGGTACTCCAGTTCTAGAGGTCGAGGAATGACTTTCTCTTACCCAGGCAGAGGGTAGAGCCAATATGTTGAACAGAGGTCCACATGTAGTCATTGTGGTAGACAGCATACGGGCGAATGTAGAAGGCTCACAAGAGCATGTTATTTCTGCGGATCGATGGAGCACATGTATAGAGACTGTCCAAATAGAGCCAAACTAGCAGAGACCAGCAGAGGTAGATGAGTATCTAAAACTACAGTTGAGGCACCGAGGGTCTACCCTACTAGTGGGACACAGGGCAGAGGAAGAGGCAGGGGCAGGACTAGTACAATGGGCAGAGGAGTGACCGGATCTAAAGGTCAGAGTTCTAGACCCCCTACTCAGGCCAGGGTGTTTACTATGACTAGACAGGAGGCAGTGGATGCTCCCGAAGTAGTTAAAGATAATATTTACATTTATGATATGTTAGCATATACATTGATTGACCCAGGCTCCACTCATTCATTTATATCATTGCATATGGCATCTAAATTGCATCAAACACATGAGCCTTTTGGGATTGACATAAATATGAGTACACCATTGGGAACAGTGGTAGTTGTGAATAATGTCTGTCATGATTGCCTGATATGTATTAACAGAGCTGAGTCAATAGCTTATCTGATTTTATTGCCAATATATGAATTTGATGTGATATTGGGAATGGACTGGTTAACTAGACATCATGCAATAGTGAATTGCTTTACTAAGGAAGTAATTTTGGAATCCATTTTGATTTTCAAGTTAGAAACATTATTCTTATAAGTAATGAATTTACTTCTATATTTCTCTAGTTAGATTCAATACTTCTATTAGGATTTGATCATCATCATATTCACTATTACTATCATTGTCACTACTATCATTATTGAAAAAGTATGATTGAAGTGATCCTACCTTATCCGAGACGTGATCCTCTATAGCCATGAAACATAGGTTGACCTTTTCACTTTCATTGTCATCTGTTTCACTTCAAGAGCTTTTGTCATCCCATGTGGCTTTGTGACCTTTCTCCCCATTATCTCTTTGGTATTTGCTCTTGTGCTTCTTGAGCCTTGGACATTCTGGTTTAATATGCCCTTTCTTCCCACATTCATAGCACTTTACCTCCTTTTTACTTCTTTGTGCATCATTAGAAGTCTGTTTGAGGTTTTTTTGCCTGAATTTTCTAGAGTTGCTCATTAGAAATCAGGACATTGCTATGCTCTCAAGAAGGCTGATTTGTATCATCACTCTTTTCTTCATCATCTTCAACTTCCTCTTGAGATTTTGAAGTAGAGGCTTTTAGTGCTAGAGGCTTTCTTTTTTCTGGCTCTGCTTCAAGCTCTCTATCTCTTTTCACTACCATTTCATGACTAATAAGTTTGCCAATAAGCACATTGGTATTCATGATGCTCATGTCTTCATTTGCCTCTTCTATATCGACAACTCTTGAATCGTAATCTTTGAGAGAAAGAATTCTCAGGATTTTGTTATTAACATCTTCCAAGCTCAGGTGTTTTCCAAGCTTTCTCATGCCATTTATGATGGCTAGAAGACAGTTGGTCATGTTAGTAATTGACTCATTGGATTTCATCTTGAAAAGTTCATGCTCTAAAGTGAGAAGTTGAATCTTCTTGGATTGAACTTGCTTTGTTCCTTCATGATACTTTTCCAATGTTTTCCATATGCTGTAAGTAGTTGGGCAGTGTTGTCTTGTCCCACATTCTTCAATGGATAATGAGCTTGAGAGAATTGTTGTTGCCTTCTTGTTTTTGAAGTTTGCTCTTCTTTGAGGCTCTGTCCAATCATCTCTTGGCAAGATTTCTTCTTCACCATCAACTGCTCTTCTAGTTGGTGGTGTCCATTCTTTCCGAACACTATCCCAGACTTCAATTCCTTCACTATCCAGATATGTCTCCATCTGAAACTTCCAATGAGCATAATTTGCTCCATCAAAGTAAGACTTGAGACTTTGGAATCCTTCATTGGACATATCTTGATCTTTGCTAGTGTTGTTTAGGCTTTGATGCTAGACTAAGCTCTGATATCAATTGTTGCCCAGATATTGAACCAAGAAGGGGGGTTGAATTGGATATTAAAAATTTTAACTTTTAAGTGCAGAAAGAAAAGTTGAGTTGAGTAGGGATATGAAGATATCACACAGGAATTTTTATAGAGGTTTAGGTGTTAACAAACCCTACTCCTCTCCCCAATCTCAATTGGGAGTTTCACTAACACACTAAGTGTTACAATGGAGTTTTACAAGCTCACTCCCAACTACGGTGTTTCTAACAATGAATCACACATAACCTAGAAATCCCTTGTGTTTTAATGGCTCACACAATAAACCAATTCTTTGTGTTTTAAAGGCTCACACAACTAACCCTTACAAGTGTTCTACTCTTAACCCAAAATACCCAAACTCACTTGAGTAGTAGATTACAAAGAGAAACACTTACAAATCTATAATGCTCAGAGAATGATGAGCAAAAAGATTTTTACAGAGAATAAATGTTTGTTTTGAAAGTATTAAATGCACAAATGGCTTACAACAAGATTTGGATTCGAAGTATTAGCTATTCTCTTGTTCTGGATTCATAAATGACTTGCATTTATACTTCCATGGAGAATTATAGCCTTTTGGTTGTATTTAATACGGAAATAGCCGTTGCACCAACTCTTATCTTCGAGCCTGACATGTTTCTCTTTCCTCTTTCACGGTTGTGAGTATGAGTGTCATGGTCGTGACTGTTCTTCCAAGCCGTGACTTGAGTGGTGACTCTGGCCATGAAGCATTGTGGAAGGATTTCAAGTGTTTGATCTTAGGCGTGAGATTATATATTCACGGGCGTGAACATCTTTCCTAGCCATGGTCCAAGTAGCGACTCTAGCCGTGAAGCATTCTAGAAGGATTTGAAGTGTTTGTTCACGGGCGTGATATTATATATTAACAGGTGTGAACATTCTTCCTTGCCGTGGTCCAAGTAGTCACTCTTCCCATGAAGCTCTCTAGAGGAATTTGTCATGTCTTCTCACGGGCTTGACTTTCTTTCACGGTCGTGACTGATATGATCATTCACAATTGCTATCATTCTTCATGGTCGTGAACTTTAAAAGTTGGATAGTTGGGGCTAAGCTTCATCACGGGCGTGACATATAAGATCACAGACGTGAACATGTTATTTCTTCATTTTTTGTCTTTTTAAGATTAGTCTTCCATTCTCCATTCTTGCCATCATGTTCCATACCCTGTTCAATAAACTTAGAAAATAAGTATGTTAAATACATTATTGCTATTTTATTTGTTAGCATTAAAATGACGGAAATATCCTTCAAGGTTCAACAGGGTGATTATGGATAGGTTAATGAAGCTAGCTCACTTATTACCTATCTAGAGAGACTATCTATTGAACAGGTTGGTAGATTTGTACGTAAATGAGATACTATAGCTTTATGGAGTTCTAGTCTCCATTATTGCAGATTGAGATCCATGATTCACATCTCAGTTTTAAAGTAGTCTATAACGAGCTTTGGGTACCAAGCTCAACTTTAGCATGACTTTTCCATTTGTAGATGGATGGTCAGTAAAAGAAAATTATAT
Organism: Triadica sebifera; assembly: GCA_023653625.1. Classification (NCBI taxonomy): domain Eukaryota; kingdom Viridiplantae; phylum Streptophyta; class Magnoliopsida; order Malpighiales; family Euphorbiaceae; genus Triadica; species Triadica sebifera. The sequence continues at coordinate 133,461 of CM042899.1, read as the reverse complement.
AGATTCTAGAAGACATGATGAGATACTTTGTGATTGAGTTTGAAAGAAACTAGGACAAATATCTACCATTAATGGAGTTTGCCTACAACAACAATTATTTGTCCAGTATCCATATGGCTCCTTATAGTAGAAAGTGTCAAACACCATTGTGTTGGACTGAGCTTAGTGAGAGCAAGTTAATGAGGCTAAACCTAGTATAAGAGATGAAAGAGAAAGTGAAGATCATTCAAGATCAACTAAGGGTAGCTTCTGATAGGCAAAAATCCTATATTGATCTCAAGAGGAAGGATATTGAGTACCTAGTAGGAGACAATGTGTTTCTCAATGTATCTTTAAGGAAGAAGGTTCTCATATTCAGGAAGAATGACAAGTTAAGCCCTAGGTTCATTGAACCCTATGAGATCATAGAAAGGATCAGACCAGTTGCGTACATACTCACTTTGCCACTAGAGTTGAGCAGGATACATAATTTCTTTAATACATCTATGATGAGAAGATATTGATCAGATCCTTTTCATATCACTATAGCTGAGAGAATAGAAATGAGACAAGATTTGTCTTATGAAGACGATTCAGTGGAGGTCATAGCTCGAGAGGTTAAGGAGCTTACGAGCATTTAAGTACTGCTAGTGAAGGTTTATAGAGAAATTATACCATCGAAGAAGTGACATGGGAATGCGAGAAAGTGATGATGGCACAATACCCTTAACAGTTCCGAGTCAATAATTCAGGTAATTTTGGGATGAAATTTCTTTAAAGGGAGAGAAATGTAATGAGTTATGTTGGTGGTTAGAGAGAGTTAGGAGTTAATTAATGTTTTAAATAAGTTAAAGTGTAGGAGAATTAAGGGTTTCATGCCCGTGACATGGGGAGTCACAGCCGTGAATATTGATGTTTCATTTCACCAACTATGAAGTTTAATCATGACTGTGAGTAAAGGGTTCATGCCAACGAAGGTTTAGTCACGATAGTGAATCCTGGGCAGTCAGGAACAAGTGAGGCAGTTATGATTTTCTCCTAATGCCATACCTCAAAATCTACTCACACTCTTTAAAAACCCACCTAACACACCACTTTATATCTCTTTCAACTTCAGAAACCTTTCTTCTTCATTTTGGGATACAAAAACCTAGGTTGGATCTTAGGGAAAATGAGAGAGAAGAGGAAAAAGGTGTTCTTGAGAGTTTAGTGAGCAAAGTTCGATTTTGGGTGCCTTTTGGAGTTCTTTTCCATTCCAAAGGCTAAAAGAACAATTTTTCTTGTGGATAGGAGTTGAAATTCCATCTCAAGGGAGAGAACAAACTTAAAGAGCTTAGAGATATTTTTTATGCTCCATCCTAGGTGCAAGGTACATACATAACTACATTCAAAGACTTGAGTTGCATGAATATAGTTTATTTTCCTTAAATGCATGCTAGGAATGGTTAATGGGGTATTAAATTACATAATTTTGGGTTAAGGCATGTTGGGGGTTAATATGCTAGCTATATGTTAATGGTAGATTAGAAAGGTTAAATTGATCAATGTTGATGGCTAGTATGTATGCTGGAATGTTGATAAGGTGGCGAACATTGGTGAATTATAGATGATTATTGCATGTGGAATCTGTATGAGTTACTACATTTTATTTTTCTATAAATTTTCCAGATTCACAACTATGAACTGGTTGTTCACAGGGCATGAATGTCGTGATTCTGATTTTTTGATGAAACAGGCTCTTTTAAGGGCAATTTCATGGTTGGGTTAATAGCTTGTTACACACCCGTGAAACCCATAGTTGATTCAGAGGTTGAATCACAGTTAGATTCATGGGTAAACAACATATGAAAGGTTACTTCATTGCCGTGAAAAGTAGTTCACAGGTATGAAACTGTTTAAATTATAAATTTAGATATTTTGCATGTGAATCAAAGTTGATTCAGTTTGAGGTGGTATACTTCTATTTTTATGGTTATAACATGGTATGAGAATGCATGTTATGGGTATGATTATAAGAATAATGGATTATGTATGTTATGGAAAATGGTAAGTGTGATAACATGATTAAGCCCAATACTCTAACTAAAACTAGAGCTAGGATATATGACATGCCATTGAGGGGATATTGGTACTGGATGACCTAGGTTGGTTGCTTTAGAGATTACTTAGGTGAACTTTCCCTTGATTACTATTTGTGACACTCCTTTTCCTTAGGCAAATGTTTTGGGAAGCTCAGGTAGGTGTCTTGAATCTTAGGTGAGAGATTTTCCTATTTCCATATCCAATTTAGTCTAGTTATGTGTAAAACAGACAACATAATGGTTTTAATAAATTTTTAAGTGTGGGATATATTTGTATGATTAATGTTTAGTTAATTAATATGCCATATTCAACTTGGGTATTAATGTATGAGAACATTATGGTATATGAGTTTTGCATGTGCGAACTTCAAGGTAAGTTGTCATATTCGCTAATTTAGGTCCCAAGTCATGCGTGCCACAAAATTGACATGTTAAACTGATCGGAGTCTAAATTCAGAATTTGACTGGAAAGTAATTAAAATAATGGCCAATGATTTTGAAAAAATGCCTAATAAAGTGCTTAAAGATGTTAGATTATGGTAAGGGACTCAAATGCAAAATTTGAAAAATTTTGGAGTAAATTTGCAATTTATCAAAAATTAGAGGATTAATTGGGATAATTAAGATTTAAATATATATTTGGACTGAATTTTCATATGGTGGACATCCATGAGATTTAAAATAAGATGGAATGATAATTAAGGTGATATTAAGTCAAAATGTCAAGATTTTTATTAGGTATGTGAGTCCCACCTTTGAAACTTTTCATTTCTTCTTCCTTATCTCATTTTCTGTACTCAAAATTATCACCCACATTTTCTCCATCTTCCACCATAGCCACACCTTGAGTAAGAGAGAGAAAGTGAGGAAAAGAGTGAGAAAGGCATGGAAAAATAGGCTTTAATGCATAGAAAAAATTGATGAAGCTTAAGGAAGCAAAAAGGAAGAGAAATAAGCAAGAAAATATAAGAGAGAAACCTCCAAGTTTCAACCATAGAAAGAAAAAGCTTCAGGTAAAGTGTTCTTCCTCTTCTATTTAGGTTTCTCTAAAAGAAAATAAGATTTTGAGCTCTTTTGGAGCATGTTTTCAAGGAGAGAGAGTTTAGGATTTTAAGAGAGAGAAATAGGGTTTAGAAATATGTGATGAAAGAGAGATATTTGATGATGTTTTTTTGTGTTTTAGGAGTACAAGTTGATAAGGAACAAGCTCAAAAAGACAAAGGAAAAGAGAAAGCAATCTAGGAAGTGGAAGAAAAGCAAAATAAAAGGTAAGTACATAACTTAAGGTAATAGCCTATATTTTATCATCAAGTTGCATGATTTGAGTATTTGGCATGTAAATGATTGTAAAGTAGTAGTATTTTGTGATAAAATTCTGAGTATGCATATTTGTTAGACTTAGAATGATATTTAGTAAAAATTGAGTTATGTTGATTATGTGTTCTTTGCTAAAATTTATGGAGTCGTCTGTACATATATTTCTATAACTTAAGCTATGGAATTCAGATTAATGTGTTCTTTATTGGGTTTCAAATCTAAGACATAGGATTAAACATTGATGAAGAATGTGAAATCTAATTTAACTATGCTTAATTTTGGCATAAATATAGGATTAGAAAACAATCCAGAAAATTATGGGCAACATTTTTAATGAATAGTCATTATTAAATGAGTATAACTTTTGCTAAAAAATTCCAAATTAAGTGATTCATATTTCACATTAAAGCTAAGATCCAGGAATAAATTTAAGAAGATCTTATGATGTTAGCAAGTCCAAAATTAAGATCCAAAATAAAGCATGGAATATGCCAATAACAGGGTAAATTTAAATGGAGAGATTTAATGAGTAAATTACATTGGATCTTGTTATATTATGCAAATGATATTTTTATACAGTAATTATGTGATTAAATGAGCTATTAGACCTATGAAATGTCTGAAGTAAAAAAAAAATTATGAATTTTATAATGATATTAATTAAACCCTAAAATATCTATCCTATAACTAGAGACTTGGATAGTTTGGCATGCCAATCAGGGGTTTATTTATGCTGGTGATGACACATTTGTTATGTCGAAGATGACACTCATATTAATGTTAATGATGACACTTACATATGAATGTCGGTGATGACACTTACATATGAATGTCGGTGATGACACTTGTATGCATATAATACTATGCCCGGATGGTAATTTTATGATACTTGGATGACCAACCCCATTATCCTAATTATTTTTTCAATCATAAGTGTTATGGGCATAAATAAGTTAATAATATTATGAGAATTTGATTTAAGATAATTTGTGATAATTGTTTTGTATGTTAACTAAATTAGTATAATGAAATACAAATAATGATATGAGATGAGAAATAGCAAGAAAAAAATAATAAATAAACAATATGGTGCATAATATAAATACATGATATTGCATGTTGCATAATATAGTTTATTGACTTATTTATATGTACCACTAAGCTTATAGCTTAGTGTGGAAGTTTCTCTCATGCAGATTTAGTGAAGAGTAAGACGAGGTTGATAGATAAAACTAACAGTGATCCTATGTAGTAGAGCAGCCGAACTTGAACACTGTGGGTCACTCAATTTTTGTACTTTTTATTATAAGTTACTTTTGTATGGTTGTAAAGAAGTTTTATATTTTGGAAAAACAATTGTTTTATAAATATTATTTTGTAAATAAGACATTGGATGCACCTTCTACTTCAAGTATTTATGTTATTGAGGTTAATACTATTTCTAGTAATAATACATGGGTATTGGATATCGGTTGTGGCTCACATATATATATTGATATGCAAGGCCTAAGGACTAGTAGACAGCTCAAGAAAGGAGAGTCAGTCCTACATGTAGCAATGGATCAAAAGTTGTTTCATTAGTAGTAGGAACTTATATATTGACTTTCCCAAGTGGGCTTATTTTAGAATTAGATAGTCTTAGAAAGAATATTATTTATATTTCTTATTTAAATAGTGTTAAACCTTGAGGGGTATTTCCGTCATTTTGATTATAAAAAATAAAATAACAATATTGTATTTAACATACTTGTTTTCTAAGTTCATTAAACAGAGTATGGAATAAAATAGCAAGAATGGAAAATGGAAGAATAATCCTTAAAAGACAAAATTAAGGAAGTAGCATGTTCACGCCCGTGACCCTATGTGTCATGCCCGTGAAAGAGCTAACCATCACCAAAACTAACATTTGAAGCTCAAGCCATGAAGGAAGACACAAACCATGAAATGTACATTTAAGTCACGCCCGTGAATTATAATGTCATGCCCATAAATTTTCATGGCATTTTCATCCAGAGAGCTTCACGACAAAAGTCAGCACTTGGATCACGGCTGGGAAGTTTGTCATGCCCGTGAAGATGTATGTCATGCCCGTGATCCAATGTTTCAAAACTTTCCAGAGAGCTTCATGACCAAGGTCACCACTTCAGTCACAGCTTGGAAAGAACAGTCACACTCGTGACAAACATAGTCACGCCCGTGAATGATGAAAGAGAAAAATGTCAGGTGCGATTATTTGGTTGGTACAATGGCTAGTTTCATATTAAATGCACCCTAACGGCTATAATTAGTTAAGGGAGTATAAATGGAAGTCATTTATGCATTCAGTAAAAGAGGATAGCAAATACTTTGAATTAAAATCTTATTACAAGCTATTTGTACATTCAATACTTTGAGAACCAATATCTATTCTCTGTAAATATCTTTTTGCTCATCATTTATTGAGCAATAAAGATTTGTGAGTGTTTCTCTCTGTAATCATTTATTACTCAAATGAGTTTTGGGTATTTCTAGGTTAAGAGTAGAACACTTGTAAGGGTTAGTTGTGTGAGCCTTTAGTTGTGTTGATGATTCTCTACCTCAAGCTCAAGAGGAAAACAAGCAAGAGCTCCCAAAGGAATGAAGATTGACAAAAGATCACCCCAAGGAGGAAATCATTGGTGATCCTTCAAGGGGAGTAAGTACTAGATCTCATTTCAAACATTTAGCCTCTAACCTTGCTTTTATTTCTCAAATTGAGCCTAAAAATGTTGATGAGGCTCTTAATGATGAAAGTTGGGTGATTGCTATGCAAGAGGAACTCAACCAATTTGAGAGAAGTAAGGTATGGACCTTAGTACCTAGACCCAAATATCATCAAATTATAGGTAGCAAATGGGTATTTAGAAATAAATTAGATGAACAAGGTTCAATAACTAGGAATAAGGCTAGATTAGTTGCAAAAGGATATAATCAGGAAGAAAGAATAGATTACGATGAGACTTATGCTCCTGTAGCTAGATTAGAAGCCATAAGAATACTTTTAGCATATGCATGTCACATGAATTTCAAACTCCTTCAAATAGATGTGAAAAGTGCATTCTTAAATGGTTATATTGAAGAAGAAGTATATGTAAAACAACCACCAGGTTTTGAAAGCTATGATTTGCCCAATCATGTTTTTAAACTTTCAAAAGCCTTATATGGTTTGAAACAAGCCCTAAGAGCTTGGTATGAAAGACTAAGTTCTTTTCTCTTAAAAAATAACTTTACAAAGGGGAATGTTGACACTGCATTATTCATTAAAAAGCATAAGTATGATATTCTAATTGTTCAAATTTATGTTGATGATATCATATTTGGTTCTACTAATGAATTGCTTTGTCAAGAGTTTGCTAAGTGTATGACTAGGAAATTCAAAATGAGCATGATGGGTGAGCTTAAATATTTCCTTGGTCTATAAATAAAATAAGGCAATGAGGGCATATTCATCAACCAATATAAATATGCCAAAGAATTAATTAAGAAATTTGGAATGGAAGGATGCAAGAAAGCCAAGACTCCCATGAGCACATCAACAAAATTGGACAAGGATGAAAAGGGTAAGATGATTAATGAAAAGCTTTATAGAGGTATGATAGGATCTCTTTTATATCTTACTGCATATAGACCCGATATAATGTATAGTGTTTGCTTGTGTGCACGATTTCAATCATGTCCTAAAGAATCTCATTTAAATGCAGTAAAAATGACTCTAAGATATTTACAGCCCAGATATTAGACCAAGAAGGGGGGTTGAATTGGAGTTTCAAAAAATTAAACTTTAAAGTGCGGAAATAAATAGTTAATTTTAGGGAGGATAGAGAAAATCAGACACAAAGATTTATAGAGGTTTGGGTGTTAACAAATCCTACTCCTCTCCCCCATTGCAATTGGGAGTTTCACTAACACACTAAGTGTTACAATGGAGTTTTACAAGCTCACTCCCAACTATGGTGTTTCTCACAATGGCTCACACCTAACCCAGAAATCCCTTGTGTTTTAATGGCTCACACCTAACCCAGAAATCCCTTATGTTTTAATGGCTCACATAATAATCAATTCCTTGTGTTTTACAGGCTCACACAAACAACCTATACCTTGTGTTTTACAGGCTCACACAAACAACCTATACTTTGTGTTTTATAGGCTCACACAAATAACCTACACTTTGTGTTTTACAGGCTCACATAAACAACCTATACTTTGTGTTTGGAGGTTTACATAACTAACCCTTACAAGTGTTCTACTCTTAACCCAGAACTACCCAAAGCTCACTTGAGTAAAGATTACAGTGAGAACTACTTATAAATCTTTATTGCTCAAATATGACGAGCAAAAAGATTTTTACAGAGAATTGATTTGTTCTCAAAGTATGAAAGTCCAAGATAGCTTGTGATTTGAAGTATATGCTAATCTTTTGTTTTTCTTATCATCATCTTGTTCCTTAATGCATAAATGACTTCCATTTATACTCCCATGGCTGAATATACCCGTTGGGGTGCATTAAATAAGAAACTAGCCATTGTACCAACCAAAAAATTGCGCCTGACATTTTTCTCTTTCATTGGTCACGGGCGTGAATATGCTTGTCACGGGGGTGACAGTTCTTCCCAAGCCGTGACTGAAGTGGTGACCCTGGTCGTGAAGCTCTCTAGGATGTATTGACATATGGGGTCACAGGCGTGACATTAATCCTTCACAGGTGTGACACTCTTCCCAGCCGTGAGCCAAGTGGTGACTCTGGTTGTGAAGCTCTCTGGATGAAATTGCATGAAGCTTCACGGGGGTGACACCTTTCTTCCTGGGGGTGACTGAAATGCTTACTTCACGGTTTTTTTTTCTTCATGGCCGTGAACTTCAAATGTTGGTTTTGGTAACAGTTAGCTTCCTTCACGGGAGTGACTCCTAGAGTCACGACAGTGAACATGCTTCTTGATTTTTGTTTCTCAAGGATTATTCTTCCAATTCTCCATTCTTGCTATTTTAATTCATGTCCTGTATAATACACTTAAAAACAAGTATGTTAAATACAATATTGCTATATTACTTGTTATCATCAAAATGATGAAAATACCCCTCAAAGTTTAACAATCTTCCCCTTTTTGATGGTGACAAATAATCTAGCAATATGTGATTTTGAGAAGTCTCCCCCTCAAAATATACATAGGATAAAAAAATTATAATGTGCAAGAATAGTAAATAATGATGTAGCATTAAACTAGATTTTAAGTATATGCAAGTTATATGAGAAGTATATCCAATACATACCATAATTCCTTTTCAAGACATAAAGTATATGTAAGGTATCTTTAAGGTATATCATTGCATGTTTTTATTTGCAACTTGCTTTTAAGGTATATGCAAAGTATACTTAGGGTATATCTAGGGTATAAAAACTTAATTTTCCAATTATATACTTTGCATATGAAATGTTGAATCAAGATTTTTAAACCAATTTAAAATCAATTCACTTTTTGATTTACCAATTCCTATACCATTCTCCCCTATCATATATTGCTAGTTTTCTCCCTCTTTTGTCATCAATCAAAAAGGATGTGAAGATTGAAGTAAACAAGAACAAATATATATATAAAGGAAAAGGATACAAACTAAGTCAAAATATTCAGAAAGGAAATTTTAAAAATTTCCTACACAATCAAAACATAAAAATGACAAACATGCTAAAAATGATCAAATTTAGGCTACACTCTAGCCTATCTCCTAGCCAGACATCCTATCAAGAAGCCTAGCTACTTCAGCCTCAAGGCTGTCCATCCGAGACTCCATGAAGTCCTTGAGGTTCTCCAACCTCTCATCCATGGAAGTCTGCAGCTGCTCGAAACGTGGTGCCAAGAGGTCGACCACCTGCTGCACTAAGGATGGTGTGGAAGCTGAGGACTGTCCAATGTCCTGCTCAAATGCTGGAGGTGCTTCCTCAATCTGAGCCCTCTTTTTCTGCTGCACTCCCTGGAGGCATGCTTTAAAATCCTCCGTGTCATGATCTTCCTAGATAATCTCTCCAGCAGTATCAGTGAAGCATTAAAAGATATCGTTCTGAAAAACGATTCTGACAGCTGCTCCCATCTTGATGAATGACTCTACATCCAGCCTATCTCGAGGATGTGCAGGAATGATGTTGAAGTGATGGTCATCCAGATTCAAATAATTGAGCTTCACTGCAATATGGGTGACATATGCCCCAATCAAGATATCTCCTGTGGGCTTGGTGGCAATGTAGAGAAGATGGTTTGCAAACCATCTGGAAAGTGCCACTGTGACTCCCCTGCGAGCCATCTCAAATAGGAAGAGTTCTGAATTCCTAATAGTTCCATTACTTTCTCCCCGAGCAAAAATGCTATAGGTTAGAAACCTATGCAAATACCTGTGTACTGGGGCCATGAGATGAGTGCTCTTTGTCTTCTTCACATCCCAGCTACAATTATATCCAAAATGAGTCCAGGCTATAGGGGCAGAGAATTCTACCTCAGTCTCATTTAGAATGCCATCAGATGGTAGGTTGAACAATTCTCCAAATGCGATGGCGCTAAGGGTGTTAGGATTATTGCAGAGTTGGAATTTCACCACTCCAGTTGGTGAAACTTGCAAGGTGCTGAGAAATTCCAGCGTTGGCTCCCGCAGAGTCGGCTGATGAATTTCAATAAATTCTTTTAGATGACAGGCTTGAAGTTGCTCTGTCATAGCCATCTCAAGCCCGAGACTATGGACTGCCTGCCATTTGAAGGACCTTGATGATAAAATAGGTCTCTTCTTCAAAGTTGCATACCGAGGATGGCAACTTTCTGGAATGATGTTCATGAGGTAATCTGAATACCTCTTAGGTGCATGGGACTTCTTTCTCTTTCCCTTAGATGAAGCAAACTCCATATTTGAAGAAATTAGTTGCTGATGGAGTTGAAGAAAATTTTTGACAGAAAATTTGATGAAAAAAAAACTAGAAATGTATGATTTCTGCTGAAGATTCGAACTTTTGGTGGTATTTGTAGTGAAATTTCAAGTCTTTGGGGTTGGAATCTTCAATGTCTCAATGAATGAGAGTAAATGAGAGCGGTTTTGGGAGATGGAGAGTTGAAATGAAGGTTGTAACCGGCTGTTTTCTTATATATTCGATACATTCACTGGCATGACTTATGGTTTCACGGGCGTGAATAGTCGCGTTCATGGTTTGCTCAAGTAGTGTTCCACCCGTGAATGAAAGCGTGAATATGTTCACGGGCGTGATCGATGAATTGCATGGGCGTGACTGATCATCGATCACGGGGGTGAATATAATGTCACTGGCGTGAACTGTTGAATTTCACTACTTATGCCCATGAAGCAAGCCGTGACACAAGGCATGAAAGCTTCTGTGAGTTTTGGGGTGTAATTATTCACGGGAGTAAAACAGTGTCACGGTCTTGAACGTCTATTTTCACGGTCGTGACTCAAGCCGTGAAACTAAGTTTCACCACTTGAAGCCGTGAATCATGTCGTGAACCAAAGTCGTGAACGACACAGCCTCTTTGGGCCACTTAAGGCACGGACGTGAATATATGTCACGGGCGTGACTACCCTATAATTTTCATCAAATTGAATTTAAGTTCTGCAATAAGACTAAATCATTTCAACAAAGATTCTAATTCATAAAGCATGAATTCTCATCAAAATATCTATCTTATAACTTGTGATATGATTTAAGATCAACAATTAAAATTTCATATTCTTGCAATCACAAGGTTAATCCATCAATCATACCTAGTTCTCTTCTAATGAAATTAAATCTTTCCTCATTTAGAGACTTAGTGAAAATATCTACTAATTGATTTTCTGTGCATACAAATTCTAATTCAACATCTCCATATTGAACATGATCTCTAATAAAGTGGTGTCTAATGTCAATATGTTTACTTCTAGAGTGTTGAATAGGATTCTTTGAAAGATTTATAGCACTAGTGTTGTCACACTTTATAGGTATATGGTTCATCTCATGACCATAGTCCTTAAGTTGTTGTTTCATCCAAAGAATTTGTGTACAACAACATCCAACTGCTACATATTCAGCTTCAACAGTTGAGAGAGCAACTGAAACTTGTTTCTTGCTAAACCAAGAAACCAAACATTCTCCAATGAAGTGACAAGTACCTGAAGTACTTTTTCTATTCAAAAGACTACCAGCATAGTCTGCATCTGAATATCCTATAATATAAAAAGATGAATTCTTAGGATACCATAAACTTAGATGCAATGTTCCATGTTAAAATCCTTTTTACAGCATTTAGATGAGATTCTTTAGGACATGATTGAAATTACGCACATAAGCAAACACTATACATAATATCCGGTCTAGAAGCAGTGAGATATAAAAGTGATCCGATCATACCTCTATAAAGTTTTTCATTAATGCTCTTACCCTTTTCATCTTTGTCCAATTTTGTTGATGTGCTTATAGGAGTCTTGGCATTTTTGCATCCTTCCATACCAAATTTTTTGATTAAGTCTTTGGCATATTTGGATTGGTTGATGAATATGCCCTCATTGCTTTGTTTGATTTGTAGACCAAGGAAATACTTAAGTTCTCCCATCATGCTCATTTCAAATTCCCTAGTCATGAACTTAGCAAATTCTTGACAAAGCAGCTCATTAGTAGAACCAAATATTATATCATCAACATAAATTTGAACAATTAGCATATCATGCTTATGCTTTTTGATGAACAGTGTTGTGTCAACATTTCCCTTTGTGAAGCTATTTTCTAATAAAAAAGAACTTAGTCTCTCATACCAAGCTCTTGGAGCCTGTTTTAAACCATACAAAGCTTTTGAAAGTTTAAAAACATGATTTGGCAAATCATAGCTTTCAAAACCTGGTGGTTGTTTTACATACACTTCTTCATCCATATAACCATTTAGAAATGCACTTTTCACATCCATTTGAAAAAGTTTGAAATTCATGTGACATGCATATGCTAAGAGTATTCTTATAGCTTCTAATCTAGCTACAGGTGCATATGTTTCATCATAATCTATACCTTCTTCCTGATTATATCCTTTTGCAACTAGTCTTGCTTTATTCCTGGTTATTAACCCTTGTTCATCTAATTTATTTCTAAATACCCATTTGCTGCCTATGACTGGATGATTTTTGGGTCTAGGTACTAGGTTCCATACCTTATTTCTCTCAAATTGGTTGAGTTCCTCTTGCATGGAAATTACCCGACTTTCATCATTAAGAGCCTCATCAATGTTTTTAGGCTCAATTTGTGAAATAAAAGCAATGTCAGTGACTAAATACTTGAAATGAGATCCAGTACTTACTCCCCTTGATAGATCACCAATTATTTGCTCTTTTGGATGATCTTTTTTCATTCTCCATCCTTTTGGAAGTTCTTGCTCCATTTGTTCTTGATTTTGAGGTAGTAAATTTTCTTGATCATTTTCTTCTTTTCCATTTTCATTGACAAGTTTTTCCATATTCTCTACAACATCATCAAGAGCACTACCTTTCACAAGATCAAGTCTACTAGATTCATTAAAAACAACATGCATGGATTCTTCCACTGTTAATTATCTTTTATTAAATACTCTATATGCTTTGCTGGTTCTAGAGTGTCCTAAAAAGATACCTTCATCAGACTTAGAGGCAAAATTTCCAAGATTGTCCTTGGTGCTCAATATAAAACACTTGCATCCAAATAATCTAAAGTATGATACCAAGGGCTTTCTTCCATTCCATAGCTCAAATGAGGTTTTGTTTAAAAGAGGTCTTTTGAAAACTCGATTTGAAATAGAACATGCAGTGTTTGTGGCTTCTGCCCAAAAATAAGTTGGTAATTCATATTCATTAAGCATTGTTCTTGCCATTTCAATTAATGTTCGATTTTTCCTTTCAACTACCCCATTTTGTTAAGGTGTCCTAGGAGATGAGAAATTATGTGAAATGCCATGTTCAAGACACAAACTTTCAAAGTTTTCATTTTCAAATTCTTTCCCATGATCACTTTTTATTTTTGAAATGCAGTACCCTTTTTCATTTTGAACTCTTTTAGCCAAGTTTTTGAAATTTTCAAAAGCATCACTCTTTTGAGCTAAGAAAATTACCCAAGTAAATTTAGAGTAATCATCTACGATGACAAATGCATAATGTTTTCCTCCTAAGCTAGCAATCCTAGTAGGTCCAAATAAGTCTAAATGCAGGAGTTGAAGAGGTTTTGAAGTACTTACTATGTTTTTGGCTTTGAAAGATGACTTGCGTTGCTTTCCTCTTTGACAAGGATCACATGTCTTGCCTTTTTCATATTTAACTCTTGGTAATCCTTTTACTAGCTCTCCTGTGCTGAGACTTTGTATTAAATCTATGTTAGCATGACCAAGTCTTCTATGCCACAACCAAGATTCATCACTAGTAGTCACAAGACACTTAGAGGAATGGTTAGATAGTTCATGTAAGTTTATTATGTACGTATTGATATCTCTATTTCCTTTAAATATTTCTTGACCATCAATAGAGATTACAAGACATTCATTTGAAGTGAAGATTACTTTGTTTCCTTTATCACATAATTGACTTACACTTAACAAGTTATGTTTCAGGCCATCAACAAGTAAAACCTCCTTAATAAAAGTAGTACCATTAACACCAATAGAACCAATGCCAAATACCTTACCCTTTGCATTGTTTCCAAAAGTAACTTTACCTCCATCAATACTTTTGATTTCATTGAAGAGTTCTTCATCTCCTGTCATATGCCTTGAGCATCCACTGTCTACTAGCCATGCATTTTTGTTTATTGTGGACTTGAGGCATACCTATAGAATTACAAATCAAGTATGATGTTTAGGTGCCCAAATGAGTTTGGGTCCTTGGGGGTTAGCACATGAAGGTTCCCAATGAGCCTTCCTTATCCAGCAATTTTTATTTATATGACCCATTTTCATACAGTAATTACATTGTTTAGGTGTAAACTTGCTTTTTGGTCTTACAATGTATTTGAATGCCATAATTTGATTAGACTGATTTTGAGAACAATGGCATGCACAATCATGATTAATTTGTATTTTTCTAGATACATTCTTCCTATATATAAATGCATGATTCTTTTTTTGTATAGAGGGTTTAACATTCTTATTTCTTGGTGCAGTTTTAACAGGTGTGGAGATGTTATGTTCTTTAGACTTAACAAATATTGTTTTGTTAGAAGATGATGATGTGTCCTTAAACCCTAGACCATGTCTAACTAAAGGTGGTCTTTGAGACACAATGAGAGTATCTAAGCTCTCTTTACCCTTGTGAAATTTAGAAATGGAATTTCTAAGTTCCTCAACTTCATTTTTCAAAGTATTATTTTCTTTTAACAGTGAAGCTATTGAGGGTCTTGATGAGTATTCATCTAATGACTTTTGAAGAGATTCATTAGATGATTTAAGCTTTATGTTCTCTTTTTCTAAACCATCTATCTTATTTTTCAAATTAGAGATATTATTTCTATAGGTACAAAATTTAGTTCTATATTTCTCTAATTCTATATTTAATTCTTCTATTAGGCTTTGCTCATCATCATCATCATCACTATCACTATTACTATCATTATCACTACTATCATTATTGAAAGAGTATGAGTGTAGTGATCTTACTTTGTCCGAGACGTGATCCTCAATAGCCATAAAGCATAGGTTGACCTCTTAACTTTCATTATCATCTTTTTCACTTGAAGAGCTTTCGTCATCCCATGTGGCTTTATGACCTTTCTCCCCATTGTCTCGTTGGTATTTGCTCTTATGCTTCTTGAGCCTTGGACATTGTGGTTTGATATGTCCTTTCTTTCCACATTCATAGCATTTTACCTCTTCCTTAATTCTATGTGTATCATTAGAAGTTTGTTTGAGGTTTCTTTGCCTGAATTTTCTGGAATTGCTCATTTTCTTCTCAATGATTCTTTTTAATCTCCTTGAAAGCATAACGATGTCCTCATTTTCATCATCACTCATTTCTTCATCATCTTCACTTTCATCATCATCACTCATGAATACTGATGTGCTGAGTGCTAAGGGTTTTCTTTTCTCTGGCTCTGCTTCAAGTTCTCTATCTCTCTTTACTGCCATCTCATGTGTGAGAAGCTTGCCAATCAGCACATCAGTATTCATGATGCTCATATCTTCATTTGCTTCTTCTATGCCAGCAACTCTTGAACCATAGTCTTTAAGAGGAAGACTTCTCAGGATTTTATTGTTTACATCTTCCAAACTCAGATGCTTCCCAAGTTTCCTCATTCCATTTATAATGGATAGAAGACGGTTGGTCATGTCAGTGATCGACTCATTGGATTTCATCTTGAAGAGCTCATATTCTGAGGTTAGAAGTTGAATATTCTTGGATTTGAGTTGCTTAGTTCCCTCATGATAGTTCTCCAATGTCTTCCACATGCTCTATGCTGTTGAGCAGCGTTGTATTCTCCCACATTCTTCAATAGATAATGAGCTTGATAGAATTGTCATTGCCTTCTTGTTTTTGAAATTTGCTCTTCTTTGGGGCTCTGTTCAATCATCTCTTGATAGGATTTCCTCTTCACCATCAGCTCCTCTTCTGGTTGGTGGTTTCCATTCTTTTTGTACACTATCCCAGACTTCAATTCCTTCACTATCCATGTATGTCTCCATCCTAAACTTCCAATGGGCATAATTTGCTCCATCAAAGTAAGGTTTGAGACTCTGGAATCCTTCACTGGCCATATGTTACTCTTTACTAGCATTTTTTAGGCTTCGATGCTAGACATGGCTCTGATACCAATTGTTACCCAGATATTAGACCAAGAAGGGGGGGTTGAATTGGAGTTTCAAAAAATTAAACTTTAAAGTGCAGAAATAAATAGTTAATTTTAGGGAGGATAGAGAAAATCAGAGCCAAAGATTTATAGAGGTTCGGGTGTTAACAAACCCTACTCCTCTCCCCAATCGCAATTGGGAGTTTCACTAACACACTAAGTGTTACAATGGAGTTTTACAAGCTCACTCCCAACTATGGTGTTTCTCACAATGGCTCACACCTAACCCAGAAATCCCTTGTGTTTTAATGGCTCACACAATAAC
This sequence comes from Triadica sebifera, assembly GCA_023653625.1. Lineage (NCBI taxonomy): Eukaryota > Viridiplantae > Streptophyta > Magnoliopsida > Malpighiales > Euphorbiaceae > Triadica > Triadica sebifera. Next base: position 116,987 of record CM042899.1, on the reverse strand, counting down.
CAATTCCTTGTGTTTTACAGGCTCACACAAACAACCTATACCTTGTGTTTTACAGGCTCACACAAACAACCTATACTTTGTGTTTTACAGGTTCACACAAATAACCTACACTTTGTGTTTTACAGGCTCACACAAACAACCTATACTTTGTGTTTTGGAGGTTTACACAACTAACCCTTACAAGTGTTCTACTCTTAACCCAAAACTACCCAAAGCTCACTTGAGTAAAGATTACAGAGAGAACCACTTATAAATCTTTATTGCTCAAATATGAGGAGCAAAAAGATTTTTACAGAGAATTGATTTGGTCTCAAAGTATGAAAGTACAAGATAGCTTGTGATTTGAAGTATATGCTAATCTTTTGTTTTTCTTATCATTCTCTTGTTCCTTAATGCATAAATGACTTTCATTTATACTCCCATGGCTGAATATAGTCGTTGGGGTGCATTAAATAAGAAACTAGCCGTTGTACCAACCAAAAAATCGTGCCTGACATTTTTCTCTTTCATTGGTCACGGGCGTGAATATGCTTGTCAAGGGGGTGACAGTTCTTCCCAAGCCATGACTGAAGTGGTGACCCTGGTCGTGAAGCTCTCTGGGATGTATTGACATATAGGGTCACGGGTGTGACATTAATCCTTCACAAGCGTGACATTCTTCCTAGCCATGAGCCAAGTGGTGACTCTGGTCGTGAAGCTCTCTGGATGAAATTACATGAAGCTTCACGGGGGTGACTGAAATGCTTACTTCACGGTTTGTTTTTTTCTTCATGGCCGTGAACTTCAAATGTTGGTTTTGGTAACGGTTAGCTTCCTTCACGGGAGTGACTCCTAGAGTCACGACAGTGAACATGCTACTTGATTTTTGTTTCTCAAGGATTATTCTTCCAATTCTCCATTCTTGCTATTTTAATTCATGTCCTGTATAATACACTTAAAAACAAGTATGTTAAATACAATATTGCTATATTATTTGTTATCATCAAAATGACAGAAATACCCCTCAAGGTTTAGCAATCTAGGTTTATGGTATCCTAGAAATTCATCCTTTTATATTTTAGGATATTCAACTGCAGACTATGCTGGCAGTCTTTTAGATAGAAAAAGTACTTCAGGTACTTGTCACTTTATTGGAGAATGCTTAGTTTCTTGGTTTAGCAAGAAACAAGTTTCAGTAGCTCTTTCAACTGCTGAAGCAGAGTATGTAGCAGCAGGATGTTGTACACAAATCCTTTGGATGAAACAATAACTTAAAGATTATGGTCATAGTTTGAACCATATACCTATTAGATGTGACAATACAAGTTCTATAAATCTCTCTAAGAATCCCATTCAACATTCTAAAAGTAAGCATATTGACATTAGACATCATTTTATTAGAGATCATATTCAATATGGAGATGTTGTATTGGAATTTATAAGCACAGAAAATCAATTGGCAGATATATTCACTAAGTCTCTAAATGAGGAAAGATTTAATATCATAAGAAGAGAGCTTGGTATGATTGATGGATTAACTTTGTGATTGCCAAATTGTCAAACCTTAAGTGATAATCTTGTTTTTGTATCAACTTACTAGATATGAGGTAGTAAATTTGATGAAATTTTTGTTATAAGGGATAGAATCTTCATAGAAATGCTTTAGTCTTGTTTTAGGACTTAATTTTATTTCATGAGAATTTTAGGTAGTTCACGACTGTGACATATGTTCATGCCCGTGAACTAAGTTGCCAAAAGAACCAGTAGCTTTCACGACTTGTTTCACGACTTGGTTCACGACTTACAGTAGTGAAACCTATGTTCATGACATACAGTAGTGAAACCTATGTTCAAGACTTACAATAGTGAAACCTATGTTCACGACTTCATTCACCCCCGTGAAACACGTAGTTCATGCCCGTGACGCATTTCACGCTCGTGAACATTTCTACACAAAATCTTACAGAAGCGTTCACACTTTGTGTAACGCTTTGTTTCACGGTCATAAGTAGTGAAATTCAACACTTCACGCTCGTGAAATATTTTTTACCACCGTGAAAGTTCCTCATTCACGCCTGTGACCTTCAAATGTCACGACCGTGATCAATTTCACGCCTTTCTTCACAGGTAGAGCACCCTTTCAGCAAACCGTGAACACGACACTTCACGCCCTTGACTACGTTTTTCACGCCCGTGAAGAGGTCGGCTATATAACATTTCTGCCGATTATTTTTTACATTTCAACTCTACAACTTCTTGCAACTGTGCTCATTTACACATATTCAATGAGTTATTGAAGATTCCGGCCCCTAAGTCACAAAAGTTTCCTATAAATACCATCAAAAGTCCATTCCTTCATCAAAAATCATACTCATTTAGGGTGTTTCTCAAATTTCTGTCAAATATTTTCCCAAACTTCACAAAGTTCACCTCTTCAAATTCAAATGGAGACTGCCTCATCAAAAGGAAAAAGAAAGAAGTCTCTTGCTCCCAGGAGGTACGCAGATTACCTCATGAACAGAATTCTGGAGCAATGCCATCCCCGGTACTCCACATTGAAGAAAAGGCCTCTCCTTCCATCGAGGTCTTTTGAATGGCAAACTGTCTGAACTCTCGGGCTATGTGTTAGGCTAGATGGTAGCCTAAATTTGCATATTTTCTTGTTTATTTTCTTTGTTGTTTTGTTGTTTTGTTTGTTGTATTTCCTTTCTAACTCTTATTTCCTTTGGTGTGTATTTCTTTTTTAACAATCAAATATATTTGTTTTCTTTATCTTTTGGTATCTTTATATTCTTTTTGATTGATGACAAAAGGGGGAGAACCTAGCAATATATTAAATGAATTCTTTTGAATCAAAAATAAGAACCTATAAATACATTGACATTGAGTTAGGTTAGGAGAAATTAGAAATACTCAAACTTTGATTCAAAATTAATATGCAAGTACGAAATTGAGAAATTGAGCTTTATATACAGTAGATATATCTTAAGTATACTTTGCATATACCTTATTGCAAGTTACATAAATGAATATGCCATGATATACTCTAAAATATACCTTACATATACTTCATGCCTTAAAAAGAATTTTGGTATATATTGGATATACTTTGCATATAACTTGCATATACTTAAAAATCAGAAAGTTTATTTCAATGCTAAATCATTCTTTACAATTCTTGCATGTTATTAATTTTTTATCCCAAGTATCTTTTGAGGGGGAGGCTTCTCAAAAGCACATATTGCTATATTATTTGTCATCGTCAAAAAATGGGAGATTGTTAAACCTTGAAGGGTATTTCCGTCATTTTGATGATAACAAATAAAATAGCAATATTGTATTTAACATACTTGTTTTCTAAGTTCATTAAATAGGGTACGGAATAAAATAGCAAGAATATAAAATGGAAGAATAATCCTTAAAAGACAAAATTAAGGAAGTAGCATGTTCACGCCCGTGACCCTATGTGTCACGCCCGTGAAAGAGCTAACCGTCACCAAAACCAACATTTGAAGTTCACGGCCATGAAGGAAGACACAAACTGTGAAATGTACATTTAAGTCACGCCTGTGAATTATAATGTCACGCCCGTGAATTTTCATGGCATTTTCATCCAGAGAGCTTCACGACCAAAGTCACCACTTGGATCACGGCTGGGAAGTTTGTCACGCCAGTGAAGATGTATGTCACGCCTGTGACCCAATGTTTCAAAACTTTCCAGAGAGCTATGACCAAGGTCACCACTTTAGTCACGGCTTGGGAAGAACAGTCACGCCCGTGACAAACATAGTCACGCCCATGAATGATGAAAGAGAAAAATATCAGGAACAATTATTTGGTTGGTACAATGGCTAGTTTCATATTAAATGCACCCTAACGGCTATAATCAGCCAATGGAGTATAAATGGAAGTTATTTATGCATTCAGTAAAAGAGGATAGTAAATACTTTGAATCAAAATCTTATTACAAGCTATTTGTTCATTCAATACTTTGAGAACCAATATCTATTCTCTGTAAAAATATTTTTGCTCATCATTTATTCAGCAATAAAGATTTGTGAGTGTTTCTCTCTGTAATCATTTATTAATCAAGTGAGTTTTGGGTATTTCTGGGTTAAGAGTAGAACACTTGTAAGGGTTAGTTGTGTGAGCCTTTAAAACACAAATTAAAGGTTGTTTGCGTGAGCCTGTAAAAACACAAAGTAAAGGTTGTTTGTGTGAACCTGTAAAAACACAAAGTAAAGGTTGTTTGTGTGATCCTGTAAAACACAAGGAATTGGTTATTGTGTGAGCCATTAAAACACAAGGGATTTCTGGGTTAGGTGTGAGCCATTGTGAGAAACACCATCGTTGGGAATGAGCTTGTAAAACTCCATTGTAACATTTAGTGCGTTAGTGAAACTCCCAATTGTGATTGGGGAGAGGAGTAGGGTTTGTTAACACCCGAACCGCTATAAAAATTCTTGTGTCAAATTTCTCTATCCCTCCTAAAATTAATTTTTATTTCCGCACTTTAAAGTTTAATTTTTGAAACTCCAATTCAATCCCCCTTCTTAGCTTAATATCTGGGCAACAAATAGAAAGGGTTGTTATTTGACTATTAATGGCAATGGCTGCTTTATATGGTTGATTGATATTTTTTATGGAACTAGTGCATTATGCAATGTAATTTATATTATTTGTTGCCCAGATATTAAGCCAAGAAGGGGGGTTGAATTGGAGTTTCAAAAAATTAAACTTTAAAGTGCGAAAATAAAAAAAATTAATTTTAGGAGGGATAGAGAAATTTGACACAAGGATTTTTATAGAGGTTCGGGTGTTAGCAAACCCTACTCCTCTCCCCAATCGCAATTGGGAGTTTCACTAACACACTAAGTGTTACAATGGAGTTTTACAAGTTCACTCCCAACTATGGTGTTTCTCACAATGGCTCACACCTAACCCAGAAATCCCTTGTGTTTTAATGGCTCATACAATAACCAATTCCTTATGTTTTACAGGCTCACACAAACAACCTTTTATCTAGTGTTTTACAGGCTCACACAAACAACATTTACTTTGTGTTTTAAAGGTTCACACAAATAACCTTTACTTTGTGTTTTAAAGGCTCACACAACTAACCCTTACAAGTGTTCTACTCTTAACCCAGAAATACCCAAAAACTCAATTGAGTAATAAATAATTACAGAGAAAAAAACTCACAAATCTATATTGCTCAATAAATGAAGAGCAAAAAGATTTTTACAGAGAATAGATATTGGTTCTCAAAGTATTAAATGTACAAATCGCTTGTAATAAGATTTTGATTCAAAGTATTTGCTATCCTTTCCTACTGAGTGCATAAATGACTTCCATATATACTCATTTGGCTGATTATAACCGTTAGGGTGCATTTAATATGGAACTAGTCGTTGTACCAACCAAATAATCGCGCCTGACATTTTTCTCTTTCATCATTCACGGGCGTGACTATGTTTGTCACAGGCGTGACATTTCTTCCCAAGCCGTGACTGAATTGGTGACCTTGGTCGTGAAGCTCTCTGGAATTTTTTGAAACAATGGGTCACGGGCATGACATACAACTTCACGAGCGTGACAAACTTCCCAGCCATGATCCAAGTGGTGACTTTGGTCGTGAAGCTCTCTGGATGAAAATGCCATGAACATTCACGGGCGTGACATTTCAATTCACGGGCGTGACTTAAATGTCCATTTCATGGTTTGTTCTTCCTTCATGGTCGTGAACTTCAAATGTTGGTTTTGGTAACAATTAGCTCTTTCACAGGCGTGACACATAGGGTCACGGGCGTGAACATGCTACTTCCTTAATTTTGTCTTTCAAGGATTATTCTTCCAATCTCCATTCTTACTATTTTCTTCCATACCCTATTTAATAGACTTAGAAAACAAGTATGTTAAATACAATATTGCTATTTTATTTATTATCATCAAAATGACAGAAATACCCCTCAAGGTTTAACAATCTCCCCCTTTTTGATGGTGACAAATAATCTAGCAATATGTGCTTTTGAGAAGTCTCCCCCTCAAAAGATACTTAGGATAAAAATGATGAAATGCAAGAATTGTAGAGAATGATGTATCATTGAAATAAACTTACTAGTTTTTAAGTATATGCAAGTTATATGTGAAGTATATCCAATATATACCCAAATTCTTTTTAAGACATGAAGTATATGTAAGGTATACTTAAAGTACGTCATGGCATATTCATTTATGTAACTTGCATTAAAGTATATGCAAAGTATACATAAGATATATCTAATGTGTATAAAGCTCAATTTCTCAATTTCATACTTGCATATTAATTTTGAATTAAAGTTTGAGTATTTCTAATTTCTCCTAACCTAACTCAATGTCAATGTATTTGTAGGTTCTGATTTTTTATTCAAATAATTCATTTAATATATTGCTAGGTTCTCCCCCTTTTGTCATCAATCAAAAAGAATATAAAGATACTAAAGGATAGACAAAGCAAATATATTTGATAAAAAAAATACACACCAAAGTTAATTAAAGTTTATAAAGGAAATACAATCAAACAAAAACAACAAAACAACAAAGAAAATAAACAAGCAACCACGCAAATTTAGGCTACCATCTAGCCTAACACCTAGCCGGACATCCTATCTCGAAGTCTGGCAACCTTTGCCTCAAGGTTGTCCATCCGCGACACCATGAAGTCTTTGAGGTTTTCCAACCTCACGTCCATCGAAGCCTGCAGCTACTCAAAATGTGGTGCCAAGAGGTCAACCACCTGCTGTGCTAAATTCAGTGTGGAAGCCGAGGATTGTCCGATGTCCTGCTCAACCGCTGGAGGTGCTTCCTCAACCCGACCCCTTTTCTTCTGCTGGATCCCTTGGAGGCAGGCTTTGAAATCCTCCGTATCATTGTCTTCCCAGATTATCTCCCCAGCAGTATCTGTGAAGCAGTTGAAAATATTGTTCTCGTGAACAATTCTGACAGCCACTCCAATCTTTATGAAGGACTCGACATCCAATTGATCTCGATGATGCCCAGGGATGAGATTGAAATGATGCTCATCTAGCTTCAAATAGCCAAGCTTCAAAGCTATGTGGGTGACATAACCACCAATGAGTATATCTCCTGTGGGTTTTGTGGTGATGGACAGAAGATGGTTTGCAAACCATCTAGAAAGTGCCACGGTGAGTCCTCTTCTAGCCATCTCAAATAGGAAGAGCTCCAATTTCCTGATGGTCCCATTGCTTTCTCCCCAAGCAAATATGTTATAGGTCAGGAACCTATGCAAATATTTGTGCACTGGGGACCTGAGATGAGTGCTCTTGGTCTTCTTGACATCCCAGCTGCAATCGGTGCCAAAATGGGTCCAAGCTCGAGTGGCGAAGAATTCTACTTCGCTGTCATTGAGGATGCCATCCGATGGTAAGTTGAATAATTCTCCAAATTCAGCAGCATTGAGGGTGTTTGGTTTGTCGCATAGTTGGAATTTCACCATTCCAGTAGGAGACACTTGCAAAGTGCTCAGGAATTCCAGTGTTGGCACCCTTAGTGTGAGCTGGTGAATCTCGACAAATTCTTTCAAGTGACAGGTCTGGAGTTGCTCTATCATAGACGTTTCTAGCCTGAGAGTTTAGACAGTTTTCCATTCAAAGGACCTCAATGAAAGAAGAGGCATTTTCTTCAATGTGGAGTATCAGGCATGGCATTGCTCCGGAATTCTATTCATGAGGTAATCTGCATACCTCCTAAGAGCATGAGACTTCTTTCTCTTTCCCTTTGATGAGGCAGTCTCCATTTGAGTTGAAGAAGTGAACTTTGTGAGGTTTGAGAAAAATATTTGACAGAAATTTGATAAAAACCCTAAATGAGTATGATTTTTGATGAAGGAATGGAATTTTGATGGTATTTATAGGAAAATTTTGTGACTTGGGGGCCGGAATCTTCGATAACTCATTGAATGTGTGTAAATGAGAGCAGTTTCAAGGAGTTGAAAGGTTGAAATGAGAAAAATAACCGGCTGTTCTCTTATATGCACGTTGCATTCACGGGTGTGAAATGATTGTTCACGGGCGTGAATGGTCGTGTTCACAGTTTGCTAAAGGAGTACTCTACCCGTGAACAAAGGCGTGAATATGTTCACGATCATGACCTTTGAATGTCATGGGCGTGAATGATGAACTGTCATGGGGGTGAAACAATAGTCACGGGCGTGAAAGGTTGAATTTCACTACTTATGCCTGTGAAGCAAGGCGTGACTCAAGGCGTGAACGCCTCTATGTGTTTTGGGGGTGCAAATGTTCACGGACGTGAAAATTTGTCACGGGCGTGAACAGGTCTTTTCACGAGAGTGAATGAAGCCGTGAAAATATGCTTAACCACTTGAAGTCGTGAACAATGTTGTGAATCAAGTCATGAATGACACTGCCTCTTTTGGCTATTTAAGTCACGGGCGTGAACATAGGTCACAGGCTTGACTTCCCTTAAATTTTCATAAAATAAAATTAAGTCCTAAAACAAGACTAAATCATTTCAATAAAGATTCTATCCCTTATAACATAAAATTTTCATCAAATTTACTACCTTATATCCAATGATATGATACAAAATTTATCATTTATAATTTTGCAATCATAAGGTTAATCCATCAATCATACCAAGTTCTCTTCTAATAAAATTAAATCTTTCTTCATTTAGAGACTTAGCAAAATATCTGCCAATTGATTTTCTGTGCTTATAAATTCTAATGCAACATCTCCATATTGAACATGATCTCTAATAAAGTGGTGTCTAATGTCAATATGCTTACTTCTTGAGTGTTGAATAGGATTCTTTGAAAGATTTATAACACTTGTATTGTCACATTTAATAGGTATATGGTTCATATCATGACCATAGTCCTTAAGTTGTTGTTTCATCTAAAGAATTTGAGTACAACAACATCCAACTGCTACATACTTTGCTTCAGCAGTTGAAAGAGCAACTGAAACTTGTTTCTTACTAAACCAAGAAACTAAGCATTCTCCGATAAAGTGACAAGTACCTGAAGTACTTTTTCTATTTAAAAGACTACCAACATAGTCTGCATCTGAATATCCTATAATATAAAAGGATGAATTTCTAGGATACCATAAACCTAGATGCAATGATCCATGTAAATATCTTAGAATCCTTTTTATTGTATTTAAATGAGATTCTTTAGAACATGATTGAAATTGTGCACACAAGCAAACACTATACATTATATTGGGTCTAGATACAGTAAGATATAAAAGAGATCCAATCATACCTCTATAAAGCTTTTCATTAATGCTCTTACCCTTTTCATCCTTGTCTAATTTTGCTGATGTGCTCATAGGAGTCTTGGCATTCTTGCATCCTTCCATACCAAATTTCTTAATTAAATCTTTGGAATATTTGGATTGGTTGATGAATATGCCATCATTGCTTTGTTTTATTTGTAGACCAAGGAAATACTTAAGCTCTCCCATCATGCTCATTTCAAATTCCCTAGTCATGCACTTAGCAAATTCTTGACAAAGCAACTCATTAGTAGAACCAAATATTATATCATCAACATAAATTTGAACAATTAGTATATCATGCTGATGCTTTTTAATGAATAATGTGGTGTCAACATTTCCCTTTGTAAAGCTATTTTCTAATAGAAAAGAACTTAGCCTATCATACTAAGCTCTTGGGGTTTGCTTCAAACCATATAAAGCTTTTGAAAGTTTAAAAACATGATTTGGCAAATCATAGCTTTCAAAGCCTGGTGGTTGTTCTACATTCACTTCTTCTTCTATATAACCATTTAGAAATGCACTTTTCACATCCATTTGAAAGAGTTTGAAATTCATGTGACATGCATATGCTAAGAGTATTCTTATGGCTTCTAATCTAGCTACAGGTGCATAGGTTTCATCATAATCTATACCTTTTTCTTGATTATATCCTTTTGCAACTAATCTAGCCTTATTCCTAGTTATTGAACCTTGTTCATCTAGTTTATTTCTAAATACCCATTTGTTACCTATAATTTGATGGTCCTTGGGTCTAGGTACTAAGGTCCATACCTTACTTCTCTCAAATTGGTTGAGTTCCTCTTGCATGGTAATTACCCAACTTTCATCATTAAGAGCCTCATCAACATTTTTAAGCTCAATTTGAGAAATAAAAGCAATGTCAGTGACTAAATATTTGAAATGAGATCTAGTACTTACTCCCCTTGAGAGATCACCAATGATTTGCTCTTTTGGATGATCTTTCGTCATTCTCCATTCTTTTGGGAGTTCTTGTTCGTTTTCCTCTTGAGTTTGTGGTAGAGAATCATTTTGATGTGAATTTTCTTGATCATTTTCTTCTTTCCCATTTCGAAGATGAAGTCTTTCCATATTACCTACAACATCATCAAGAACACTACCTTTCACAAGATCAAGTCTACTAGATTCATTAAAAACAACATGCATGGATTCTTCAAGAGTTAATGATCTTTTGTTAAATTCTCTATAGGCTTTGCTATTTGTAGAGTATCCTAAAAAGATACCTTCATCAGATTTAGAGGCAAATTTTCTAAAATTGTCCTTGGTATTCAATATGAAGCACTTGTATCCAAATACTCTAAATTATGATATCAAGGGCTTTCTTCCATTCCGTAGCTCAAATGAGGTTTTGTTTAAAAGAGTTCTTTTGAAAACTCGATTTGAAATATAACATGCAGTGTTTGTGGCTTCTGCCCAAAAGTAAGTTGGTAAATCATATTCATTGAGCATTGTTCTAGCCATTTCAATTAAAGTTCGATTTTTCTTTTCAACTACCCCATTTTGTTGAGGTGTCCTAGGAGATGAGAAATTATGTGAAATGCCATGTTCAAGACAAAAGCTTTCAATGTTTTTATTTTTAAATTCTTTGCCATGATCACTTCTTATCTTTGAAATACAGTACCCTTTTTCATTTTGAACTCTTTTAGCAAAGTTTTTCAAATTTTCAAAAGCATCACTCTTTTGAGCTAAGAAAATTGCCCAAGTAAATCTAGAGTAATCATCTACGATGACAAATGCATAATATTTTCCTCCTAAGCTAGCAATTCTAGTAGGTCCGAATAAGTCTAAATGCAGGAGTTGAAGAGGTTTTGAGGTACTTACTATGTTTTTGGCTTTGAAGGATGACTTGTGTTGCTTTCCTCTTTGGCAAGGTTCACATGTCTTGCCTTTTTCATATTTAACTCTTGGCAGTCCTTTTACTAGTTCTCCTGTGCTGAGGCTTTGTATTAAGTCCATATTAGCATGACCAAGCCTTCTATGCCACAACCAAGATTCATCACTAGTAGTCACAAGACACTTAGGGGAATGGTTAGATAGTTCATGTAAGTTTATTATGTATGTATTGACATCTCTAATTCCTTTAAATATCTCCTGACCATCGATAGTGATCACAAGACATTCATTGGAAGTAAAGATTACTTTGTTTCCTTTATCGCATAATTGACTTACACTTAACAAGTTATGTTTCAAGCCATCAACAAGTAAGACATCTTTAATAAAAGAAGTGCCATTAATACCAATAGAACCAATGCCAATTACCTTACCATTAGCATTATTTCCAAAGGTAACTTTACCTCCATTAATACTTTTGATTTTATTGAAAATTTCTTTGTCTCCTGTCATATGTCTTGAGCATCCACTGTCTACTAGCCAAGCATTTTTGTTTATTGTGGACTTGAGGCATACCTATAGAATCACAGTTAAAGTATGATTTTTAGGCACCCAAATGAGCTTGGGTCCTTGGGGGTTAGTACATGAAGGTTCCCAATGAGCCTTCCTTATCCAGCAATGTTTATTTATGTGACCCATTTTCATGCAATAATTACATTGTTTTGGTCTAAACTTGTTTTCTGGTCTTACAAGATTTTTGAATACCATATTTCTATCAAACTTATTTTGAGAATGATGACATGCATAGTTATGATTAATTGTTGATTTTCTAGATGCATGCTTCCTATACATAAAGGCATGATTATTCTTTTTATGTATGGAAGGTTTAATATGCTTATTTCTTGGTGTTGTTCCAACAAGTGTGGAGATGTGAGGTTCATTTGACTTAACAAAGATGGTTTTGTGAGAAAATGATGATGTTACCTTAAATCCTAGACCATGTCTAATTAAGGGTGATCTTTGAGACACAATGAGAGTATCTAAGCTCTCTTTACCTTTGTGAAATTTTGAAATGGAATTCCTAAGTTCCTCGACTTCATTTTTCAAAGTATTATTTTCTTTTAGCAAGGAAGCAGTTGATGGTTTTGATGAGTATTCATCTAATGACTTTTGGAGAGATTCATTAGATGAATTAAGCTTTATGTTTTCCTTTTCTAAATCATCTATCTTACTTTTTAAATTAGAGATGTTATTTCTATAACAACTAAATTTACTTCTATATTTCTCTAGTTCTAGATTTAATTCTTCTATTAAGCTTTGCTCATCATCATCATCATCATCACTATCATCATCATTATCACTACTATCATTGTTCAAAGAGTATGAGTGTAGTGATCTTACCTTATTCGAGACATGATCTTCAATAGCCATGAAGCATAGGTTGACCTCTTCGCTTTCATTATCATCTTTTTCACATGAAGAGCTTTTGTCATCCTATGTGGCTTTGTGACCTTTCTCCCCATTGTCTCTTTGGTATTTTCTCTTATGCTTCTTGAGCCTTGGACATTCTGGTTTGATATGTCCTTTCTTTCCACACTCATAGCATTTTACCTCTTCCTTACTTCTTTGTGCATCATTAGAAGTTTGTTTGAGGATTCTTTGCTTGAATTTTCTGAAGCTGCTCATTTTCTTCTCAATGATTCTTTTTAGTCTCCTTGAAAGCATAGCAATGTCCTCATTTTCATCAACACTCATTTCTTCACCATCTTCACTTTTTTCTTGCGATTTTGAAGTAAAGGCTTTGAGTGCTAAGGGCTTTCTTTTCTCTGGCTCTGCTTCAAGCTCTCTATCTCTTTTCACCGCCATTTCATTTGTGAGAAGTTTGCCAATCAGCACATCAATATTCATGATGCTCATGTCTTCATTTTCTTTTTCTATGCCAGCAACTCTTGAACCATAGTCTTTAAGAGGAAGACTTCTCAGGATTTTTTTATTTACATCTTCTAGGCTCAGATGCTTCCCAAGTTTCCTCATTCCATTTATAATGGCTAGAAGGCGGTTGGTCATGTCAGTGATTGACTCATTGGATTTCATCTTGAAGATTTCATATTCTGATGTAAGAAGTTGAATCTTCTTGGATTTGACTTGCTTAGTTCCATTATGATAGTTTTCCAATGTCTTCCACATGTTGTATGCTATTGGGCAGTGTTGTATTCTTCCACATTCTTCAATAGATAATGAGCTTGAATACTCACAAATATTTATTGCTCAATAAATAAAGAGCAAAAAGATTTTTACAGAGAATAGATATTGGTTATCAAAGTATTGAATGTACAAATCGCTTGTAATAAGATTTTGATTCAAAGTATTTGCTATCCTCTCCTATTGAATGTGTTGCCCAGATATTAAGCCAAGAAGGGGGGTTGAATTGGAGTTTTAAAAATTAAACTTTAAGGTGTGGAAATAAATAATTAATTTTAGGAGGGATAGAGAAAATTTGACACACAGATTTATAGAGGTTCGGGTGTTAACAAACCCTACTCCTCTCCCCAATCGCAATTGGGAGTTTCACTAACACACTAAGTGTTACAATGGAGTTTTACAAGCTCACTCCCAACTATGGTGTTTCTCACAATGGCTCACACCTAACCCACAAATCCCTTGTCTTTTAATGGCTCACACAATAACCAATTCCTTGTGTTTTTACAGGCTCACACAGCAACCTACACTTTGTGTTTTACAGGCTCACACAAACAACCTACACTTTGTGTTTTACAGGCTCACACAAATAACCTACACTTTGTGTTTTACAGGCTCACACAAATAACCTACACTTTGTGTTTTACAGGCTCACACAAACAACCTTTTAATTTGTGTTTTGGAGGTTCACACAATTAACCCTTACAAGTGTTCTACTCTTAACCCAGAACTACCCAAAGCTCACTTGATTAAAGATTACAGAGAGAACCACTTATAAATCTTTATTGCTCAAATATGAGGAGCAAAAAGATTTTTACAGAGAATAAATTTGTTCTCAAAGTATGGAAGTACAAGATAGCTTGTGATTTGAAGTATATGCTAATCTTTTGTTTTATTTATCATTCTCTCTTCATTTCTCTTTTTCTTAATGCATAAATGACTTCCATTTATACTCCCATGGCTGAATATAGCCGTTGGGATGCATTAAATAAGAAACTAGCCGTTGTACCAACCGAAAATCGTGCCTGACATTTTTCTCTTTCATTGTTCACGGGCGTGACTATGCTTGTCACGGGGGTGACAGCTCTTCCCAAGCCGTGACTGAAGTGGTGACCTTGGTCGTGAAGCTCTCTGGAATATTTTGACATATTGAGTCACGGGCATGACATACTCATTCACGGGCGTGACAATCTTCCCAGCTGTGATCCAAGTGGTGACTCTGGTCGTGAAGCTCTCTGGATGAAATTGCATGAACCTTCACGGGGATGACACCTTTTTTCACGGGGGTGATGAAATGCTTACTTCACGGTTTGTTTTTTCTTCATGGCCGTGAACTTCAAATGTTGGTTTTGGTAACGGTTAGCTTCCTTCACGGGAGTGACTCCTAGAGTCACGGCAGTGAACATGCTACTACTTGAATTTTGTTTCTCAAGGATTATACTTTCAATTCTCCATTCTTGCTATTTTAATTCATGTCCTGTATACTTACAAAAACAAGTATGTTAAATACAATATTGCTATATTATTTGTTATGATCAAAATGACAGAAATACCCCTCAAGGTTTAACAGAATGCATAAATGACTTCCATTTATACTCCCTTGGCTGATTATAGCCGTTAGGGTGCATTTAATATGAAACTAGTCGCTGTACCAACCAAATAATCGCGCCTAACATTTTTCTCTTTCATCATTCACGAGCGTGACTATGTTTGTCACGGGCATGACATTTCTTCCCAAGCCGTGACTGAAGTGGTGACCTTGGTCGCGAAGCTCTCTAGAATGTATTGAAACATTGAGTCACGGGCGTGACAAACTTCCCAGCCGTGATCCAAGTGGTGACTTTGGTGGTGAAGCTCTCTGGATGAAAATGCTATGAACATTCACGGGCGTGACATTTTAATTCACGGGCATGACTTAAATATCCATTTCACAGTTTGTTATTCCTTCATGGTCGTGAACTTCAAATGTTGGTTTTGGTAACGGTTAGCTCTTTCACGGGCGTGACACATAGGGTCACGGGCGTGAACATGCTACTTCTTTAATTTTTTCTTTTAAGGATTATTCTTCCAATCTCCATTCTTACTATTTTCTTCCATACCCTGTTTAATAGACTTAGAAAACAAGTATGTTAAATACAATATTGCTATTTTTTTTGTTATCATCAAAATGATGGAAATACCCCTCAAGGTTTAACATTCTTGATACATCTAATTCAGTCCTCAATATCAATAATAAAAAAAAAAGTTGGATAACCTAAAACCATCATATTTATGGCATTGTCATCTTGGCCATATAAATGGAAAGTGTATGACTAAGTTACATGAGAATGGTGACTTACAGTCATTTGATTATGAATTATATGATACATGTGAATTTTATTTATTAGTAAGGATGACAAAATAACCTTTTTTGTGGAAATGGTGAATGTGCCAATGGGATATTGGATGTTGTACATATAAATGTATGTGGACTAATGTTAGTGCATGCTAGAGGTGATTTTATCTATTTCATTACCTTTATTAATACTTACTCACTATTTGGGTACTTTTATATAATGAGATACAAATATAAAGCCTTTGAAAAGTTCAAAGATTTCATAAATAAAGTAGAGGAACAACTTGACAAAAGTATTAAAACATTTAGACCATATCGAGGTGGAGAATAGTTAAGTCAAGAGTTTCAAAGTTATCTAAGAGATGATGAGATTTGATCTCAATGGACTCCACCTTACACACCATAACACAATAGTATGGTTTAGAGGAGAAACTGAACATTATTAGATATGGTGAGGTCAATGATGATTTTTGCAAAACTACCTAAGTCCTTTTGGAGTCATGCACTAGAAACAGCTGTTTATATATTAAATAGAGTTCCTTTTAAGTTAGTTGATGTTACTCCATATGAGATATGGAATAACAATAGACCTATTCTTTCACACATGAAAGTACGAGGTTATCATGATGTTATAAAAGCTAGAAGCAAAGTTTGATAAATGTTTGTTTGTGGGATATCCAAAAGAGTAATTTGGATATCAATTTTACCACTTTTGGAACAAATGATATTTTTTACAAAGCATGATGTCTTCCTAGAGAAATAGTTTATTCTAAAAGAAGATAGTCAGAGCAAGCTTGAACTTGATTAAGTTCAAGATACTCAAACAGTTGTAAATGAACTGACAAAATTCGAATTTGTTACTCATACAGATGAAGTAACAACTACACCTTTTGAAACACAAGAACTTCTTAGATCTAGTAGGATACACATCATTCTAGAGAGATATGGATTTCTCATAAGTGAACAAAATGACAAATTTCTCATAGAAGATAATGAGATTACTACCTATGAAGAAGTTTTCAATAGTTCAGAATCTGACAGATGGTTAAAAGCCATATAGTTAGAGATGAATTCCATGTATAAAAACTAAGCATGGACTTTGGTTAACCCACTTAAAGGGATAAAACACATTGGATTCAAATGGGTTTTCAAGAAGAAGACCGACATGCAAACTAATATAGTTACCTATAAAGCTAGGCCAATACCTAAGAGACATCATCAAAGACAAGGAGTTGACTATTACGAAATATTTTCTCCAATATTCTAAGTCTTCTTGTAATTAGCGCCAACTCCATTGCATCTTTCTCCTTAGCACTTTAATTCTATTCTAATCCTATGTAATCAAATACCATTATTTTTTATAAGAAACTCTCAAGTTACATTTGGAGGGAGTGAGATGAGAAGAGAAATACAGTAGAAAATAGATAAGGTATGGACTCGCAGGTCCTATTTACCAAAAACATTTTTTTATGCATGATCAATCATATTGATCAAGCCCATAATCTTATCATCATACCATTTCATACACCCCTAGGATGTATTCTGTAATGCATAAATAAATGTAATATATTAAAATAGCAATTTGGGTTCCCTTTGTTTCAACTATTGAAATATGTTTGTGATTATTTGGCCTTTAATTAAACTCATCATACATCCACTATTTAATCTCATTAAATAATCATATGAATATTTAGAAATACTTTCTAAAAGGAAATTATGGAAATAAGACATACATTTGATCATATAAAAAAGTTTTCTAAAATTGTCTCATTTGCTAACTAGGCTACTGCCAAATTAATGCATGAAACATTTAAATCTGAATTTAATAATTAAATATCATTAAATATCAAATTCAAATATGACCAATAGTTAATTCATAATTAAATTACCTTAATTAGTTGTTAGTTTATGTCAAATAGGATTAAACAATCCTAGTTACAATTGCATACTAGAATCCTAATCAAACTAGGATTTAGAAAACATTTTTCTAATTCAATTCAATTTCAATTTGTAAATTTTATAAAATTTACATAATTCATTATCATAATTATAAGAAACATATAATCAGTTTAAACTAATTAAATTCGTTTATTAAATAATTTAAGTCATTAAAAACTTAATTAACAAACTAATTTCTCAAAATTGCCTAAATCGAATCATAATGAACTAGAATTCTCTAGGAACTTAAGCACAAATTTAATTTAACTTTAGCATACAATTGAAATTAAAATAATATCATGAATATCTCATAAATATGTAATTAAATTTCTGGTCATGAAGTTACATCACATTAAATTAAACAACACAAAATAGTCCCATCGCATGGTAAGGTTTTTGCTCAAATTACTAGTTTTGTTTATTCCATGATCAAAAATAATTTTTACATCACATTAGGTTTTTCCATAAATTGAAATACATTCTAAATATATCATAAATATTTTTGAATAATCAAATTAAAAAAATAAATTGGTGCAGCCCAAAAACAACTCACTCAGCAATACTATATTTCATTAACCCTAAAATTTCAGCAAAATGTATAATTTCAAATTTCATATCTAAATCAAATTTAAATTATTCCATTATCATCCAAAACATATAATATCATAATATTAACATGTTATTGAATTTAAAATAAAATTTTAGGCCAAATAGAATCAAATTCATCTTTAATGGAAAGATGGAATCTAAGTTGTTCTTTTTCAATTAATCTCTTTGAAACTTCGATTAAATCCAAATTTAATTTATATAGGGTTGCTTTGATACCACTGTTGGATTTTGAATATGCATCTAATATATATGTTAGTGAATATTTAAAATTTAATTGAACCAAAAACCCATGAAATGCCCTATATAATTTAAAATTGGAATAACCATTACATGAAAGAAGTAGAATTACTTTTTGATTGCAACTTCAATCTTCATGTTTTGAACTTTCCTTCTTGTTAGGTTATAGGAAACAACAACAATCCAAAGCTTATGGACTGAGCTAGTAGTATCCATGCAAATAAGAGAAAAAAATAACTTTAAAGGCTATGGGGTGATATACTAAGGTGCTAGCAATGGGAGAATTTCTTTGAAAGAGAAGAAGAAGAAAACAACTCTTATTTTCTCCAATGAGATAGCCTAATTTCTCAGCCTTAAATAGGATATTTATATGTCTACCAATCATAATTAGGGTTGGACACTTAAAACTCTACGCCTGGCTTCCTATTAGAGGCCATAAGTATACTCTTTTTCTATCAAGAGTGGTGAATTCTTTTTTGACTACTCAATTACCTTGATTATCTCATGTTATATCCAATCACAATCCTATGAGCAACTTTTGGAATGCAACAAGGAATGGAGTTAAAGTTTAGGATTTCGTATCCAAAATAACCTTAAACATCTCAAGTCTAAAGATACTTGTAACATTACTATGATGAGACTATAGCTGATATTGAATAGATATCCATATGATTGTCTCATAACAGGTCACCTAATGTACTTGGCTAATCTAGTAAGCATCTACATGTTAACTCTAAACACTCTAAACATCTCATATCTTCAGCTTATAAAATCGGTTGTTTGTCTTAACCAAAGAGTATAACATGTGCTAGTCTATTCGGAGTAAAAAATGTTATGTTTTGTTAAACTTATGACTATGGATCATTTTGGTATAAAAACAATTGCACATGATAGGATTCTCATCATTATGATCTCATCATGATTTTTTGTTCATATTGTGTTTCATACCAAAGACTTCACTAAGTAGTCTAAGATCTAAATCCTATTCATAAATGAATGAATGCCAATATGATGAAAATGCCTTTTATTTATAATAAATGATTACATCAAATGCCTAAGGTGATTACCTTTAGGTCACTTATCTAATAATAAGATCTATAAAGATAGATCTAAAAGATTGCTAGGTCTTTTTCAGTCTACATACATAGATAAGATACTAAAGAGGTTTAGCATGGAACAATCCAAGAGATAATTTATTCCTATGACTCATGGGTTCACCCTCTCTAAATCCATGTGTCCAAAGACAAATGATGAACGAATGCGCATGAGTAGGATTTCATGTGTTTGGGCCATTAGATCTATCATATAAGTTGTGTTATGTACTAGACTTGATATATCATATGCTCTAAATGTCATAAGAATATATCAGTCAGATCCTGATGAGGGGCATTGGGTGGCTGTCAAGAAACATCTTTAGGTATTTGAAAACAACTAATGATGCATTCTTGGTTTATGGAGATGCTGAGAAGGTAAGTGGGTATATAGATGCCAACTTCCAATCTGACAAGGATGACTCCAAATCATAGTCAGGTTATATTTTCACGTTAAATGGCAGAGTAGTCAATTGAAAGAGTTCCAAACATGAGAGGACAATAAATCCTACAATCGAAGTAGAATACATTGTAGCTTTTGAGGCATTTGAAGAAGCAGTTTGGATAAAAAAATTCATTATAGAGTTGAACATCATTGGTATTTCAGATGACAACTATATCAATAGTTTATTAGATAGAAAAAGCACATATGAAACTTGTCACTTCATAGATGACTGTTTAGTTTTTTTATTTAGCAAGAAATAAGTTTTGGTTGTCTTGTCCATTGCTAAAGTAGAATATATGGTGGTGGGTTGTTGTTTCACTCAAGAACTTTAAATAAAACAACTCAAGGACTATGTCTAAATGATTTATCACTTTCCTATCAAATATGACAACACTAGCACAATAAAATCTTTCCAAAAATTCAATAAGAGCAAACATATATATATTCGGCATAATTTTTTGAGAGATCATGTCCACAATGGTGATGTGGTGTTAGAATTCATTGATACCAACAACAAATTGGTGGATATTTTTACCAAGTCTCGCAATGAAGAGAGATTTTGTTTTATAAAAAAGGAGCTTGGTATACTTGATAGGAGCACAATGATTTGAAAAATGTTGTCAAGCGTACATTTTTGACATTTTTGATATGTTGTGTAAATTATATGTCTTGTATGTGAATTGCATGTCTCTTTGTGTTATATATGTGTTTTATGCTTGCTATGTTTATATTAATGTTTGCAAATGCGACACCCTCCTCGTGATCGCAAAAACATTAAAATTTTCAACCGTTATGATTGCAAAAATAAAAAACTTTTAAACATTACATTGTTCTTTTTTTTCATAGTTTGTGACCTTCATATCGTGGTTGCAAAAACTATAACTGTTGTAGATTTGAAAGTTTTCAAATTCATTTTTTACCATTACAAACATAATTTTTCCCTATGTAAACACTATTATTTTCTCATAATTTCTTTTTATATAACTCAATTTTTCAATATTTTTACTTTATTTTTTTCATATTGATGTGCATTCATAGTCTCACTATGGCACCTAAATTAGAACCCCCAACCAAACTTACAAACCACACTAGCAAAGAGGTCAAAGGTATCGTCATTGCCACATCAACTCGACTTGAAGTACATGTTTTGTTAGAGAGATGCCCTATGGGAAATCATCTTAGACACTTTATGTAGTCATTTATAATTAATAAAAGACATTTTTATTATATTGTTGTTCATTCATATATGAATTTAATTTAGATCTTAAACCATTTAATGAATTTATTATTATGTAACATCATATGAAGGAAATCATAATGAGATAGTTATGGTGAGATTTATATCATGTGCAATTGTGTTTATACGCTAAATTATCCTAGTCATAAAATTAACAAAATGAGGTATTATTAATCTAGATAGACTAGTACATATTATACTCTTGACTCGGTCAAGCAATAGATCTCATAAGCTAAAGATATGAAATGTTTAGAGTTAATATGTGGATGCTTACTAGAGCAGTCAAGTACATTAGATGCCTACTATGAGACAATCATATAGATATCTATTGAATGTTAGTGATAATCTCATCATAGCAATGATGCAAGTATCCTTAGACTTGAGATGCTCCAGATTATCTTGAATATTGAATCCGATACTTTATCTCCATTTCTTATTTCCTTTTAGAGGTTGCTCATAAAGTGGTGATTGGATATAACATGAGGTATTTGAGTAGTTGATAAAAGATTCACCATTATTGATAGAAGAAGAGTATACCTATGGCCTATTGTAGGGATATTTACTCAGAAATCATTGACCAAGATGGATGTATCTTAAAGCTGGTCATCATTGATATATCTAATAAAGTAATGAGTTTCATAGACAAGAACTAATATCATTTGGACTAGATGTTATGTAGTCAGTCTAGTGGAAGCTGACATATAGTCCATGCTCTGAACCAAATAAAGTATAGTTTGGTAAAATGATGAATTGCATAATATTTGTTCATAGAAAGGTTTATAGTCAGGCTACTAATTTTTCTATCAATTGGGTGATCATAATGTGTTATTAGATACTACTCTCATAATCTGCTCAAAATCATGTGATGATTTGAGTTGCCAATAAACTAATTCATCACATGCAGAAAAGGAATGAAGGAGATTTGAAATGGGTTTTGGATTTGATCCAAAATCGAGATAGACAAAATATGGGCCAGAAAAATTTCTAATTGCAGATAGGATCTCACTATCACGAATGGCTCTTAGTCATAATAGTATATTGTGGCCGTGAATAGGGTATTTGAGATGGATTTTATGGTCGCTAATGAGTCCATAAACCTTTATACCGTTTAGTGCCTCAGAATGTCATGGGCGTGACAGTACTTCCTGGTTGTGACTTGCCCAACATCAACAGGATTTGCAATTGCGAAAGATGTTTCATGCTAAGCAATAATGATATTCAAAGAGACTGGACCATTGGAAAGTGTCTAGATGGAAAATTGTTATGTGTCCCAAGGTTTTAAGAGGGCTTAGGGAAGTATAAAATTCACGGTCGCAAGACTAATGATGTTACAACCCAAGACAAACAGAGAAGTTCATGATAGGAGTCTAAATAGCAAGTCTGGTCATGATTGAAGAAGTGCAACCATGATAGGGGAAGCACGACCATGACATTCTACCTAACTTGATCATGGGAGAGAAACCAATCTAGAAGATCCATGTGTCACTGGTCATTGTAGCCATAAAAATTTCAATCACAACAAAGGAGATCACAACCATTATTCTTTGTTTGCAGAAGCGTTTAATGCATCATGCACTAGACATTAGGAAGAGATATGACACCAATTTATAACATCTCTTTGGTGGGTAAACATTATAAATAGACCTCAAAAGGCCATTGAATGTATCTCAACAACTTCTAAAGTGTCAAAACTCTTGCAATTTATTTACTTAAATTTTATTGTAATCTTTTGTGAGTTTGGTTTAAAATTTGACCTAAAACACTTGAGTATGAGTTGTAAGAGTGAGCCTATTGTAAATTATATATAAGGATTATTCTGTGTGTCTTAAAAAAAATACAAAGAATTGATTTTTATATTAGTCATTAAAATATAAGGGATTTTTGTTGAGAGCGAGTCATAGAAAAAGCACATAGTTAGGAGTTAGTTAATCAAAACTCCTTTATAACTCATTTGAGAGTTAGTAAAAAATTCCAATAGAATATTGGAGAGTGAAAGTTGGTATTGTTGCGTGAACCACAATAAAATCCTTGTGTCTTTTATGTTTCACTTATCTCTCTTGATATTCTATTGCATTTGACTTAGCTAAAATTTGAATCAATCACCAATTTATCTGTTCCTTCTTGATAATTATTGAGACAACAAGAAGAGAGAAAAACTCTTAAATGCTAATCATATAACAATATAACATTGAATTTTCATATAAAATTAAATAAAAAACTACTAAAGAATTTATAATTATATAAAAACTGAAAATAAGAGTTCAAATTGCTAAAAAAATGACAATAAGATTTTAACAGGAAAAGCATTTTAAACGGTTGGATATCTTTTATGATTTCTCATGAAATAATTTTTAGAGTTATAATGGCAAGTTAAGATAACAAACATTAAGTTAATAAGAATGGTTCGGCTGATTGTAGTTATGAATTAGGCGTTTGACTCGTATCAACAGGAAGAGAAAATGAGCAATTCTTGATTGAGTTATTCTTCCCACTCGCGCATTTTAAGTGGGCCCTTTTCTTCTTAGATATTTCCCTTCTGGGGGCGGGTAGGTAAGATAAATTATGCGGGGTAGCATTGCTGTCCACCCATTAAAATTGTAAATAATATAAATAATTTTGCATAAATTAACTCATAATATGCAAATTATAAATTTTATTAGTCTTAACATTTTCTTCTCGAAAACAAAGAGTTAGAACGTCAAATTAAAGGATGCCTATATGTATTAGTAACAAACATAATAAGGGAGTAAATCTAGCTGTTTATATATATATATATATATATATATATATATCAGCAATAAATACTTTATTTGTTAAATAAAATAGACTCATTTTTATTTTCACAGATACTTAAAAATAAATTATTTAATATAATAAAAACTATAAATTTACTTTTTTTTAATAGACTCTTGTATTAATATTGGACAATTTTAAAGCAAAAAAAATGCTAGTTCATATTTATTAGTAAACAAGGCACATGGTATAGAGGAGAGTATATTGGAAAATTAGAAAATCAATTATATTGTAAAAATTAGAATTTGAAATATATGAAAAAGAAAAGTGAGTCCATAGTTATAAATAAAAGAGGGTCTACAATCTCTAAATTGATTCTAAAGAGATTTTGAATCGATGATTGAAGGTAAAAAAACAACGTAATTACACAGAAAATATCTTTATAAATCAAGTCGGTCATAACATACCATCTACACAAAATAAAATATTTTAAATATATAATAAGTTATGACTGATTTAATATATAAAATTTTTATAAATCAAATTTAGGTGAAAAATCAATGAAGCTGAACTCTCAACACAAGCAAGAGGTCTAAGACATGTCAGCTTGTGGAAAGGGAGGGAGATGTTACTAAATTCTCTAGACTGATTTAAGCTTAGAATTAGAAATTAATGATTATGGATATAATTAATATCTTATGTGGGGGCCAGAATCTGCTCCTCCACCTGAGATTTAAAAAAAAACGCGTTATTTACAGTAAAAATCATTTTTATATATTTCATATAATAATAACCCATTTGTTGCATTTTTTTTAAAAACAAATCTAAAATTAGTATATTTGGACACAAAAAAACAAGAACCCACTTGCCATTGTATAATTGGCCAATTCTATAAAATTCTTACATTTTCCTAGGTTTCAAACTCAAAAGACATCATTTTCACTTGTGCAACTGCTTGGAACCTGACTAATTTCTTTTCCTGCCGAGTGTCCACGTTGCAATCACCCACAGAGATGGATACTCCCCATTTTCCCTATATATACATATAAATGGATAACACTAAATCCCCACAAATTAAACAAAAAAATCGATTTTGATTTGATTTGATTATAATTAAGATATTATAATGCAAGAACAAGGCAGGAACCATGGCGGAACCTCTTCAAGCTACAGAGGAGTTCGTAAGAGAAAATGGGGAAAATGGGTCTCTGAAATAAGAGAACCTGGAAAGAAAACAAGAATCTGGTTAGGTAGCTTCGAAACTCCAGAAATGGCAGCGGCTGCTTATGATGTTGCAGCTTTACATTTTAGGGGACGTGAAGCTAAGCTTAATTTCCCTCACTTGGTTAATGATCTTCCTAAGCCTGCTACTTCTGATGCCGAAGACATTCGCATCGCCGCCCACGAGGCTGCTATTTGCCTGAGCCCTTCTTTGCTAGCGCTGGAGTCTCAAGGTGGAAATGGTGGCGGCGGTGGGTCCAGCTCTAATGAGGCCGGTCCAGTCACGGTTCGACTATCGCCTAGCCAAATTCAAGCTATCAATGAATCACCATTGGATTCACCGAAGATGTGGATGCAAATGGCAATGGTGGATGAGTGTTTGATATTTTCCAATGATGTTGAAGAAGATGAGTTTATGCAAAATGAGTCCCTCTGGGATCCTTAATCAGGTAATTAATGTTTTAAACGGATTTTTCTTACTTAGTTATGTTAAATATCATATAAATTATTTTATTTTAAATGATATTGTTTTATCAGTTTAGTTAATAGGCATAATTTTATATATTAGTTTTTTAATATATTATAAAAAAAATACTACCAATATTTTATTTTTAATATTTTTTCAAAACTAGCTTTATAATTAGTTTATATCATTAAAATTTTAATTTATAAAATTTAATTACTATTTAATTTAAGTATAAAAAAGTATTGAAAATAATATTTTAATAGCATTTCTCAATGTTATATATCATTTTATAAAAAAAAAAAGTAATTGAATATCAATGGAAAAAGGGAAAAAAATTACTTTAGAATTTGAACTGCGTGTTATTATTTAATTAATCAAGAATTGGATTTGAAGTCGGTGATTTAGAATATGATTTTTCAAGAGAGACCATTTTCTACCATCTTTTTATAAATAGAGGATCAAGATTTTTAGTGGGCCCTGAAGATGAATTGATTTTTTTACTGCAAGGACCACTTTTTGTTGGTTCTGTCATTTTGTTTTTTTTTTTTATGTAATAATTTATATTAATTGTTGGAATGAAATTTGTTGTTATTGTTCTATGATTGTCATCACTATTCATTAGTATTATCTCCTTTTCATTTTTAATTAGCAAATTCTATTGTATTATTTGATTTAGAAAAGTATATTTTTGTTCCTAAATTTTATAATTTTACACAATTCAGTACCTTTTTGATTCATCAACTAAAATTTATAAAATTAACTATTATTGTTTGGATGCAGAGTGTCTCAAAAATAAGAACTAATTGACAATTAGTTCAATAAATTCCTTTAACTATTATTAATTAGGTATTAATTGTTCATAAATAAAAACTAAATTTGTTTAAAATTGATAGTTAAGAAAGCCAATTAATTTAAAAAGATACTTATTCATGCATTAGTGTTATCTCCTTTTCATTTTTAATTAGCAAATTCTATTGTACTATTTGATTGAGAAAAGTACATTTTTGTCCCTAATTAAATTATGTATCTTTTTAAATTAATTTAATTTATCAACTAAAATTTATATAATTAATTATTATTAATTGGATGTCAAGTGTTTCATACATAAGAACTAACTGAAAATTAGTTCAATAAATTCCTTTAACTATAATTGATTAGGTATTAAGTGTTCATAAATAGGACTAAATTTGTTTAAAATTGATAGTTACCAAAGCCAAATGAATGAATTTGACAGCTTAAAGAGTCAATCGAATAAAATTGATAGTTAAAAGAATTAATTGAATAAATTTCAATTAAAATACTTATAATTACACAAATATCTAAAGTTTTAAAAATTAAAATCTGCTTTTTTCCTTGATTCAATAGATGATAATTTATTTATGAATATAAGAACAGAAATAGGCATGCTTTATGATACATGGAATTGGATGGACCTAATTTTGGACAACTTTTTGTAATCACGTCCAAGTAATTACGCTAACTCCTTCGTTGAAGCCCTATATATATATATATATATATATATATATATATATATATATATATATATATATTTCTGAAGAGGATGAAACCAGCCTAAAGATAAAATCTCATGTTTAAACTTCAACATTTATATAGACGACTATATATATAAACTTGCCTCTAATTAATTAAATTGTGTAATACATGAGAATCACGTTTAGTGTCTGGTTGGTTATTTTTTACTTCTTATTTTTTTGCTGACAAATTAAAAGTTAAATTAAGTATTTGGTTAATTCTGCTTTTAGCATTACAATAAGATGAATTGGGTGTATTGTAACTTTTATCACTTACTGCTAATAGTTGAATGCTCCTACTAAACTAAATAGATATTTAGTCTAGTTGATTGAAAACTACAAGAGTTTTCCAAATTTGAATTTCATCATTTCTCTTCATGATATATACTTAATAAAAAAAATATATTATACTAGATCACGAAATATTTGCTTGAGGGGGCCAGTTAACTGTTAATATATTTTAGCACGACAATCTATATGGGTATGTAATATAAATGTAGCTTATGTCATTCCTTAATAGATATGAAAAACGAAAAACAGAAGAAGAAGAAATTTGAAAATTAATTTCAATCATCTCAGTTTTTGTGAAGTTATAAGAGAATAAAACAAGCTATTTACTAGAAAACGTTATTGTTATATAATAATGACATTTTTTAGTTTTAAGAAAAATTCTAAAATATGTGTTTAGCTCAAAATTCCTTTAGGTAAAAATCTAACAAAGATGTGGAAGACCCACGAGTTTAATACCAAATATGAATTACCAAAATTATGATAAAAACCTATAGATTTTGATAGGTAAGAATCAGGCTCTGAGACTACTATATCTAATACCTCTTTATATAGTTAAATTATAGACAACTATATACGGATGTGTCACGTTAGTTTAACTTAATTACAATAAAATTTGAACTTTTTAAAACATGAGCAACCTGGTGTGAAACCTTTTTCCTTTTTATTTCACAAGAAATACTTTGCCAATATTTTAAAATATATGAGAAATTGTCAGTTATTTACCAATTTTGCTTTGTATCTCAAAAATATAACTTGCGGAAACCATGAAACATAAAGAGATCATTGTTTGCAAAATATACTATAATTGCATCCAAATATGTGTTTAGGCTTCTGTAAGATAATACTAGAGCAGCGGATACTTACTTGTTGAGCGTGAATCGTGCGCTTTCAATGCTTTAGGCGGAGACAAATTACTAGAACTTTACTCAATTCCACAGTACGAACGCTTTTATTCTCTTCTTGTTGAACTGAGATGAAGAAATTCACTTTTCGAGAATTTCCGTATTTCAGAGAAAAACTTCTGATGAATAGTTATCTTTTTTTCTTATATCTTTTCGTTATATTCTTATTTTCTTAAGTTATATCTTTTCATAACTTTATATATAAGAATATATGGGTCTGGGCTGGGTCAAGCCCACATGGGCGACCCAATACCATAAAGCCCAACATCTCCCACTCGCCCAAAGTGGGCTTGGATCAATCCAAATATCATCTCACATCTCAAACTTAAACAAAGAATCTTTCATACAAGCGAACGGACCGTGCAACCCAAAGCACACAAATTGTGGGAGCTTCAATACAAACCTAATTATAGGCCATATAGGAGACATCAACCCAAAGTTGTAATTATTTTCGATAATGTGCTTAATTACCCCAAGTATCTTTCTCAATACACTTAATTCGAGTATCATTCAATCCCTCATGAATCTATACTCAAATCATTCTTACAATCTCTTGTATTCTAAGTTACTTCTCGCTTCATCAAGCGTAATAACCCCGGCTGGTGAACACAAGCTGTGAGTGCATAAGCAAAGTACTCTTTCTTTTGCCTTCATATCAATCAGTTTTGAATTAACTCGCTTTTCTAGGAGTGTTCCGTTAAGTCGAATCATTCCATGACTATAGGATACATCCTAAGATAGCCAACATTAATTCATCACATTATGATATAGTCAAAAGTCACAAAGGGTAAAATTGTTTGAAATCCATTTTTAGGATTTCTAGGACTCACATAGCGAAGAAGCAGGGATCCATTCTTTCGCTTCCTAATAGGTCGTATAGCACATGCAATATGAAATACATGCTATGGTGGAGCTACTCTTTTCTTATCAAAGATAAAAGAGTGTATGTCGCTCTCAATGCGCCAAACTTGAAACTTTTATTTATACATTCAACAATGTTAAATAACAAATTTCACACTCAGCTTCCTCTATATAGACACATGAATGGTGGGGAAGTCATTCATGTTGATTCTTATATATATTAAGAATCTCATCTTGATCCTCATCAAGGCGACCTTATAAAAATTTAATAAAACTAAGACCGCTCCCACTGCATCTTAGTCATTCACTTAATGCCTCTGCATTTATGGTCTCATCTCTGCTCGCTCTATAGCGCCAGAGGCGATTACTCATGTGAGTGAGTCAATCTAAGTCTATCGACATACTTATTCGAATTGTGCTAACTGACATTTGTAATACATTCATATAATTGAAAAATCATTAATCAATTGAAATGATATATCAATTGTAAAAACCAAGTGATTTGACATAACATATATTGATTACATTCTACATAAGCCTAGGGATTTTATGTGCCTTACAAACGCATCCCTAGCTATTGGTTTAGTAAATGGATCTGCTACCATTTTTTTTGTAGAAATGTGTTTCAGAATCACTTCCTTTTCTACAATCATGTCTCTAACATAGTGATATCTAATTTGGATATGTTTGGTCTTTCCATGATATTTTGGATCCTTAGCATAAGCTAATGCAGCCATACTATCACAATAGATTGTCACAGGTTCAGATGCTGACTTGACAATCTCTAAGTGCTGCAAAAATCTTTTCAACCAAACTACCTCTTGTATAGCCGATGAACATGCTACATACTCAGCTTCCATCGTCGATAAAGCTATACAAGATTGCTTCTTGCTACTCCATGAGATTGCGCAATCATTAAGCAAGAACGCATATCCAGAGGTCGATTTGCGCTGATCTATATCACCTCCCCAATCAGCATCAGTGTAACCAATTAAGCGCAAATCCTTCCCTTGATAACATAGAACATAGTCTGAAGTTCCTTTTAGATATCTCAATATTCTCTTGACTGCCATCCAGTGTTTTATACCTGGATTAGATTGAAATCTGCTTACTAGCCCAACGGCATAGCAAATGTCTGGACGTGTGCACATCATTGCATACATCAGACTACCGACAACATTGGAGTAGGGTACTTTAGACATTCGTTCTTTTTCATCCGATGTTTTAGGACACATATCTAGACTAAGGCTCAGATTGCTTTCGACAGGGGTATCCATAGGCTTACATTCATGCATATGGTAACGCTCTAACATTTTCTTTATATAAGTCTCTTGAGACAAACCCAGAAGTCTTTTAGAGCGATCCCTTAGGATCTTAACACCAAGTACATAACTAGCCTCACCCATATCTTTCATTTCGAAGTTCGATGATAACCATTTCTTGGTAGTATCAATCAACTTCTTATCATTTCCAGCTATTAAAATGTCATCAACATACAAGGACATAATTATAAAACCATTGTTAGAACGTTTAACATATACGCAATGGTCTTCCTCCATCATCGTAAAACCATCCTTTAATATGGCTTGATGAAATTTGAGGTTCCATTGTCTTGATGCTTGCTTAAGACCGTAAATGGATCTTTTGAGCTTGCAAACTTTGCGCTCTTGTCCTTTGAGTTCAAAACCCTCAGGTTGATCCATATAGATCTCTTCATCTAGTTCTCCATTGAGAAAAGCATTTTTAATGTCCATTTGATATAATTCTAAGTCCATTCGTGCTACTATAGCCAGAATGAGGCGAATTGATGCAAACCTAACTACAGGTGAGAATGTATCTTCATAGTCAATTCCCTCTTTTTGTGTGTAGCCCTTAGCTACTAATCGAGCTTTAAATCTTTCTATTGTCCCATCCGCCTTACGTTTTATTTTGAGAATCCATTTGTTCCCAATAGTCTTACGATTAGACGGTTTCTCAACCAAATCCCAGATTTGATTGTATATCATCGAATCCATTTCCTCTTTCATAGCTTTAATCCATTCTTTTGCTTTAGGACCAGAAAGAGCTTGTTGAACTGTTTTAGGCTCTTCTTCATCTGGAGCAATCATAAAAGCTTTCCCCTCAATCTCAAATCGACGACGGGGAATCTTGTCACGATTACTACGTCGAGGTTGAGATTGTTCATGGTCTTGCTCCATTGGAACAAAATCTGACATTCTTAACTCCCACTTGGTTCAGGAGGAGCAATAAATTCTTGCTCTGTGAGTGCGAAATCAATTAT
This sequence comes from Triadica sebifera, assembly GCA_023653625.1. NCBI lineage: Eukaryota > Viridiplantae > Streptophyta > Magnoliopsida > Malpighiales > Euphorbiaceae > Triadica > Triadica sebifera. Next base: position 85,480 of record CM042899.1, on the reverse strand, counting down.
TTTTGCACTCCCACTAGTCTCAGGATCTTCCATTTCATAAAATTGGAAATCCTTATTTATCTCACCTCTTTCAGGAAAGTCCTCTTCTAAGAAAATGACATCTCGTGACTCAATTTCTGTTATTCTTCCATTGATATCTTCCCCCAAGAATACATATCCTTTGGATAATTCTGAATATCTTATAAAGATACATTTCTTCCCCCTCGGACCAAGCTTTCCATATTCATGGGAAGTATTGTGGATATAAGCTGCGCAACCCCATGGGCGCATATGGCTTAATTCAGGCTTTTCGCTTTTCCACAATTCATATGGGGTGGAATGAACAGATTTTGAAGGTACACGATTTAGAATGTAGGCAGCAATCATTAATGCATCTCCCCAAAAAGAAATTGGTAAATTAGCTTGCGCCATCATTGACCTAACCATGTCCAATAGGGTTCTATTTCTTCTTTCTGCTACGCCATTTTGTTGCGGAGTAGAAGGAATAGTTAGCTGCCTAGCTATACCCTTATCATCACAATAACTTTTGAATAAATCAGATAGATATTCACGCCCTCGATCGGTCCTTAATGATTTTATATTCAAATTCAATTGATTCTCAACCAATTTACTATAATGTATGAAGCAATCTAATGCTTCAGATTTATGGGAGATCAAATAAATATGACCGTATCTGGTGAAATCATCTATGAAAGTGATGAAATAGTGAGCACCATGTCTTGCTCTAACATTCATTGGGCCACAGATGTCAGAATGTATAAGCTGTAAAGGAAATGTGGCTCTTTTGGCTTTGCCAAATGGTAATCTTGTTGCTTTTCCAGTAGGCAATGCTCACAAATAGGCAAATCTATTTTCTTAACAGATCCTAAAAAACCAGCTTTTGCTAATCTTTTTAAACGATCTTGCCCAATGTGTCATAATATAGCATGCCATTTAGTATCATCAATCAATGAAACATTATTGGAATTTCCAACAAGAAATATAGATTGCTTAACATCCATAAAAATAGTGTCTAACACTATAAAACCATTCAACATATATCCAGAACCATAAAAAAACTTTGTCTAAAAGTATTTTAACACAACCATCTTCAAAAATTATTTTGAAACCAAGTCCAAGTAAAACAATAATAGAAACTAAATTTTGTCGAACATCAGGAGCATAAAGTACATCATAGAGATAAAGCGTGCGACCTCCCCGTAGCACTAGCCTGCAGGAACCGATCCCAAGCACGTCAGCCGAAGCATTATTCCCCATATATATTTTTCTACTCCCCTTTGGAATTCGACGAAATTCTACAAAGGCAGATCGGTCCCTCGCTATGTGGTCTGTTGCTGCTGAATCTACAGTCCAATAAGGAACAGTTTCAGCTAACATCAAGCAACTACTTACATATAAATTTGAGGGACTAATTTGGTCATACAATACTTTTGGCTCAGTGCAATCACGAGCAAAGTGACCGTGCTTCCCACAATTGAAGCAATTCATGTTCTTGCCTTTCTTTCCGCTGCGTTTCCCACGCTTGGGCTTATTTCCATTAAATTTTGTCTTATTTCCTCCCTTTCCTTGCCATTTTCCCTTACCTTTCCATTTCTTTTGCCCAGAGCTAGAAGCCCCTTTGCCTCTAGACTCAGTCATATAAGCCTCTCCTTCTGGCTTATCAGCGAGAAGGCGATCCTCCTCTAGCTCAACATGTCGGGCAACATCATCAAAAGTTTTTATATTATCATTATGGGTAAGGTTGACACACATGTGTTCCCAGGCTTTTGGAAGAGAGCGAATCACAACTTGAACTTGTTGCTCGTCAGTCATCTCATGGCCAGCACCTTTCTATTCACTTATCATGTTAGACATGACAGTAAGGTGTTGCCTCATTGTTTAATTAGAATTTTTATTATATGCATCAAACTTTAGAGTTAACTGACGTAGTCTTGTTGTTGAGGTTCCACCAAACTGAACCTTAACGGCATCCCAAACTGCTTGGGCTGAGCGGTGCTTCTCAAAGCGTAGCATCAAGTCATTTCTCATGCTACTCAGGATCAATATGCGAGCAACTCTGTCCTTGCGCTTATAGGCTTGATATGTTTCCATATCCCGCCTATGTTGAGCAGTATTTCCATGCTCAGGCTCAGCCATTGGTTGTGTTATTGTTTCTAGCATATCTTGCTCTTCCAGGAGATACTGAATTTTACGATGCCAAATGTCATAGTTTTTATCATTCAGTTTATCTCCTTGATTCAAGTCAGCAATAATGCTTTTTGTTGCAGTCATTTCAACTATTTAAAAACTATGATTATAATTAGGATTAGCACAATTCCTTATTGCTTTTATCAATTTCAAGTCACAATGCTTTAAATTAATCAATAATAACCTAACATAAGTAGTAGAAACAAAAAAACTGCATATTCAGTTCAATCAATTCCTACTAACAAAGTCCAGTTATCATTGTTTAATTTAAACATGCGCCAATTAATTCTATATTAGATGAGATTCATCAATCTACCAATCTAATATTCCCACATTACATTGATTATATAATGCAATGTAATAATAATAATATATATGCATTAAAACAAGATAAACATCAATTACATCTTCAAAAATAACAAATTAACATGTAATTATGTTCCTATTTGCATATTTTTTTTCCAAATTTCTCATCAAAACCATCACAAAAAAATTTTCAAAAAAATATCCATTAAATTGGAAATTAAATTTTGAGAATTTTACAAAAAATTTGGACCAAAAATAATTTTTCACGCGCTCCCACGCGCCGAATAAATATGTCCCACGCGCCTCCCACGCGCTCCACACGCAGTCACGCCTTCCATGCGCCACACACGCTCTGACACGTGTTCTCTCCACGTCATCATGGTGGACCAATCCTAGGAAGCCACGTGGCTGAACTGCCACGTGTCACAACCGTCGAAAAACTTTTGCCACGTGTCATGCATACGTGCGTGACACATGGCAAACCGTCAGAAACCCCTTGCCACGTGGCATGTACACGTGCGTGACACGTGGAAAACCGTCAGAAATCGCTTGCCATGTGGCATGTACACGTGCGTGACACGTGGCAAAACCGTCAGAAACCGTTTGCCACGTGTCATGAACACGTGCGTGACACGTGGCAAAACCGTCAGCAACCGTTGCCAACCGCTAGCGCATCACGCGCCGTCTTCCGGGGTTGATTTTTCACTGGTTTTTGAAATTTTACACATTTTTTACGGTTTTATAACCACTGGGACCATTTTTATCCCGTTTAAAAAACATTTTGGCTGTGTTTGAACAACACATATACGATCTGAGAGTGGGAATAGTTTTAATGATAATTTTCTGAAAAAATATTCTCATAAACTTTGAAAAATCATAGAAATTCAACCACTCATCAGAAAAATTATGCAAAAATACTCGTTAGAAAGCTTGTGATGAGAGCTTTCCAATGATACCAAATTCGAACTATAAAACTTAAGAATCAATTTTCGAAAAATTGAAGAAATTTCGAATTTGCATAGTAAATTTCTTAAAAATCATCACAATTATGATTTTAAGCACAAAAACGCACAAACGGGGCTCTGATACCAATGTAAGATAATACTAGAGCAGCGGATACTTACTTGTTGAGCGTGAATCGTGCGCTTTCAATGCTTTAGGCGGAGACAAATTACTAGAACTTTACTCAATTCCACAGTACGAACGCTTTTATTCTCTTGTTGTTGAACGGAGATGAAGAAATTCACTTTTCGAGAATTTCCGTATTTCAGAGAAAAACTTCTGATGAATAGTTCTCTTTTTCTTATATCTTTTCGTTATATTCTTATCTTCTTAAGTTATATCTTTTCATAACTTTATATATAAGAATATATGGGCCTGGGCTGGGTCAAGCCCACATGGGCGGCCCAATACCATAAAGCCCAACAGCTTCGAATAGACTAAAGGTTTACAAAATGATAATATCGAAATACATCTCCAAAATAATAATTATAACATGCTTAAATGTTCTTAAAAGACATATATAAAATCATTTATATATCAAAATGCTATCTATAACTAAGCCCATGACATTTAGGAAAAACAAGGTGAAACATACAAACATGGCATGTATATATATATATATATTCTACATGTTTGATTCATTTAACAACGTTAGATTGCATGACCTCTCAAAGATTTATTCCTAGAATATATATATATATATATATGTGTGTGTGTGTGTGTGTGTGTGTCAAAAACTCAACAAGAATTGACTAATATCTCATCTAGGTAGATGCATGAAATTATAATTTTGAAATAGAAAACAATTTTCTATTCTAAATCTTTTTGTAATTGGTGCCAACACCATTCATTTTTGCTCATTTGCACTTCAATTCTATTTTAATCACATGTAATCTAATTACATAAATTCTTCATAAAAAAACTTCAAGTTTCATTTAAGAGGAATAAGATAAGAAGAGAAATATAATAGATATAATAAAGAAGATAGAGACTTATAGACTCTATTCAGCAAAACAAAATTTCCATTCATTGGTCATGTCCATAATCATAACATCATGTCATTGTATATACCCCTACATTCATTCTCAAATGCATAAATAAAGGTAATATATTAAATTAATGACCAATAGTTAATTCATAATTAAATTATCTCAATAAAGTATTAGTTTGATGCCAATTAGAATTAAACAATCTTAGTTACAATTGCATATTATAATCTTAGTCAAATTAGATTTTAGAAAACCCTTTTCTAATTCAAATCAATTTTCATTTAAAAATTTCAAAAATTTTTAAAATTAATTCTCATTATTATAATCTACTTATAATCAATTCAAACTAATTAGATAATATAAATCTTTAAAACTTAACTAGCAAATCAATTGCTCAAAAATTGCCTAAATTGAATCATGCATGAACTAGGATTCTTTAGGAGCTTAAGGACAAATTTAATTTGACTTTAGCATATAGTTGACATCAAAATAACATCATGAATATCTCATAAAAATTAAATTAAAGTTTTGGTAATGAAGTTACAACATATTAAATCAAACAATATAAAACAATCTCATCACATGGTAAAGTTTTTGCATTAGTTACTAGTTTTGTTTGTTCAATAATAAAAAAAATACTTTTTACATCATATTAGGAATTGTTAAAAATTTAAAACATATTCTAAATATATCATAAATATATTTGAATAATCAAATTAAAAAATTAAATACGAACGGCCCTAAAAAGAACTCAATTGTTAATACTTATTTTCATAAGTCCTAAAATTTCAGCAATATACACAACTTCGAATTTCATATTTAAATCCAATTCAAATCATTCTATCATCATCAACATCTAATATCATCATATTAACATGGTATTGAATTTAAACTAATATTTTAGGTCAAATAGAATCAAATTCGTTTTTTACGGAATGAGCAATTCCAAATATTTTATTTTCAATCAATCCCATTGATACTTTAATAAAATCCAAATTTTATTTATTTAGGGTGGCTCTGATACTACTATTGGATTTTGAACATGCATCTCATACATATGACAACATAAATTTAAAATTTAATTAAACTTAAAAATTATGGAACGTCTTATGTATATTAAAATCATATCATACCTTTAATATAGAAGAAGATGATTACTTTGCTTGCTATTCAGTCTTCATAATTTTGTAAGATTTTCTTCTTATTGGGTTGTAGTAAACCGCAATAATCTAAAACTATGATTGTCTTTAACAATTTATAAAGGAAGAAGAAGAGAACCACAATAGAGATGGGGTGATGAAGCAATAAAGTTCTAGCAATGAAGGTTAATCATTTTAGAGAGATGAGAGAGATAGTTTCCTTTTTTCTAAGTTAGTAGCCACGAAATTAACCTTTAATGAGGCTATTAATATGTTCTCTAATCTGTATTAGAGTATGATTTCTCAAACCTTAGGTTTTAAGCTTTTTATTCAAAATAGATTTATTGAACCGACTGGAGTTGCGATCGCAGAACCCCTTTTTCTAACCGTGACTTATGTTCATGCCGCAATAGTCATGATCGTGAATAACTTGTCATGCTCATGAAAATATGCAATACCGATTGGCAATGAAAAACAATAATTTTTGGTGACCACAAAAATAGTATTTTTGGACTAGTAATCATTCACGACTGCGAGATCCTATTCGCGACTGCGAATGTGTTCGACCCAATTTTTCTCTAGGTGTTTTGTCTCTCACACGTAGTTTGAGGCAAGGATAGAGAAGAAGCCCAAGAGGAAGAGCTAAATGACAAGTATATGAGGGTTGGTGACATGCTACTTTATGTTTATTTTGTTAGGGATGGGATTAGTTACGCGTGTACATGCTTTAATGTGTAAAGACATGTAATTTTGGAACTAATCATTTACATATTCTTTTGTAAACTTTTGGGCGAGTGTTAGCCCTCATTTATGAATGTAAATTTTAAATGTTATATTGCAGTTTATTTTTAATATATTATAGTTTTGAAAGTCATCATGGCCATGGTGCATAAAAGGTTTTTAATTTTAACAACTTTTCGGTTTGAGGTTGAACGGTTATGTCACTTCATGCGAGGATTGTCCTATATGAATCTAATGTGGGTTCTTCTTTATCAATAGGTAGGTTTAGGTAAAGCTTATAGATGGTGATCTTCAGAATCATGATGGTAGTAATAGCCCCATGTATAATGAGGATCAAAATCCACCGAGCCAAGCTTGTGTACAAGGGCTCAAATTTAGTGTCTTCAACAATTAGTGTGGAGAAAATGAAATGCCTTAACACACTCTTCAAGCATGAAGGTTTGCGTGGGTTCCAAATAGTTTTAGGCTAAGGGACAAAGTTAGAGTCGAGGCCATTCAACATCCACTGGGTAGACACCAACTTTTGAAGCCCCCTCTACTGCTGCTAACAATCAGATTAAAATAGAGCTGGCACCAAAATGCTCATCATGTGGTAGAAGACATAGAGAGGAATGCTGGAGACCTTTTGGGGCTTGTTACAGATGTGGTTCTAGAGACCATTATAAAATAGATTGTCCCCTCCAGACTAGTAAATCCCTCACCCATACATAGACTTCAACATCAGTTCAGGGTAGGAGCTAAAGTCAAGCCATGAGTGGTAGAGGTGGGCAAAAACCAATAGCTTCAGAAATGGTGATTAGGCCAGGATCCAGTCAGACACCAGCTAGGGCTTATGCTATGAGGGTTTTGGAAGATCAAAATGCCACTGATGTGGTTATTGGTACATATCTCCTTTTTCATTATGAATTATTTTCTTTGATAGATTCGGGTTCCACCACTCCTATATATGTACTAGCCTAGTCAAATAGTATAGCATACCAGTAGAATAGTTAGATTTCAAGATAGAAGTTACAAATCCTTTGGGACATAGTGTTGCAGTAAATCGTGTGTATAAAGAGTGTCCTGTTATGATCCAAGGAAGAAAATTTTTTGTAGACTTGATTGAACTACTGTTCATGAGTATGATGCCATCCTAGGTAAGGATTGGCTCTCTCAACATAATGTAGTGGTTGAATACAAGAAGAAGATGATTAGTTTGAAAACCCTAATAGGAGAGGCAGTAGTAATTCAAGGCAAAAGGTTCTCACAGCAATCGAGAATGATTTCCATGATGAAGGCACGAAGAATGATTCACAAAAGATGTGAGGATTACCTAGCCCATGTGATAGACTCGATGAGAGAGAGTCCAAGATTGGATAGTGTTCCGACATGAATGAATATCTAGAGATATTTCTAGAGGAACTACTAGGGTTACCACCAGAAAGAGTGGTAGAGTTCTCAATAGAAATTCTAGCAGGTACTGCTCTAATTTTGACAACACCATATAGAATGGCACCATCTGAGATGAGAGAATTGAAAAAAATAGCTGAAATAGCTGTTGGACAAGGATTTTTATCAGATTGAGTATTTCTCTATGGGGTGAGCTTGTCCTCTTAGATAAGAAGAAGGATAGATTTATGACGTTATTCATAGACTATCGACAACTGAATAAAGTGACTATAAAGAATAAATATTTGTTGCCATGGATAAGTGATCTTTTTGATTAGTTAAGGGGAGCTGGAGTAGTCTCTAAGATTGATCTACGGTCAGGGTTTCATTAATTGAGAATTAAGCGATAAGATACTGCCAAGACAACTTTCCAAACTAGATACGACTACTATGAGTTTTTGCTTATGCCTTTAGGCCTAACCAATGCTTTTGCAGTATTTATGGATTTAATGAATCAGATTTTCTAGCCATATTTAGATCGGTTTGTGGTAGTTTTTACTGATGACATACTGGTATATTTCAAGAGTAAAGAGGAACATCATCAAGACTTGAGAATTGTGTTACAGATTCTTTGGGAATATAAGTTGTATGCCAAACTCTCCAAGTGTGAATTTTCGCTTAATGGGGTTGATTTTCTTGGGCACATAGTATCGACAGAGGGTATTAGAGTAGATCCCAGTAAGATAGAGGGGATCATGAACTGGAAACCATCTAGAAATATGACCGAGATCATAAGTTTTCTAAGGTTAGCTAGGCACTATTGGACATTTGTAAAAGGTTTTTTTTTCCATCAGTTTTGATAGGCTTAAGAGCATTTGGCTGAGGCTCTATTATTAATGAGGTTATTGAGGAAGGACATAAAATATTAATGGAATGACAAGTGCCAAATCAGTTTTGATAAGCTTAAGAGCATTTGACTGAGGCTCCGATTTTGACACAACCAATACCTGATAGAGATTGTCATTTATAGTGATGCATCACATAATGGGTTGGGCCGTGTTTTAATGTAGGAATGAAAAATTGTGGCATATGCTTCTAGGTAGCTCAAACTGCATGAGAAGAACTACCCTACCCATGATTTGGAGCTTGTGGCGATAGTGTTTACTTTGAAAATATGGTAACACTACTTGTATGGGAAGAAATGCTATATTTTCACTAATCAAAAGAGTTTGAAATACTTTCTTACTTAAAGGGAGTTGAATCTTAGACAATAGAGATGGCTAGAGCTGATCAAGGATTATAATTGTATAATTGATTATCATCTGGGCAAGGCTAATATGGTAGCAGATATTTTGAGTAGAAGTCTCTAGTAGAGTGCCATGTCCAATAGCTTAGACCCTGATTAACACGCCCTTTTCCCACTCTGACGCATTGAGTTGATTAGAACTTAGGCACGTTTGTGATCAGAATAGAGGTGATATAGTTAGAGCCTAAATTTGAACCTAAATAAGTAAGAAAATTAATTATAAACGCGATACAGTAGGATTTCATGTAAAACCCAGAAAAAAAGACTAAATCATAATTTTTACAACTTTATCTTTGGAGAGTAATTACAGATTTAAAGACATTGAGGCATAGAGCATGTTGAGATGTGATCACCGATGTATTTATATATCAAAATTTTAAAGTTTAGGGCTTAAAATTAAAGAAATAAAAAATGAGGAGCAACTCGATATGAATAGTGAAAAGTACAAGGACTACATAGGATATTTGGCTTAATTAACTTTAAAATAGATTAATTAAAGCTTAAACTAAGAATTAATAAAATAAATCTAGGATGCATGCATGCCAAATGTGGCATATGCACCTAATTATTCTTTTAATTAAATCACATTTGTCAACAAGCCATGTACCATTTGTTTTTCTCTCACAATTTCCATAACCCATTTGTTTTGCATTTATCCTTTAGCCACCGTCCATTCTCTTTTCCTTATGAACCCGAATCATTCTACTTCAAGTTTCTCTTGTTTTCCCTTAGTTTGTTATGTAACTAAACACCATTTTAACTAAGGAAAGAAGTAGTTCGGAGAGAAGAAATACACCTACCTCTATCTTTATCTAGCTGAGACTTTAATTTGAATTTGGAGGTTGTCATAAACTCGGTTTAAGCTCACACATAGAGAAGGATTCTTGCATGTGGGTCTAAAGAGATTTATAGATGATAAAAGCAAGAAAGGTATGAAAAAAAAAACTAAACTTCTCTTTGGTTCTATGATAGCCGAAAATTCAATTCCACTTCTCTCTCTCAGTGTTTTTCTAGTTTCCTTTCCCTTTTATTATGTCTCTTATCATAAACTTAATAGATTAATTCTTGCATATTAAGAATTCATCAAGAAACAAAGGAAAGGAGTTAAAGGAGGGCACGGGTAAAGAACTTTAAGGTGATGACCAAAATCCTTGATGCCATTTTTTTCTGTTGATTTTCTTTTTACCTCATTCCTTTATTCACAAAACTGATTTTTTTTGTTTCCTTTTATTGTTGCCTTTTTCTTGTTCCTCTTGTAGTGATTGAAGTAATTGGAGATATGTAAAAGGAAGTTGTGGCCGAGACATGTTAAGAATGTTTTGCTGCTAAGCTAGGATTAAGGGACAAAATTTTAAGTAAGAGAACCTATTGTACCCGAAATAAAGATGGGAAAAGAAGAAATTTAGACTAAATTTTTTTGGGAAAACCCGAAGCTCAAGAAAGGAAGAGCCTACATTATGATGCTTTTAGTTGTGACATGTAAATGGGTTAAGGAGTCACCCTTAATAGTTGATATTTGAAATTGTGAAGTTAGAACCGAAAGCCTAAATTATACCATTAACACTTAAATTGAGAATTGACCCTCTGAAACCTTAAAAAAATGGAACCGAGAATATAAAAAAAATTGAATTAAATATGAAAATAATTTTTGGAATCAAGTGGGTACTTAACTAAGACAAGAACCTAAGTAGAAATTTAAGCATGACCAAAGAATTATATGAAGACAATTATGGAAATAAAAGCAACCCTAGCCGAAAGAGAAGAAATTCTATAGGCATATAAAAATATATAATAATAAATAATAAATAAATTTATCAGTTGAGAGCCCATAAGATTGGGCGGGGAAACTTATGCCACCTAGCGACCTCATTATGTAGATTTATTTCTAAGGAAACAACCTTTACATACCTAAAAAAATTGTCAACATGCATTTATAAATCTATGTGTTATATGTTAGGCACCCTTGAATCACACGTGCCAGCACTGGACAAGAGATAGGAATTGGCGAACCTGCTGCAAAAGTAGGCTAGGTTTGTACAAGTTTTATGGTAATAGCCATTAAAGCAAAATTAATAAAGAAAATAATATAAACATATTCAATGTATGAAGTGTCTGTATGGGTACATGTTCTCTGATTTTCTCTATTGTATTCTCATGTTATTCTTGATATGTGTCTATCTCCTACTTGTCTAGGATTTTGATAAATCCAATAAGGATTTGACTAGCTAAGATGATTAAATTCATATTTAATACCATGGTTAAGAGATGATGTACATATGATAAATAAATTATCGATAAGGTGATATGTCTTGAATGAATTTGAATGACTCTGTATCCCACGAGCCGTAAATGAGCCTAGACTAGAGTAGGGTAGACTTGTTAGTATGTCAATAGAGTTCATTTATGTCTAATATATACAACTTCGGTTTCTATTTTTGGAGAGTGCCTAACGTTCTTCTGGATGCTTAGAATAACCTCTAACAGATGCCTATATTTCTCTGCCAACCTTCGAATTGGGTTACCCCTCGTGTCTCTCTTGTATTAAGTATAGGTGGTAAATTATGGGCTCCACAAGTAAGCTCTTACATGTTGTGTGATATACGTATGTTATACAACTATGCCATGTATGATTACTTATTTTCAAGACACGACTTCTTTAATATATATATATATATACCTTACCATTTCAACACTAGAAAGGCATGCTAGGTCACTTTACTATATTTAATATTGGTTATTCCTTTAACCTATTATTGTAATACTTGCACCACTGAGCATAGCTCAATGCAATGGGCTCCACAAGTAAGCTCTTACATGTTGTGTGATATACGTATGTTATACAACTATGCCATGTATGATTACTTATTTTCAAGACACGACTTCTTTAATATATATATATATATATATATATATATATCTTACCATTTCAACACTAGAAAGGCATGCTAGGTCACTTTACTGTATTTAATATTGGTTATTCCTTTAACCTATTATTGTAATACTTGCACCACTGAGCATAGCTCAATGCAAGATATCTTTTCTTTGCATAGGCACTATATGGACATTTGACAACAATGTACCAGTAAGAAAAGCCATAATTTCTGGAGCCACATTAGAGTAGAGCAGCAGCTACAACATAAACTACTCAGTAAGGGTGGGTTCTACATTTTGTCATGCCTTATGGATACATATACATAAATGTCAAGAATTTCATGCATCATCTATGTATGTAGCATGTAAAATTGTAGCTAAGAATATACATCTCTAGTTGTACAATTTTCATTACAATATCTAAAAGATGATGTTGTTTTCTATGAGTGTTTTTGTCCACATCTATATTCATATGATGATATTGGTTGTTTGTAAGTCCTGTATAGGAAAGTCATTGAGTTCATCGATGACACCGTCTTACCTAGTTGTTCGATAGATAGGTAAAGGGATGTTACATTTTGTGGTATTAGAGCCTAGTTTAGGCAATTCTAGGATAGAAAATGGTAGAGTTAGGTATACATGTGCATATACATCTACATTGTCACAACATCAAATTATTTGCTAACTATTTCTCTTTGATGTGGACCATTATTCCTATATTTTAGGTAGCTATGGAATCAAGCTCCTAGTAGACCATGAGAGAGGGCACCGAAAGTAACAACCTTTCTGTTATGAAGGTGTCTTCCCACCCATGGCAGTGATGTAGGGTTACTAGGTCCAGTATATTTACTTCTTTATTAGAGAAGTACTCTAAAGACAATCACCTTTAGCACTTATTGTACAAATTTATTTGATTAATAAAAGACATTTTCATTAATTTGATGTTCATTAGATATATGAATTAATAGTGCCCATAATTCAATTACTGAAATTCTTGATATATAACATAGCATGAAGGAAATCATGATAAGATCATGACATTGAGATTCTTGTCATATGTAATTATGTTAATATCTAAATTATCCCTAGTCATAGGATTATTGAGTCGAGATATTATTAATTCGGACAGACTAGCACATGTTATAATCCTTGATTGGATCAAGCAGTAGATCTCATAATCTGTAAACATGAGATGTTTAGAGTTAACATGTGGATGCTTGCTAAGTATAGCTAAGTACATTGGATGAACTACTATGAGACAATCATATGGATAATTTATTCAAATGTCGATGAGAGCCTCAACATAGCAATGATGCAAGTATCATTATACTTGAGGTATTCAAAGATACCTTGGATTATTCCTTATTGTCTCAGGGAGGTTGCCTATGGGGTAGTGACTGGGTACATCTTGAGGTATTAAAAGGTAATTGGGTAATCAACAAAAGATTTACCACTCATGATAGAAGGAATGTACACCCATGGCTTCTTGTCGGAGTCATTACTCAGGAATCTCTGGCCGAAAAGGAAATGTCATGAAAATAGTCTTCAATGACATGTCTAATAGAGTAATGAGCCTCAGGGACAAAAAATAACATTACTTGAGCTAGATATGATGTACTCAGTCTAGTAGAAGTTGACCCATATTCATACTCTAAACCAAGTAGGATATAGAATGGTTAAAGGATTCATAGCACAAAAATTGTCTATGGAAAGGTTTGTAGTCAAACCACTTACTTTTTAGTCAATTAGGGGTCATGATGTGTTGATAGATTCCACTTATAATTTGCTTAAACTAATTGTTAATTTACGTGACCAACATAATCAGGAATCTAATGGGTCACACGCATTGGAGATATAGAAAACGAGTAAAATGGTCTTAGATATGATTCAAAAATATGAGAGAATTATTTCTGGTTGGATTGTGATGATATTGAGGAAAAAAATCTCTCGAAAAATGTCATGGGCCTGTGCCTTTCCAAAATGATTATTGAGACTCAATGAAAATTCTCTCAAGAATATATTCAAAGCTAGCACTTTGAAACTTATTCAAACTATTTTTTTTGATAGTTTCTTGTTCATATCTTTGTGTGGATTAATGTTAAAGACATCCTAGTATGGATCATTGTAGTTTGCTACAACCTAACAAGATGAAGATTTGAATAACAAATCATGAAATTACAAGGTATAATTTCTAACCTCTGTGTTTGATAAATTAGTTTTAATGGCGATAACATGATCTTTTATTTCGGTTTTTGAAAAATTTATTTTTTTGCTGCATTTATGAATGAGATTCACCTTCAAAATCCATCATTCCTTACATAGACATGCCTTAGAGGCAGGTGTTCATTAGAGGGATTTACTTCAGAATGTTGTAGAATTGATATAGTGAGCCACTAGACAGGCTATACCGAGGTTGCAATTTGAAAAGGTTCAAAAATACGGGGCTACAACTTTTTATGGCTATGAGAGTGATGATGTGGTGGTAGCTGAATATTGGCTGGAAATAAATGATAGAATATTCCAGTAGCTACAATGCACAGCAAAAATATGAGTATGCAGTATCCCTTTTACAGGAGAGTGTGTATGATTGGTGGAGAGCCATCTTGCAAAACTCTCAAACACTGAATCCTCCCACTTGGGACTTCTTCCTCACTAGCTTAAAGAATCAATATGTGCCCAGGATGTATATAGATAAAAAAAAAAAGAAAATATTTTTTAGAGTTGAAGTAGGAAAACAAGACATTAACAGAATATGAGAAAGCCTTCCTCCACCTCAGTAGATATGCAAGAGGCATCATTAAAGATGAGATTGACAAGTGTAGGCAGTTTGAGGATGGCCTCAGAGGATGTATCAGAGAGGGTAGCTTCCTCACAAATAGAAGAGTTTCCTAAGTTATTGGTGGTAGCTCAGAGAGTTGAGCAAGTATTGACATACTCGAGCAAGACAATGGTACAAATAGGGATTAGGAAATTGGTGTTCCAGCCTAGTGCAAGTTCTTCTGGTTGTAAGAGAGCTAGGTCTGGTAGGGGCTGCTTTCAGTTAGGTTCCAATATTTAAGGTTTTTCTTATAGGTGGGGTTAGCCTGTGGGGCCATCACTATTAGTTGCTAATTCTTCGTCACTATCTATAGGTCAGACTGCGACACACCCCTTATGTTGTCAGTGCGGCAAGTATCATTTAAGGGAGTGTTAGTTAGTAATAGGGGCATGTTTTTGGTTTGGGGATACAAACCACTTGATATGAGACTGTCCTTTATCGAGACTGGATTCTGGTGCAGCTAGTGAAAGACCAGTTCAAGCACAAAGGCCAGGACTAGCTAGAGAAAGAGGAAGAGGCAGAGGTTAGATTAGAGGAAGTCGTTCAAGGCTGAATGAGGGTACTTCCATTACAGTTGATAGGCTAGAGGGTAGTCGAGTGGCACTAGCTAGGGCCTATGCTATGAGGGCCATAAAGGAGTAAAATGCTTTAGATGAGATAATAGGTAAATTTTCTCTCTTGGGATATGATATGCATGCTTTGATTGATCTAGGATCCACACACTCCTACATATGCACTGCACCATTGCATCAAGAAAACATAGTAATAAAGACCCTAGGGTATGATATTCTGGTAACCAATCTATTAGGCCACAGTGCGAGGGTGAACCGAGTATTTAGGATAATGCCTCTGGCTAGGCAGGTAGGTATTTAAAATTCCTAGAGAAGATGACATGGTGATACAAGGCGAGAGACAAACTACTATGTATTAATGTCATTTCAGCCATAAAGGCATAATGTTTAATCCGAAAGGTGTGTCAGGCATATTTAGCCCATGTAGTGGATATTAGAAGGGAGAGTTCAATGCTACTGGATATCCCTATAATGCATGAGTTCCCAGCTGTATTTTTGAAAGACTTGCTAGGATTTCCACCTGACAGAGAGGTGGAATTTTCAATAGATTTGATTCTAAGTACAACTTCCATTTCAATGACCCTTTATCGAATGGCCCTAGTAGAATTGAAGTAGATAAAGATTTAACTACAAATATTGTTGGATAAGGGATTTATCCAACTTAGTGTGTCATCTTGGGGTGTCCCAGTCTTATTTGTGAAAAAGAAAGATGGCACACTATGTTTATGTATCGACTACATATAGTTGAATAGGGTGACGGTGAAGAACAACTACTCGCTGCCTCGAATTGACGATTTGTTTGACCAGCTCAAAAGAGCAAGAGTATTCTTTAAAATAGATCTTCGGTTTGGATATCACCAACTAAAATTTAAGGACAATGATGTGTTAAAAATAGCATTCAGGATTCGTTACGATCACTACGAGTTCATGGTAATGCCATTTGGTTGATGAATGCACCAGTGGTTTTTATGGATTTGATGAATAAGATTTTTTGACCTTACTTAGATCAGTTTGTTTTGTGTTTATAAATGATATTTTGGTATACTCTAAGGATCAAAGAGAGCATGATCGACATCTCAGGATTGTGCTACAAAATTTTGAGAGAGAAGCAGTTGTATGCTAAACTATTGAAGTGTGAGTTCTAGTTGGAAGAGTTGGGATTTCTAGGTCACATTGTATCAGTAGAAGGGATCAGAGTTTACCCCAGCAAGGTAGAAGTGATCCTTAACTGGAACCCACCTCAAAATGTGACAAAAATTAGGAGTTTATTGGGATTGGCAGGTTATTATAGTCGCTTTGTGAAAATATTTTCTTCAATAGTTGCCCCTTTGACATGATTACTTCAAAAATATGTTAGATTTGAGTAGACTGACTGGTGCCAAAATAGTTTTGACTAGTTAAAGACTATGTTGATTGAGGCACCAGTTCTGACAAAAACCTTTATAGGAAAAGATTTTGTAGTATATAATGATGCCTCTCATAATGATTTATGATGTGTACTCATACAAGAGAGTAAGGTGATTGCATATGCCTTTAGACAATTAAAACCTCACTAGAAGAATTACCTAATGCTTGGTCTAGAGTTAGAAGCCATAGTTTTTGCTCTAAAGATTTGGTGACATTATCTATATGGAGAGAAATGTTATATCCATACAGATCACAAGAGCTTGAAATACCTTCCCTCTCAGAAAGAACTTAACCTCAGGCAATGTAGGTGGTTGGAGTTAAGTAAAGATTATGACTGTGTCATCAACTACCAACCACGGAAGGTGAATACAATGGCCAATTTTCTGAGTTAGAAGACCTTAGCAAGTAAATTCCAATTCCAAAAGTGAGATGTTTTAATTCTACGGAGGAACTAACCATAATAATTACAGAATTATGGGTCCAACCTACTTTGCTTCAGATGATCAAGGAAGCTTAGAGGAAAAACCACAAGTTACATGTGATAGTTGAGGTTGTTCATATAGGAGAGAGGCCTGACTACTTAGTAAAACCTGATAGGAGTGCACTTTATAGAGGTGGATTATATGTCAATGATAGATGTCATCTAAAATAGGAAATTTTGAGAGAGGCACATAAGTTTGTGTATTATATGCATCCAGGCAATAACAAGATGTATCAGGACCTCAAGGTCTGCTATTGGTGGCTTGGTATGAAAAGAGACATCATAGAATTCACTACTAGATGTCTAACATGTTAACAGGTGAAAGCGAAGCATCAGATACCTTCTGGTTTGCTCCAACCTATCTTTATACCCGAGTGGAAGTGGGAGAGAATTATTATAGACTTTGTGTTTGGTTTGCTTATGACCCAGAGGAAACATGATGTTGTATGGGTAATTGTTGATAGATTAACCAAGTCAGCACATTTCTTACCATTTAGAATGGACTATCCCCTAAGCAGATTAGCGAAGACATTTCTGAATGAGATAGTCCGATTTCATAGTGTCCCAATATCTATCATATTTGACTGAAACCCTAGGTTCACATCCTAGTTTTGGATAAGCTTTCAACAAGCCCTTGGTACTCGCCTTCATTTTAGTACAAACTTCCATCCTCAATTAGATAGTCAGTATGAGCGGGTTATACAATTGTTGGAAGATATATTATGGAGTTGTATTATTGAATTTGAGGGCAATTGGAATCGATACTTGCCATTGATGGAATTCGCCTACAATAATAGTTATCAGACTAGTATGAACATGGCTCCATATGAAGCTTTATATGGAAGGAAGTGTAGAACTCCAATATATTGGACAACTTTAAGTGATTGAAAGATAATAGGTCAAGACTTGGTACAATAGATCGAAGAAAAATTCAAGATCATTCAAAATCGACTTAAGGTAGACAATGGTAGGCAAAAATCCTATGCCAACCTAAAATGAAAAGACATAGAATTTGTTGTAGGAGATAAGGTATTCATAAAAGTGTCTATGTTTAAAAAGGTACTTCATTTTGGCAAAAAGAGTAATCTGTGTCCCAGATTCATAGGTCCGTATGAGGTATTGGAATGAAAGGGACTAGTAACTTACAGATTGGCTCTACCTCCAGAGTTAGTCAAAATTCACAGTGTATTTCCATGTATCAATGCTCAAAAGGTACAAATATGATCCATCCTATGTTATCTAAGCACAAGACATTAAAATATAATTAGATTTGACATATGAAGAGGAACCAGTACCTGTCTTAGCAAGAGAAGTTAAGTAACTTTGGAATAAACAGGTACCACTATTAAAGATTATCTAGCGAAGTCATTCATCTAAAGAGTTGACATGGATCAGTACCCATAACTCTTCCATGACACTCAATCAAGTACAATTTGGAGGACAATTTTTTTTAAAGGGAAAAAGAATTGTCATTTCCAATAGCTTAGGCCCCAATTGACATGCACATTTCTCAATCGGATGCACTGGGTTAATCAAAATTTGGGCGCATTTGTGATTGGAATAGAGGTGATATGATCATAGTCTAAATTTGGACCTAAATTAAGTAAGAAAATTAATTATAAACATGGTACTGTAGGCTTTCACACAAAGACCAAAAAAGGGACTAAACCATAATTTTTACGAATTTATCTTTGGAGCATTGAGATGTGATCGCTGATGTATTTGTATGTCAAAATAAGTTTAGGGTTGGAAACTGAAGAAATAAAAATTATGGATCGACTCGATATGAATAGCGAAAAGTACAAGGACTACATAGGATATTTGGCTTAATTAATTTTAAAATAGATTAATTAAAACTTAAAATAAGAATTAGAAAAGAAATCTAGGATGCATGCATGCCAAATGTGGTACATACACCTAATTATTCTTTTAATTAAATCACATTTGTTAACAAGCCAAGTACCATTTGTTTTTCTCTCACAATTGCCATAACCATTTGTTTCGCATTTATCCTTTAGCAACCGTCCATTCACTTTTCCTTATGAACCAAAAGCATTCTACTTTAAGTTTCTCTCATTTTCCCTTAGTTTGGTATGTAACTAAACACCATTTTGACTAAGGAAAAAAGTAGTTCGGAGAGAAGAAATACAAATACCTTCATCTTTACCTAGCCGAGACTTTAATTTGAATTTGGAGGTTGTCATAAAATCAATTTAAGCTCACACATGGAGTAGGATTCTTGCATAGGGTCTAAAGAGATTTATTGATAAAAGAAAGAAATGTATGAAAAAAAAAACTAAAACTTCTCTTTGGCTCTATGTTAGCCAAGATTTCAATTCCACTTCTCTCTCTTGGTGTTTTTGTAATTTCCTTTCCCTTTCACTATGTCTCTTGTCATAAACTTAATAGATTAACTCTTTCATGTTGGGAATTCATCAAGAAACAAAGGAAAGGAGTTAAAGGAGGCACGAGTCAAGAACCTTAAGGTGATGATCAAAATCCTTAATACCATTTTTTTCAGTTGATTTTTTTACCTCATTCCTTTATTCACAAAATTGATCTTTTGTTTCCTTTTATTGCTGCCTTTTTCTTGTTCCTATAATGGTGATTGAACTTGTTGGAGATATGTAAAAGGAAGTTATGGACAAGACATGTTAAGAATGTCTTGTTGCTAAGCTAGGATTAAAGGACAACATTTTATGTAAGGGAACCTCTTGTACCCAAAATAAAGATGGGAAATGAAGAAATTTAGACTAAAATATTTAGGGAAAACTTAAAGCTTGAGAAAGGAAGAGCCTACATTATGGTGCTTTCAATCTTCACATGTAAATGGGTTAAGGAGTCACCCTTTATAGTTGATATTTCAAAATTGTGAAGTTACAACCGAAAGCCTAAATTATGCCATTAAAACTTAAAACGACAATTGACCATCTAAAACCTTAAACAAATGGAATCCAGAATATGAAAAACTAGAATTAAATATAAAAACAATTTTGGGAAGCAAGTGGGTATTTAACTAAGACATGAACCTATGTAGGATTTAAGCAAGATCATAATATTATATGAAGACAATTATGGAAATTACATTAACCCTAGTTAAGAGAGAAAAAAATTCTATGGACACATAAAAATATATAATATTATCAGTTGAGGGCCCTAAGATTATACAGGGGAAATTATGACGTAACACATAAAACTTATGGCACTTAGCGACCTCATTACATAGATTTATTTCTAAGGAAACAACCTTCACATACTAAAAAAAATATCAGATATACATATATGCATTTATTAATCTACGTGCTATATGTTGGGCAACCCTGAGTCACATATGCAACCACCAAATAAGAGATAGGAACCGGCTGACCTACCATAGAAGTAGGCCAAATTTGTGCAAGGTTTATGGTAATAGCCATTAAAGAAAAATTATTATAGAAAATAATATAAATATATTCAATATATGAAGTGTCTATATAGGTACATATTCTTTGTTTTCCTCTATTGTGTTGTTATGTTATGGTTGATGTGTCTGTCTGCTACTTGTCTAGGATTTTGATCAATCCAATAAGGATTTGACAAGCTCAGATAATTAAATTCATATTTAATACTATGGTTAAGAGATGATGTATGTATGATAAATAAATTATCGGTAAGGTGATATGTCTTGAATGAATTTGAATGATTTTGTATGCCACGAGCTTGTAAATAAACCTGGACTAGAGTAGGGTAGACTTGGTGGCATGCCAATATGGTTCTCTTATGTCTGATATACACAGCTTTAGGTTCTGTTTTTTGAGGATACCTAGCATTCTTCTGGATGCTTAGTATCACCTTTGACAGACGCCTATATTTCTCTGCTGACCTTCAAGTTGGGTTAGCCCTCGGTCTCCCTAGTATCAAGTCTAGGTGGTAAATCATGAGCTCCATAGGTAAGCTCTTACATATTGTGTGATATACGAATGTGATCACTTATTTTCAAGACATGACTTTTTTAATATAATATATAGCTTGCCATTTCAACACTAGAAAGGCATGCTATGTCACTTTACTGTATTTAATATTGTTTATTCCATTTACCTATTACTGTACAACTTGCACCACTGAGCATTGCTTAATATAGGAGTTGTCTTCTCCTCACACATATTCTAAAAAAAAGTTTGATAGTGGCATACTAGTAAGAGAAGCTGCAATTTTTGGGACCCATATTAGAGTAGATCAACAGTTAGAACATAAACCACCCAGCAAGGGTGGGTTCTACAGTTTGTTGATGCCTTACTTATGTATACATATACATAAATGTCAGGAATTTCATGCATCATCCATTTATGTAGTATGTAAAACTATAGCTAAGAATATACATATCAAGTTGTACAATTTTCATTACAATATTAAAAGATGATGTTGTTTTCTATGACTGTTTTACCTACATCTATATTCATATGATGATACCAGTTGTTTGTAAGTCCTGTATAGGCAAGTTGCTGAATTTGTCAATGGCACTGTCTTACCTAGTTGTTTAAAAGATAGGTAAAAAGGGTGTTACACGGAGTTTCCCATATGACCAACCTAAAGTCAAGAAGTAAAAAAATGCTTACCAGTAGGATCAAAGCTTGCAAAAATTGTAAAAAGGGTCTATAAAGGAAAGAGACCAGATTTCTGAGTGGAGAAGGATGGAAACCTTTACTTTCAAGATAGGCTATGTGTGCCTAATGTAAAAGAGTTGAAATAGAGAATCATGGGAGGTGCTCATGACTCTAAATACTCCTTGCATTTGGGAAGTAACAAGATGTATCAGGACTTGAAGGAAAGATACTGGTAGTTGGGTATGAAGAGGGACATCACAAAGTTTACTACTAGGTGCTTAACTTGTAAGCATGTTAAGGCAGATCATTAGGTGCCTTCAGGATTACAACAAGCAATTTTTATACCGAAGTGGAAATGGGAGAGGATTATAATGGGCTTTGTAATTGGGTTGTGATTGACTCCCAGGAAGTGTGATGCCATATGGGTCATTGTGGATTGATTGACTAAATTAGCTCATTTTTTACCTATCAAGAGAGATTACTCCCTAAATAAGTTGACAAAGTTGTGTATCAATGAGATAGTTACGTTGCACGGGGTGCCCCTGTCTCTCATATCATACATAGATTCTAGGTTTACTTCCAAAATTTGGGATAGCCTCTAGAAGGCTTTAGGCACCAAGCTTAATTTAAGTATGACTTTCCATCCACAGACTGATGGTCAATTGGAGAGGGTAATTCTAATTTTAGAGGATATGATGAGATATTGTGTTTTGGAGTTTTTGGAAAGTTAGGAGAAGTACCTACCTCTAATGGAGTTTGCTTATAACAACAATCATCAATTCAACATTAGCATAGCTCCTTATGAGGCACTTTATGGTAAAAAGTGTTGGAAACCTCTCTGTTGGATAGAGCTCAGTGAGAGAAAGATTGTGGGACTGGAGTTGGTATAGGATACAGAGAAAAAGGACAGGATAATTAGAGATCAATTGAAAGCTACCTCGGATAGATAAAAGTCTTATGCATATTTGAAAAGAAAGGATATTCAGTATGGCATGGGTGGCAAAGTTTTTCTCAAAGTATCTCTATGGAAGAAGGTTTAAAAAGGGAAAATTGAGTCCTTGGTTTATTAGACCATATAAGATTCTTGAAAGGGTGGGGCTAATAGCATACATACTTGCCTTACCCCTAGAGTTGGAAAAAAGATACATAATGTGTTTCATATCTCAATGCTTATAAGATACAGATCATATCCATCACATGTGATTATGAGAGATATCATAGAGGTATATCGAGGTATATGAGGAAGAACCAGTAGAGATCTTAGCATGGGAAGAAAAAGAATTGAGAAATAAAAGAGTAGCCTTAGTGAAAGTGCTGTGGAAGAATCACGTTACAAAAGGAACTACTTGGGAGAGTGAAAAAATCATGTGAGCTCAATACCCACAGTCGTTTGTTGACAAACCCTTAGGTAAAATTTCGAGGAAGAAATTTTCTAAAGGGAGAGAATTGTCATGTCTGTGAGATAGGGTCTCGACATGATTATGTATGTCAAGTTATATTTTGACAAGTCTTTAGGTAGAGAGATTAAGGTTTTGAGAGAATGATATTGAATAATAGAAAGTGTGTCCGCTGGTGATTCATGCTTAAGAACAAAAGGTTACGATTGTGAATTATGAGTTTCATGGTTGGCAGGTTTTGGCATCATAGTTTACTCTATACCGTGAAGTGTAATTTTGTGAAGAGTTAGTCATGACCGTGAATTGGGGGTTATAAAAGTCTAAAACCCTTCTTTTCCTCCATGAGTGACAGAAATTAACCCTATCCTCAATCATCTTCTAAGGAATCCAAGACCTTTTAACCTAAATCTTGTTGAAACTAACCCAAAACAAGTGGAAAATCCCAAAATCTTATGAGGAGATCAAGTTGAAAAGAGGATTAGCAAGATTATAGCTAGGAGAGGAGGAAGTTTAAGGCTTGATGTGGGAATTTGAAGACCCAGCTAGAGCAACTCTTAGATTTGAGTAAGTTGTCCTTTTTCTTCCTCCCAATCTTTCTTCAATAGTGTTTGATTCATGGGTTTTAAGGGTGGGTAAGAGCAACCTTGGGTTAGGGTTAGAAAACCTTTCTCTTATTATTTGTGGATTAAGATAAGGATGTAATCCTGTATAAACCATAGTTTTTTGTTGATGATTGGTTGTTATATTTTATTAGAGACCCTTGTTGGAGAGGAAGCACCTCTTTAAGAGAATGAGTGGGCTTGAAAGAATGAGTTAAGGATTTTTTAGTTTCCATTTTGGTATGAAGTGTGTACATAACTATATATTTAATGTAATGATTGAATTCTTATGTTAAATTGTCAAATTTCATGTTGATCAATTTAAATTGAGGATTGCATTGTTGAAAAATGAGTAGGTTATGGCATTTATAATGCATTTATAAGGACTAATGCATGTAAAAAATGAGAAGTTATTTAATGACAATTGGTTGATTATGAGCATATTGAGTAAGTTACATTGTGATTGGAATGGGAAGTTGGTGTTTAAGCATTAATTATGTAAATTTTCCAAGGTTCATGGGTGTGAACTATAGTTCACAACCATGAATCATATGGTGATTTTGGACAGAAGAATTCATGGGAATAGTCACAAATTAGTTTATGGCTGGGTGAATTATGAAAGGAGGGCATATCCAAATATTAAAATTTTGTTATATAAATGTTAAAATGTTTTAATGAGAATAATGTGCATTTGAGCTATTATTGCAAAAGAATGCATATTGAGATGATATACTTGCATGAATTATATATGGGTTTGAGATATCTGAGATTTTAAAATGAGAATTATAATGCCCAATACTCGGACTAGGACTTTAGTTAGAAGAGATTACATGTCATTGAGGGTTTCATAGTACCAAAGGGCCTAGGATTGGCCATACATGAACAAGACCTATGAAATTGAGAGTAAGGCTTGGAGAAGCTCCATCAGAGACATATATGAGCATAGTATTGTTTTCCTCATGTAAGTGACATGATTGGCTCCAAAGTCTAGAGTTAGTGGGAAGAGAGTGAAATAATGCAATAATGAAATAATGAAACAATGGAATAAACATATAATGAAAAAAAAAAAGAGAAGAAGGTAAACGGTTGAGACATTTGGTAAGTGGTGGTATAGTTTATGTGTAGTGATAAATGCTTATGTTTGTAGGAAACTCACATGTTCATGTATACATATTGGCATTCAGAAGAGAATGATCATGCATAATCTTGTTGTTATATTTAACATTTTGTTACGTACCATTAAGTGAGAAAAGCTTAGTGTGTAGGTATTTTGTCTCTTAAGTGCAATTTATTTTCTTAGAGATGAGATTAGTTGTAACAGCTGGATCTCAGCCCGGAACTCAGGCACGCAACGACTGAGCCCACACGCTCTCTCACTGAGACCAACGGGCTGCCGGGGTCCATGGCCCAATACCTCCAACCCATCACTGTGCTCTCAGCTCGAGTCTTAGGCCCGCAACAACTGATTGCACAATAGGTTGTTGGAGGCAAGAGTCGAACCCTCAACCTCCCTTTAGCCTCAGTAAGGGACTACCAATTGTACCATGGTACAATTGGTAGTCTCTTACTGAGGCTAAAGGGAGGTTGAGGGTTCGACTCTTGCCTCCAACAACCTGCTGTGATTAAGTCATTGCTGAACCCAAGTTCAGGGCTTAGTACAGTGATGGGTTGGGGGTATTGGGCCATGGGCCCCGGCAGCCTGTTGGTCTCAGTGAGACAGCGGGTCCAGCAGTTGCGGGCCTGAGTTCTGGGCTGGAGTCGTTACATTAGTTACTCATGTACATGTTTTAAGGTGTCAGGACATGTAATATTGTAACTAATCATTTATATGTTCCTTTGTAAACTTTTG
The DNA here is from genome assembly GCA_023653625.1 of Triadica sebifera. Taxonomy (NCBI): domain Eukaryota; kingdom Viridiplantae; phylum Streptophyta; class Magnoliopsida; order Malpighiales; family Euphorbiaceae; genus Triadica; species Triadica sebifera. The sequence goes on along the minus strand of CM042899.1, from coordinate 59,865 downwards.
ATTGAGCGTTAGCCCTCATTCTATAAATGCAAATTCTAAATATTATATTGCAATTTATTTTTAGTATATTATAGTGTTGAACCTTGAGGGGTATTTCCGTCATTTTGATACTAACAAATAAAATAGCAATAATGTATTTAACAATTCTTGTGTTCTAAGTTTGTTGAATAGGGTATATCTTAAATAAAATATGATGCAAGAATGAAAGACAACATTTGAAGGTTAAAATAAGAAGAAATAGCATGTTCACGACCGTGACTGATTATGTAACGCTTGTGATATAGCTTAGCTCCAACTCTCCAACATTTAAAGTTCACAGCTATGAAGGATTATACCAACCGTGAATGATCAAATCAGTCACGCTAGTGAAAGATAGTCATGCCCGTAAGATAACATGTCAAATTCTTCCAGAGAGCTTCACAGCCAGAGTCACCACTTGGACCACGACTTGAAAGAATATTCACACCTGTGAAAGTATAAAGTCACGCTCGTGATCAAACACTTCAAATTCTTCTAGAGAGCTTTATAGCCAGAGTCACCACTTGAGCCATGACTTGGAAGAACATTCATGACTGTGATACATATATTCACATCCGTGAATAAGGAAAGTGAAACATGTCAGGTGCAAAATTAAAAGTTGGTTCAACGACTATTTTCGCATTAAATGCATCTAAACGGCTATAATTCACTGAGGAAGTATAAATGCAAGTCATTTATGAATCCTAAACAATAAAATAACAATAACTTTGAATCTGAAATCTGGTTGTAGCCATTGTGCATTAATTATTTTCAACAAAATATTTATTCTTTGGGAAAACCTAATTGCTCGTAATTTTGGAGCATTATAGGTTGGTGAGTGTTTTCATTGTAATCTATTACTCAAATGAGTTTGGGTATATTGGGATAAGATTGAAACACTTGTAAGGGTTAATTGTGTGAGCCATAAAATAAAAGGAATTGGTTTATTGTGTGAGCCATTAAAACACAAGGGAATTTCTAGGTTAGGTGTTAGCCATTGAGAGAAACACCATAGTTGGGAGTGAGCTTGTAAAACTCCATTATAACACTTAGTGTGTTAGTGAAACTCCCAATTGTGATTAGGGGAGAGGAGTAGGGTTTGTTAATACTTGAACTTCTATAAATCTCTTGTGTGATATCACTTCATCCTTACTCTATTTAATTTTATTCCGCACTTAAAGTTAAGAAATTTTTATTAATATCCAATTCAGCCCCCCTTTCTAGTTTATTGTCTGGGCAACAATTGGTATCCGAGCTTAGTCTAACATCAAAGCCTAAAAAGTGCTAACAAAGATCAAGAAATGGCTAACAAAGATCAAGAAGGATTCCAAATCTCAAGCCTTACTTTGATGAAGCAAACTATGCTCATTGGAAGTTCCGGATGGAGACATATCTCGATAGTGAGGGAATTGAAGTTTGGGATAGCGTTCGGAAAGAATGGACACCACCAACCAGAAGAGGAGTTGATGCTGAAGAAGAAATCCTTTCAAGAAATGATTAGATAGTGCTCAACATAGGGAAAACTTCAAAAACAAAAAGGCAATGACAATTCTCGCAAGCTCACTGTCCATTGAAGAATGTGGCAGAATCCAACACTGCCCTACCGCATATAGTATGTGGAAAACATTGGAGAATTATCATGAAGGAACAAAGCAAGTTAAATCTAAGAAGATTTAACTTCTCACTTCAGAATATGAACTCTTCAAGATAAAGTCCAATGAATCAATCACTAATATGATGAACCATCTTCTAGCCATCATAAACAGCATGAGAAAGCTTGGAAAACACTTGAGCTTGGAAGATGTAAACAACAAAATTTTGAGAAGCCTTCCTCTTAAGGATTATGGTTCAAGAGTTGTTGGTATAGAAGAAGCCAATGAAGACATGAGCATCATGAATACCAATGTGCTTAATGGCAAACTTCTAACACATGAAATGGCAATAAAGAGAGATAGAGAACTTGAAACTGAGCCAAAAAAAAAAGCCTCTAGCACTAAAAGCCTCTACTTCAAAATCTTAAAAAGAAGTTGAAGATGATAAAGAAAAGAGTGATGATGCAAATGAGGACATTGCAATGCTCTCGAGAAGACTGAAAAGAATAATTGAAAAGAGAATTGGTAACTCTTGAAACTTCAAACAAAGAAATCTCAAACACTCCTCAAATGACTCTCAAAGGAATAAATAGGAGGTAAAATGTTATGAGTGTGGGAAGAAGGGATATATCAAACCAGAATGTCCAAGGCTTAACAAACACAAGAACAAATATCAAAAAGATAATGGGGAGAAAGGTCACAAAGCCACATGGGATGGCGAAAGCTCTTCAAGTGAAAAAGATGACAATGAAAGTGAAGAGGTCAACCTATGCTTCATGGCTATAGAGGATCACATCACGGATAAGGTAGGACCACTTTACTCATATTCATCCAATAATGATAGTAGTGATAATAATAGTGATAGTGAAGATGATGATGAGCAGAGTCTAATAGAAGTATTGAACCTAGATTTAGAAAAATATAGATGTAAATTCTATACTTATAAAAATAACATTTCAAGTTTGAAAAGAAAAATGGAAGTTTTAGAAAAGGAAAATCTTAAGCTTAAATCTTCTAATGAATCTCTTCAAAAATCATTAGATGAGTACTCTTCTAAACCCTCAACTAAATCCTTGCTTAAAGAGAACAATGTTTTGAAAAATGAAGTTGAGGAACTTAGAAACTCCATTTCAAGATTTCATTAAGGCAATGAGAGTTTAGATACTCTTATAGTCTCTCAAAGACCACCTTTAATAAGACATGGTCTAGGATTTAAGGGAACATCATCTTCATCTCACAAGCCCACTTTTGTTAAGTCAAATGAACCCCACATCTCCACATTAGAAGTAATAGCCCCAAGGGCTAAGTGCAAAAACAAACACTAAATCCTCTATATATAAAAGGAATGGTCAAGGGTCGGTAAGCCTAAGAAGGAAACCTCAAAAGGCCAATCATGCTTTTATGTGTAAAAGGCATGCACTTAGGAAAGCACCAAGTCATCATGCATGTGGATGTCACTGCTCACAAACTCTACCTAATAGAAAAATAGTAGCTAAAAGCATTGTAAAACCGAAAACATATTTAGAGCTAAACAATGTAATTATTGTATGAAATTTGATCATATTAATAAACATTTCTGGATAAGGAAGGCTCATTGGGAACTTTCATGTGCTTATCGCCAAGGACCCAAGCTCATTTGGGTACATAGAAACAATACTTAAATTGTGATTTTATAGGTATGTCTCAGGTCCACAATAAATGAAAATGCTTGGCTAGTGGATAATGGATGCTCAAGGCATATGACCGAAAATAAAGAACTATTCAATGACATTAAAAGTATTGATGAAGGCAAAGTAACCTTTGGAAACAATGCTAAGGGTAAGGTAATTGGCATTGACTCTATTGGTATTAATAATACTAATTTCATTGAAGATGTTTTACTTATTAATGGTACCTACATAATAGATTTACGCAAAATATCTAACCTTTCCTCTAAGTGTCTTATGACTACTAGTGATGAATCTTGGTCGTGACATAAAAGCTTGGTCATACAAGCATGGATTTAATTCAAAGCCACAACAAAGGAGAGCTGGTAAGGGGACTACCAAAAGTCAAATTTTAAAAAGACAAGACATGTGAACCTTGCCAAAGAGGAAAACAATACAAGTCCTCCTTCAAATCCAAAAATATTGTAAGTACCTCGAAACCTCCACAACTTTTGCATCTAGATCTTTTTGGACCTACTAGAGTTGCAAGCCTAGGAGGTAAACACTATGCTTTTGTCATCGTCGATGATTACTCTAAATTGACTTGGGTAATTTTCATAGCTCAAAAGAGTGACGCTTTTGAATCTTTTAAAAACTTTGCTAAGAGAGTTTAAAACAAAAAAGGATATTGTATTTAAAAATAAGAAGTGATCATGATAAAGAATTTGAAAATGAAAACTTTGAAACATGGTATTTCATAAAAATTTTCATTTCTTAGGACGCCTCAACAAAATGGGGTGGTCAAAAGGAAAAACCGAACTTTAATTGAAATGGCACGAACAATGCTCAATGAGTATGAGTTACCAACCTACTTTAGGGCCGAAGCCACTAATACTGCATGTTATATTTCAAATCGAGTTTTCAAAAGACCACTCTTAAACAAAACTTCTTTTGAGTTATGGAATGGAAGAAAGTCCATGATATCATACTTAAGAGTATTTGGATGCAAGTGTTACATATTAAATACCAAGGACAACCTTGGAAAATTTGCCTCTAAATATGATGAAGGTATCTTTTTAGGATACTCCATCACTATCAAAGCTTATAGAGTCTTTAATAAAAGGTCATTAGTTGTTGAAGAATCTATGCATGTTTTTTTTGATGAATCTAGTAAGCTTGATCTTGTGAAAGGTATTGTTCTTGATGATATTGCAGGTATAATGGAAAAGCTAGATTGTGAAAATGAAAAAGGTAATAATGATCAAGAAAACTCACATCAAGATGACTCTCTACCTCAAGCTCAAGAGGAAGAGAAGCAAGAGCTCCCAAAGGAATGGAAAATGACAAAACATCACCCCAAGGAACAAATCATTGGTGATCCTACTAAGGGGGTAAGTACTAGATCTCATCTCAAACCTGTAGATTCTAATCTTGCTTTTGTCTCTCAAATTGAGCCTAAAAAATTGATGAGGCTCTTAATGATGAAAGTTGGTGATTACTATGCAAGAGGAACTCAACCAATTTGAGAGAAGTAAGGTATGGACCTTAGTTCCTAAACCTAATGAGCATCAAATCATTGGAAGTAAATGGATATTTAGAAATAAACTAGATGAACAAGGTTCGATAACTAGGAATAAGGCTAGGTTAGTTGCAAAGGGTTATAATTAAGAAAAAGTAATAGATTATGATGAGACCTATGCTCCAGTAGCTAGATTAGAAGCCATAAGAATTCTTTTAGCATATGTATGCCATATGAATTTTAAACTCTTTTAAATGGATGTCAAAAGTGTTTTCTTAAATGTTTTATAGAATAAGAAGTTTATGTAGAACAACCACTGGGTTTTGAAAGCCATCATTTGCCTGATCATGTTTTTAAACTTTCAAAAGCTTTGTATGGTTTGAAACAAGCTCTAAGAGTTTATTATGAAAGACTAAGTTCTTTTATTTTATAAAATAATTTTTCAAAGGGGACACTACTTTGTTTATTAAAAAGCATAAGCACGATATTCTAATTGTTCAAATTTATGTTGATGACATCATATTTGGGTCTACTAATGAATTACTTTTCCAAGAATTTGCTAAGTGTATGATTAGGGAATTTGATATGAACATGATGGGTGAGCTTAAGTTCTTGCTTGGTCTACAAATAAAACAAAGCAATGAGGGTATATTCATCAACTAATCCAAATATGCCAAAGAATTAATCAAGAAATTTAGAATGGAAGGATGCAAAGATGCCAAGACTCCAATGAGCACATCAACAAAATTGGACAAAGATGAAAAGGGTAAGAGCATTAATGAAAAGCTCTATAGAGGCATGATCAGATCACTCTTATATCTTACTGCCTCTAGGCCCGATATAATGTATAGTGTATGTTTATGTGCTTGATTTCAATCATGTCCTAAAGAATCACATTTGAATGCTGTGAAAAGAATCTTAAAATATTTACACGGCACATCACATCTAGGCTTATGGTATCCTAGAATTTCATCCTTTCATATCATAGGATATTCAGATGCAGATTTCGCTGGAAGTCTCTTGGATAGAAAAAGTACTTCAGGCACTTGTCACTTTATTGGTGAATGCTTAGTTTCTTGGTTTAGCAAGAAACAAGTTTCAGTTGCCCTTTCTACCACTGAAGTGGAGTATGTGGCAGCAGGATATTGTTGTACTCAAATGCTATGGATGAGACAACAACTTAAGGATTATGGTCATAGTTTGGACCATATACCTATTAGATGTGACAATACAAGTGCCATAAACCTATCTAAGAATCCCATTCAACACTCTAGAAGTAAGCATATTGACATAAGACATCATTTTCTTAGAGATCATGTTCAATATGGAGATGTTGTATTAGAATTTATCAATAAAAACAATCAATTGACAGATATTTTCACCAAGTCTCTTAATGAAGAAAGATTTAACTTCATAAGAAGATAGCTTGGTATGCTTGATGGATTAACCTTATCTTAAGTATGATTGTCAAATTTGTCGAACCTTGAATGTTAATTTCCTTCATATGTTGTTTTTTATTGTCTAATCTTTTAAGGTTAACATGATGGAAATACATGGGATAGAAGCATCTCATAAATCTTTTAGTCTTATTTTAGACTTAGTTTTATTTATTGAATATTTAAGGTAATTCATGCCCGTGACATATATTCACAGCCGTGATCATAATCGCCAAAAGGTCCAGTAGCTTTCACGTCTTCCTTCATGACATACTTCACGGCTGAAGGTAGTGAAGACTATATTTCACACCCATAACACTTTTCTTTCACTCCCATGAAACTCTTTGTTCATGACCGTGAAACTTATTCACGATCGTGAACTTTAATAATAAATAATTACATAACCATTCACGCTTTGTTTCACGTGTTGCCTCACAGACACAAGTAGTGAAGATTGCACTTCACGACCGTGACTCATTTTGTCACCACCGTGAAAATTCACAAGTAACCCCCGTGACTATTTGATATCATGACTGTGAATCGATTCATATCCTTCATCACGGCTAGAGGGCCTCTTCAACAAACTGTGACCACGACATTTTACGCCCGTGATTTACTATTCACAATCGTGACTATGTTCACTATAAAACAGATTTCTGTCGTTTTCTCTCCTTTCCAACTCAACAAATTCTCTCATTTATCACCCTCATTCAATATTTCTCACAGATTTGAACCCCCTCATATCCTTTTCCATCTATAAAATCCTTCAAAACTCATTCTCTTTAAAAATCATAACATCTCAAGTTTGTTCTCAAAATCCCTGGTCAGAAACTCACTCTCCAAAAACCCATTCTGAAATCATCAATAGAACCCAGCTCATCAAAAGGTACAAGGAAAAAATCCCATGCTCTGAGACGCTACATGGACTACCTTCTCAATATCATTCTGGATCATTGTCATCCGAGATATGCTGTTCTTAAGAAAAGGCCCTTACTTTCGTCTCGTTCCTTCGAGTGGAATACTATCAGGACCATCAGTCTGGAGATAAGCATGACATAACAACTACAAGCTTGTCATCTCAAGGATTTTTTGGATATTCATCGGCCAATGCTAAGGGAACCAAATCTCGAGTTCCTTACCACTTTGCAAGTTTCCCCCATCGGCACAATAAAATTCCAACTTTGTAAGCATCCGAACACTCTCACAACAGCGGAGTTTGGCACTATCTTCAAACTTCCCTCAGATGGTATCCTTAATGAGAGTGAGGTGGAATTCTATGCCAATCTGGCATGGACTCATTTTGGGTTAGATTGTAGCTGGGATGTGAAGAAGACTAAGAGCACCCATCTTCGGTCTCCCGTGCATAAATATTTACATAGGTTTCTTACCTATAGTATCTTTGCAAGAGGTGATAGCAATGATGCAATCAAAAAATTAGAGCTTTTCCTCCTAGAGATGGCACGAAGAGGTCTAACCGTGGCCCTGTCTCGATGGTTTGCAAATCATCTTCTCTCAATTGCAACAAAGCCATCAGGAGATATCTTGATTGGTGGATATGTGACTCACTTTGCAATTGAGCTCAGGTATCTAAAGCTCAATGAGCACAATTTCATCCTCAATCCAGCACATCCTCGAGACAGGCTAGATGTTGAGTCTTTTATAAAGATGGGAGCAGCTATTTGAATAATCTATGAGAATAATGTCTATTACTGCTTCACCACTCCAACTGGTGAAATTGATTGGGAAGACCAAGATTCGGATGAATTCAAAGCTGGTCTCCAAGGAATCCAGCAAAGAAATGAGCCCGAGTTGAGATAATGACCTCAGAGGTTAAGCAAGAGGTTGGTCAATCCTCGGCCTCTACACCTAACTCGGCATAGTAGGTGGCTAAACTTTTAGCACCTCACTTTGACCTATTGCAGGCTTCCATCTATGAGAGGCTGGAAAACCTCAAAGATTTCATGGAATCTTGCATGGATAGCCTCGGGGCAGAAGTAGCACACCTTAGAGATGGATTGTCAGGCTCAAAGCCTAATTAGACTCCTAGCTTTTTCATTTTACTAGTTTCTATTATTATGAGTGTAGGACTTTAATTCACATTTTAAAACTTTGTACTTCCTCTATTTTGTATTAATATAATTACATCATTTTCATTTTATGGTTTATTTTTGTTGATGACAAAAGGGGGAGAACCTAGCAATATATGAATGCAAATGTGTTGTATACTTAACTAGTTAATAGCAATATATGAATGCAAATGTGTTGTATACTTAACTAGTTAAGCAAACAATTTGATATACTTTGAATATACTTCGCATATACTTAACTAGTTAAACAAACAATTTGATATACTTTGAATATACTTTGCATATACTTAACTAGTTAAGCAAACAAATTGATATACTTTGAATATAACTTGCATATACCTAACTAGTAAGCAAAGATCCATGTTATACGTTGCTCAATTCTGGCACTCTATTACTTTTTTTCTTAAGCATCTTTTGAGGGGAGACTTCTCAAAAGCACATATTGCTAGATTATTTGTCACCATCAAAAAGGGGGAGATTGTTGAACCTTGAAGGGTATTTCTATCATTTTGATGCTCACAAATAAAATAGCAATAATGTATTTAACAATGCTTGTGTTCTAAGTTTGTTGAACATGGTATATCTTGAATAAAATATGATGCAAGAATGAAAGAAAACCTTTAAAGGTCAAAATAAGAAGAAACAGCATGTTCACACCCATGATTGATTATGTCATGCCCATGATATAGCTTAGTGCCAACTCTCTAACATTTAAAGTTCACGACCATGAAGGATCATACCAACCGTGAATGGTCAAATCAGTCAGCCCATGAAAGATAGTCACGCCCGTGAGATAACATGTCAAATGCTTCTAGAGAGCTTCACGGCTAGAGTCACTACTTGGAGCACAGCTTGGAAGAATATTCACACCTGTGAAAGTATGAAGTCACGCCTATGATCAAACACTTTAAATTCTTCCAGAGAGCTTCACAACAAGAGTCACCACTTGAGCCATGGCTTGGAAGAACATTCACGATCATGACACATATATTCACGCCCGTGAATGAGGCAAGAGAAATATGTCAGATGCAAAATTAAGAGTTGGTTCAACAGCTATTTTCACATTAAATGCATCCAATCGGCTATAATTTGCTGAGGAAGTATAAATGCAAGTCATTTATGAATCCTAAACAAGAGAACAACAATTATTTTTGAATCAAAAATCCTGTTGTAGCCATTGTGTATTAATTACTTTCAACAAAACCTTTATTCTTTATGAAAACCTATTTGCCTATAAATTATGAGCATTATAGATTGGTGAGTGTTTTTATTGTAATCTATTATTCAAGTGAGTTTGGGTATATTGAGTTAAGAGTGAAACACTTGTAAGGGTTAATTGTGTAAGCCATAAAACACAAGTAACTGGTTTATTGTGTGAGCCATTAAAACACAAGGGAATTTCTAGGTTAGGTGTTAGCCATTGATAGAAACACCATAGTTGGGAGTGAGTTTGTAAAACTCCATTATAACACTTAGTGTGTTAGTGAAACTCCCAATTGAGATTGGAGAGAGGAGTAGGGTTTGTTAATACTCGAATCTCTATAAATCTCGTGTGTGATATGTTTTCATCCCTACTCTATTTAATTTTATTCAACACTTAAAGTTAAAATTTTTTTTTATTTAATATCCAATTCAACCCCCCTTCTTGATTCATTGTTTGGGCAACATATAGTTTTGAAAGTCATCATTGCCATGGTGCATAATTTTTTTAAAAATTTTTAACAGCTTTTCAGTTTAAGGGGGTTTCTAGTTATGTCAAAGGGAATTACAAATTTGGTAAAAATATTTACAACTATTAAATGGCCGCGGTTCAAAAGACCTTGAATTTACAATTTTTTATTAATACTATGGGTCAACTTCTACTCATAGATTTTTATTAGATTATTGTTCCCCATTACTTCATTTGTTATCGGTTTCTTTTAATGGCCCCATTCTTATACTCTATTGAGGTACAATTTATGGTTCATAAGCTCTCCTTGTCTCGGCCCATTTACCATTTCTTACTTTCAAGTGGACTACTCCTCCACAAACTTTGGTTATGATTAATTTCCCCCCATCTAATTTCATTGAATTCCAATTTAAATTTCAATTTACTAAATTTTTTGTTTTAACTTAATTAATTTTATTATACTTTCTCAACTATAAATAAACAAATCTCAAATTAATCTTTCCTCATCCTACCAAATGACTTGATTAAATTATATTATGTTCTTAATCTTATTTAATTTGCTTATTTAGTCCATTAAGTATCCAAAACTCCCAAATAAATCCCTCCAAGCTTATAGGTCATATTCACAAGTCCTAACAATTATTTAACTCCACAAGCTTTTCAATTCTTCTCCAAGATCATCATAAACACCAATACAAATAAATAAACTTAGATTTGGGTTCACTTAATCGAACGTGGTAAGTAGAAATGAAGGTCCAAAACTCACAGCTGTGAAAGAAAATAAGTGAAAGAAGATTTTTACCATTCAAATGGTATTTGAAACCATAATCATTTTCCTCGTTTACAAATTTTAGCAGAATCATATGCTACCTTTGAATCTTCAGTTTTTGAGTGGGAAAGAAATGATCAAACCCTCTCTTAAGATATTACCATTATTTATGCTTTAGTAGTGTTTTGTTTACAATAAAATGCAAGAGAAATATTGGGGATTTTGAAAGGAAAGGATGTCAATTAGAAGATGAAGACTACCTTTTTTGTTGTAAAAGAAATATAAAAAAAAAACAAAAGCAATAAAAAGATAAACCTTGCTTTAAATTTTATATGCATATCTTAAATGGGTAGTTAGTTTGCATGCCATACAATTGGCGGACATGCATGGTTTCATTAAGCTTTAATTAAGTTTAATTAATCATAACTAATAATATTTAATCTTAATCAAGCCAAATTTCCTTTTTGATCCTTTAATGTTTTGTCTTTTTATTTTACTCCGATAAATGTTAATTTCTTCAATTTCAAACCCTAAACAATCTAATTTCTTACAATTAAATAACCTAATATTCACAGGATATTTATTCTAAATATTGGCTTTCTCGGTTTCGTGATTGACACACTAGAGCAAAAATTGCATTTTTCAATATTTTTGTAGAACCACACCTAAAATTTTATTTTTTTAATTTCATACTCTAAACATTGAAGTTATAACATAAAATTATACCAACAAACTTGTCTTAATATTCTCTACATCCCGGTGTTGTTCGTTCGTGATTCATTACAAGCTTAAAAATTGTGCATTTTGTTGTCAAGCCTTTTTATCTCAGTTTTTATGAAAATTTAATATCACATGGATTGGATTTTGAACATTCATCTCATACATATGGAAGCGGAATTATAAAATTTAATCAAAACCAAAACAAATGGAATGTCCTATATAATTTAAAATTTGATTGAACAATTCAATAGAAGAAGTTGATCACACTTCCAAGTTGTGAGTTTTTCCTTGTTTTTTGAGTTGTAGCAAACTATAATATTCCAAAGCTAGGATTTTCTATAAGAGTATCCACACAAAGAAAGAAGAAGAAAACCTCCAAGGAGATGGGGTGACAAAGTTCCTAAGTGCTGATTATGGAAAATTGTCTTATGAAAGAGAAAAGGGAAAGAAAAAAAAACTATTATTTTTCTTTAAAGGGCAGCAACGAAATTGACTACTCAAAAGAAGTATTTATACTATTTCTAATCCCTTTTAGGATTAGAAAAGGAAAACCCTAATAGGCCCATTTCCCTAAGGTATATGGCCTAATGTTGACCAAGTCAACAATCCTAATCCAAATTGGATTTGACTAATTTTTATAACTCTTATAAAAGGCTCAATTCTCTTTCTCTCTCACTTGGATCTTATGCAAAATCCATTTTACATTTTCTTCATGCCCTTTATGTGCGTGACCTAATAAATTTTATGGTGATGTTGGTAGCTCAAGTCTCGAAAGAAATCCTAATCCAATCAAGGATTCTACAAGTAGAACAGTAACATATGATGAGCGGTATTTAACAACACATCATGACCACCCAATTAACCAAAAATTAAGTGGTTTGAATTTTAACCCTTCTATAGATAATTTCCATATAATTTGTCCTTTTATCAAGCTATATCTCATTTGGTTCAAAGCATGGACTGTGTGTCAACTCCTACTAGATTGATATGTCACATCTAGTATAAATGATATTAATTCTTATCTATGAGACTCATTAATCGATTAGATATATCATTGAAAACCTTCTTCAAGACATGTCCACCACAACTAAGGATTTCCAAGTAATGATCTCTACAAGAGGCCATAGGTATACTCTTCTTCTATCAGGAGTGGTGAATGCTCTATTGACTACTCAACTACCTTTGAATATCTCATGTTATACCCAATTACCACCCTATGAGCAACCTCTAAGAGACAATGAAGAATGTAGTCAAAGTATATGATTTAGTATCCAAGATAACCTTCTCAAGTCTAAGGATACTTGCACCATTGCTATGATGAGACTATCATTGACATTGAATAAATATCTATGTGATTATGTCATAGTAGGTCATCCAATGTACTTGGCTACTGTAGCAAGCATCCACCTATTAACTTTAAACATCTCATGTGTTTAGCTTATGAGATCAACTACTTGACCTAGTTAAGGAGTATCACATGTGTTAGTCAATCTAGATTAACAATGTCTCGTCTTGTTAATCTTATGACTAGGGATAATTTAGGTATAAATGCAATTATACATGATAGGAATCTCATTATCATGTTATATTTCAAATCGAGTTTTCAAAAGATCTCTCTTAAACAAAACTTCATTTGAGCTATGGAATGGAAGAAAGCCCTTGATATCATACTTTAGAGTATTTGGATGCAAGTGCTTCATATTGAATACCAAGGACAACCTTGGAAAATTTGCCTCTAAATCTGATGAGGGTATCTTTTTAGGATACTCTACAACTAGCTAAGCATATAGAGTATTTAATAAAAGTCATTAAGTGTTGAAGAATCTATGCATGTTATTTTTGATGAATCTAGTATACTTGATCTTGTGAAAGGTAGTGTTCTTGATGATGTTGTAGGTACCATGGAAAAACTTGATCTTGAAAATGGAAGAGAAGAAAATGATCAAGAAGATTCACATCAAGATGATTCTCTACCTCCAGCTCAAGAGGAAAATAGGCAAGAGCTCCCAAAGGAATGGAGATTCACAAAAGATCACCCCAAAGAGCAAATCATTGGTGATCCTACAAAGGGAGTAAGTACTAGATCTCATCTCAAATATTTGGTTTCTGACCTTGCTTTTGTCTCTCAAATTGAGCCTAAAAATATTGATGAGGCTCCTAATGATGAAAGTTGGGTGATTTCCATGCAAGAGGAACTCAACTAATTTGAGAGAAGTAAGGTATGAACCATAGTAACTAGACCCAAGGAGCATCAAATCATAGGAAGCAAATGGGTATTTAGAAATAAACTAGATGAACAAAGTTCAATAACTAGGAATAAGGCTAGGTTGGTTGCAAAAGGAAATAATCAGGAAGAAGGAATAGATTATGATGAGACCTATGCTCTTGTAGCTAGATTAGAAGCCATAAGAATACTTTTAGCCTATGAATGCCATATGAATTTCAAACTCTTTCAAATGGATGTAAAAAGTGCCTTTTTAAATGGCTTAATAGAAGAAGAAGTTTATGTAGAACAACCACCAGGTTTTGAAAGCTATGATTTTCCCAACCATATATTTAAACTTTCAAAAGCTTTATATGGTTTGAAACAAGCCTCAAGAGCTTGGTATGAAAGACTAAGTTCTTTTCTCTTAGAAAGTAATTTTACAAAGGAGAATGTTGACACTACATTATTCATTAAATAACATAAGCATGATACTCTAATTGTTCAAATTTATGTTGATGATATCATATTTGGGTTTACTAATGAATTACTTTGTTAAGCATTTGCTAAGTGTATGACTAGGGAATTCGAAATGAGCATGATGGGTGAGCTAAAATTCTTCCTCGGTCTACAAATAAAACAAGGCAATGAGGACATATTCATCAACCAATCCAAATATTCCAAAGACTTACTTAAGAAATTTGGAATGGAAGGATGCAAGAATACCAAGACTCTAATGAGCACATCAACAAAATTGGACAAGGATGAAAAAGGTAAGAGCATTAATGAAAAGCTTTATAGAGGTATGATCGGATCACTTTTATATCTTACTGCCTCTAGACCTGACATAATGTATAGTGTATGCTTATGTGCTCGCTTTCCATCATGTCCTAAAGAGTCTCATTTAAATGTAGTAAAAAGAATTTTAAAATATTTACATGGCTCATTGCATCTAGGTTTATGGTATCCTAGAAATTCATCCTTTCACATTATAAGATATTCAGATGCTGATTATGCTGGAAGTCTTTTAGATAGAAAAAGTACTTCAGGTACTTATCACTTTATTGGAGAATGTTTAGTTTCTTGGTTTAGCAAGAAACAAGTTTCAGTTGCTCTTTCTACCATTGAAGCGGAGTATGTGGCAGCAGGATGTTGTTGTACACAAATCCTTTGGATGAAACAACAACTTAAAGATTATGGTCATAGTATGGACCATATACCTATTAGATGTGACAATACAAGTGCTATAAATCTATCTAAGAATCTCATTCAACACTCTAGAAGTAAGCATATTGACATAAGACATATATTCACGGCTGTGATCAAAATCGCCAAAAGCTCCAGTATCTTTCACGACTTGCTTCACGACATGCTTCACGGCTGAAGGTAGTGAAGACTATCATTCATGCCCATAACCTTTTTCTTTCACCCCCGTGAAACCCTCTGTTCACGCCCGTGATGCTTATTCACGATCGTGAACATATCCACCAAAAAACTTACAAAAGCATTCACGCTTTGTGTCACGCTCTGTTTCACGATCACAAGTAGTGAAGATTGTACTTCACACCCGTGACTAGTTTTTCACCACCGTGATAGTTCATCATTCATGCCCGTTACCTTTAATTTTCACAACCGTGAATAGTTTCACCTCTCTCTTCATGGGTAGAGCGTCTCTTCAGCAAACCATGAACACGACATTTCACGCTCGTGACTTAGTTTTCATGCCCGTGAATATGTCAGCTATAAAACATTTCTGCCGTAATTTCTCTCATTCCAGCTCTCCAACTTCTCTCATTTATCACCATTGAATACCATTTTGAAGATTTCGGCCCCCTAGCAACTCATTCCATCTATAAATATCTTCAAAAACCTTCTCCATCATCAGAAATCAAAACACCTAAGGTTCTACTCTAAAATTTCCATCACATTTTTCACTCTTCAAAAGTTCATTTCTCAATAAAAAATGGAAATCGGCTCCTCCAAGGGTACATGAAAGAAGTCTCATGCTCCAATAAGGTACACAGGCTACCTTTTAAACATTATTCCAGAGCACTGTCATCCTAGATACTCGATTCTCAAACAAAGGCCACTCCTTTCCTTTCGATCATTTGAATGGCAAACCATCAGAACACTCGGCCTCAAGACAAGCATGATGGAACAACTCCAGGCTTGTCATCTAAAATATTTCATTGATATCCATCAACCGACACTGAGGGAACCAACTCTAGTATTCCTGAGCACCCTGTAAGTCTCTCCTACCGACACAATAAAATTCCAACTTTGCAAGCATCCAAACACCCTCAATGCCACAGAGTTTAGAGACATGTTACCTTCCCTCTGACGGTATCCTGAATGATAGTGAGGTAGAGTTCTATGCTACTCAGGCATGGACTCACTTCGGGCTTGAATATTGCTGGGATGTCAAGAAGACGAAAAGCACCCACCTTCGATCCCCAGTGCACAAGTACTTGCATAGGTTTCTAACCTATAGCATTTTTTCCAGAGGACACAACAATGGATCGATTAGGAAGTCAGAGCTCTTTCTCCTAGAGATGGCTCAAAGAGGCCTATCAGTGGCTTTATCTCGACGGTTTGCAAATCATCTTTTGTCAATTGCCACCAAGCCCTCCGGAGACATTCTGATTGGTAGGTACGTGACTCACCTTGCTATCAAGATGGGGTACTTGAAGCTAGAGAAGCACCACTTCAACCTCATACCAGCACATCCTTGAGACCGACTAGACGTCAAGTCCTTCATTAAAATAGGAGTGATTGTTCATATCGTACATGAAAACAACATCTACTACCGCTTCACCAACACTACTGGTGAGATTATTTGGGAGGACAATGACTCGGATGACTTCAAAGCTGGCCTCTAAGGAATCCAGTGGAGGAAGAGAGTTCGAGTTAAGATGGCACCTCCAGAGGTTGAACAGGAAATTGGACAATCCTCTGCCTCCACACCAAACTTGGCTCAGCAAGTAGCTGACCTCTTGGCACCACGATTTGAGCAATTGCAGGCTTCGATGGATGAGAGGTTAGAGAACCTCAAGGATTTCATGGAGTCTCGCATGGAGAGCCTCGAGGCAGAAGTAGCTCGCCTTAGAGATAGGATGTCCGGCTAGACTATATGTTAGCTATGTTATTTTCTAGCTTGTTTGATGTAGGAATTTCAATTTCCTTTCAAATCTTTGTATTTGTCATTTTATATTAATATAATTGCTTTTGTTTTCCATTATGATTTATCTTTTTGTTATTTGTTTTTGTTGATGACAAAAGTGGGAGAACCTGATAATATATTATATTTAAAGTTGAATGCAATACTTATTTTGAATCAAATGAATGTGAAAGTATGCAAATGAGCTAATATACTTTGAATATACCTTAAGTATACTTTGTATATACCTTAATCCAAGATACATGAATGAATATGCATTTGATATACTTTGAATATACCTTAAGTATACTTTGCATATACCTTGATGCAAGTTACATGAATGAATATGCATTTGATATACTTTGAATATACCTTAAATATACTTTGCATATACTTAACTTGTTTTAAGGAAAAATTTTGGTATACATTGGATATACCTTACATATAACTTGCATATACCTAAAACTAGGAAGCATATTTTGATGCTACACTTCATCATTCTTTACAATTCTTGCACTTCAGTAATTTTTTATCTTAAGCATCTTTTGAGGGGGAGACTTCTCAAAAGCACATTGCTAGATTATTTGTCACCATCAAAAAGATGGAGATTGTTAAACCTTGAGAGGTATTTTTGTCATTTTGATGCTAACAAATAAAATAGCAATAATGTATTTAACATACTTGTTTTCTACGTTTATTGAATAGGGTATGGAACATAATAGCAAGAATGGAGAATGGAAGACTAATCTTAAAAAGACAAAAAATGAAGAAATAGCATGTTCACACCTGTGACCTTATATGTCACGCCCATGATGAAGCTTAGCGCCAACTATCCAACATTTAAAGTTCACGGCCATGAAAAATGATAGCAACCATGAATGATCATATCAGTCACGACCGTGAAATAAAGTCATGCCCGTGAGAAGACATGACAAATTCTTCCAGAGAGCTTCACGGCCAGAGTCACTAATTGGACCACGGCTAGGAAAAATGTTCACGCCTGTGAAGATATAATGTCACGCCTGTAATCAAACACTTCAAATCCTTCCAAAATGCTTCACAGCCAAAGTCACCACTCAAGTAATGGCTTGGAAGAACAGTCATGACCGTGACACTCATACTCACGACTGTGAAAGAGGAAAGAGAAACATGTCAGGCATGAAAATAAGAGTTGGTGCAACGGCTATTTCTGCATTAAATGCAATCAAATGGCTATAATTCGCCATGGAAGTATAAATGCAAGTCATTTATTAATCCAGAACAAGAGAATAGCTAATACTTTGAATCAAAATCTTGTTGTAAGCCATTTGTGCATTTGATATTTTCAAAACAAACATTTATTCTCTGTGAAAATCTTTTTGCTCATCATTCTCTGAGCATTATAGATTTGTAAGTGTTTCTCTCTGTAATCAACTACTCAAGTGAGTTTGGGTATTTTGGGGTTAAAAGTAGAACACTTGTAAGGGTTATTTGTGTGAGCCTTTAAAAGACAAGGAATTGGTTTATTGTGTGAGCCATTAAAACGTAAGGGATTTCTGGGTTAGGTGTGATCCATTGTTAGGAATACCATAGTTGGGAGTGAGCTTGTAAAACTCCATTGTAACACTTAGTGTGTTAGTGAAACTCCCAATTGAGATTGGAGAGAGGAGTAGGGTTTGTTAACACCCGAACTTCTATAAAAATTCTTGTGTCATATCTTCCTATCCCTTCTCAACTTAACTTTTCTTTCCGCATTTAAAAGTTAAAATTTTTAATATCCAATTCAACCCCCTTTCTTGGTTCAATATCTGGGCAACATTTTTAATTTATCATATATAATGAATATATATATATATATATATATATATTCATTATGTCCGAACTCATGAATAGCAATATGGGGTTGACATTACCGGCTTCATAATTGTAACACTCCCTTACCCCACTTTAGTTAAGTAAGGTAAATAAACATTATCCGACTAACTGTCTTATAAGATTTGCTAAATGAATTTTTTTTTGCAAAAAAATTACAAACACTAAAATAAAATTATTACAAACACCAATATTCAAAATTTTTATTTATTTATAAATTATATTATTTTGGAACCAAACTATGTTCATTACATTAGATGTACACATTCCCAATACATACTAGATGAGATAAAATAATAATTTAATTTACAAAGTTTTTAACAAAATATACCAAAATATATCCAAAGCTTTAAGCCGCTTTTCATATGGGTACCCTTCTTCTTCTGACGACTATACTATCTACAACTATTCTTTAAAACCTGTGTAAGAGGAAACCACCCACACTAAGCTACTAGTTTAGAGGTGCTCAGGGATAAAAATCTTACATACATATATTTTCTTACATGTTATCTAATAATTTCACAAATAAGGCATAAATTAAAAGAATTATATGAAATCAAATAAATGTCATGAAACATTTAATATTTAACAATTTTAATTTAACACAACCTTATCAAAATGACACACTTTTATATTATTGTTATTTTTCATTTTCCTTGTACCCATAATACCTATAATCGAACTAACTAATAAGAATAACGGAGTTGTCATTACCGGCTTCCATAATATTGTGCCGAACGCTTTTATAATAATGTCATTATCGGCTTTCGTAATATTGTCAATATCGGCTTAATAATTTTACACCGAGTGCATTTATAGAATTGTCATTATCTGCTTTCATATTTTCGCACCGACTGCCTTAAATCTCCTTATTGACATGCCAAACTATTTTCTATTCTAGTTCTAGATTAGGTGTTTTAGGACTTAACTATTTTTATATTTATTCCCAATATTAAGATTATTATTCACAATATTTTCAAAAATGGTAATTAAACTAAATTTCCACTTATATGTTTATTTATTTTTGTTATTTGTTTCTTTTATTTTTGAATTAAAATATCATGCATAAATAATTTATTAAATATTTATAACTATAATTACAGTCAAAATTTTTATTAATTAGCATATGTATTCATCACACCACATGCAAAAGCCCAATATATCAATTCTTTGTCTACAACTGATTTTGGCCTTGATTTCGGCCCTCATTTTTAGCTCATTTATAGTTCAAATTTCAATTTATGGTCTTCTAATATTTTGTATTTTAATGTCTCAGATTTCATATTTATCAAAAATCATACAAATTGAAGTTTTCTATCAAAAGTTATGACCCTTTTACAGAAGGGCATTCCATTAGTTTTACCCAATATTTTCTAGGTACTTACAAGTCCGGGATTTTGTGTCTAATTTTTATCCCATTTGAAATTAGAATTTGAACTTAGGTTCTGAATGAAAGTTTTATCCTAATGAGCCCACTTTCATTTCTAGCTAATTTCATCTTAATCTCACTAACATAACATTAGTTATGATAAAAAATGTCAAAACTGCTCATAAACGTTTGTAGCAAGGTCATCAATTGGCACAAACCTATCTACTAATTATATCCATCATATGCATTCATTTTTAGGCCAAAATTTTCAAATCACAATTAAATTCACATATCTTAATATTTTCATAATATTTAGTCCCATTACCATAAAAAAAAATCAAAAGTAACTACCAATCACATTCCATGGCATACCACATTCATATCAAACATTAACACATAATTTCACACATTTAGATAACATGTAAGATTTTTATCAATGAAGCACATACCTAATCAACCTTTGAGCTTTCTTTTTCCCTTTTTCTTCCTCTTCTCACTAATTAGCTTTCTCCTTGCCTTTGTCGCCCTCTTGAGGGCCTCTCATTTTCTCACTTGATTTTCCTACACAACCATATCATATCTCATTTTTATCATCCATTTTCAAAACTTTTCATGCCTACATAAAATCCTAATGCTCCTAATATGTTTTATACTTTAATTTAGCCAAAAAGTACTAAGGTTAAACTTCCTTCTTGATAGGTCATAGCTGACCAAAAATCTTATTATAGGTCCCAATTTATTTTCTCATCACTAATTTTGTTGTCCTTTGGTTAGTTTCAATTTTCCTCAAATTACCTTAACTAAGGAAACCCCTCCTTCCTCCATTAGAGTTATCTTTCTCTAGTTTTTAAGTCATAAAATAATTAACTAACATCAATTATCATTAATTAAAGGTTTAGCTTTACTTTTCTTCAACTAGTTACCAATTTCAAATTCTAGGTTCATTCTTAGCAAATAACCTTAATCTACCAATCCTAATCATATCTATCATCATTATGGGTTTCAAATGAAAGGAAAAATGTTGAATTTAAGAAGAATAAACTCACCTTAATGGAGTTATAGGGTTGGTCAAATCTGCCCCAACTATTCTCTCTTTTTCTTCTTATTTCTTCCTTCTTTCTTGCTCCTTAGCTCTCTTTATGGCAAGAACTCTTTAATTTCTTGAATCTTTTCTCTCACAACTCATTTTCCCCATTCCTAGCATGCCGAAAAAAGGAAAAAAAATGGAGGTTTTGGGTAAGGAGAGGGGTGACAATAAAGGAAGAAGGAGATGGTGGTAGTTATTTTCAAATTGGTAGAAAATGAAGATTTTTATCTCCTTTTTTTTTAATAAGGTGAGTATTTGGCGGTTCCATGACTATATTAAGCCCTTCATCCATTGGTCCAAAATATAAATTAATTTTGTTTAACTTCTAATTATTAGAAATTCATCATTTTCCCCAAATTTCCTTCATAAATTTTCTGCAACAATTCCAATAATACTGATTTTGTTCGTAGGGTAATTTTATTTTTTTCCAGTTCTAACAGTAATCTTTTTAATTCCCAAATAATATTATCCCTAATTATTTTCTCTTATTATTTTTCATTTTTAAATGGGTCCAAATTTAGACTTCGATTGAACTGACACATCCCACTATGGTCACGTGCAATCAAGGCTTAAATCACCGGATGTTACAATTCTCTCCTTCTTAAGAAAATTTCTTCCTCAAAATTTACCTAATTAGCTGAAGTTGAATAACTAAGGATACTGAGTTCTCATCCTTTCTTCACTCTCCCAAGTGGCTTCTTCTAATGCATGATTGCGCCATATGACCTTTACCAAAAATACCTTCTTGTTTCGAAGTTCTTTGACTTCTCGAGCTAAGATTTTCATTGGCTCTTCTGCATAGGTCAAGTCTGGTTGTACCTCTATCGATTCCACAGGTTTACATGTGTTGAATCTGATCTGTATCTTCCTATCAATGAGATATGAAACACATTATGGATCTTATCCAATTCTGGTGGTAAGGCCAACCGGTAAGCCACTGGACCCTCACATTCAAGTATTTTGTATGGTCTAATAAACATAGGACTCAGTTTCCCTTTTTTACCAAAATAAAATACTTTCTTCCAATGCGAGACTTATAAAAATACCTTGTCTTTGACAACATATTCAATATCCTTCCTTTTTTAAATCAGTGTAAGATTTTTTATCGATCTGTTGCAGCTTTTAATCGATCTTAGATTAATTTCACCTTTTTCTCTGTATGTTGCACCAATTCTAGGTCCATTAACTTCTTTTTACCAAGTTGTATCCAGTATAAAAGTGTCATACATTTTCTTCCATACAAAACTTCATATGGAGCCATGCCGAGACAAGCTTGATAGCTATTGTTATATGCAATTCCATCAATGATAAATACCTATCCTAGCTACCCTCAAAGTCAATTACACAACTTCTAAGCATGTCTTCTAGCAATTGCTCATCTGTTTGTGGGTTAAATGTTGTACTAAAAGAAAGTCGAGTCCCCAAGGCTTGTTGTAGACTTTTCCAAAATTTTGATGTGAATCGTGGGTCTCGATTAGAAATAATAGATACTGACACCTTATGCAGTCGAATTATCTCATTAACATATATTTCTTGCGACGCCCTTATAACAATCATTCTACACGTATGTTATGTGGGCTAATACAATGATAGCCGTTATGTGGCAAAAAAAAAATTCTTAATTTAATTTAATGACCTTAATATTATTAACACTTATTAATCATTTTCATTTTTTCCAAAAATTTCAGCAACATAACGACTATAAATTAACTACCTCACTTGTAATTCAAACAATTTATAACCCATTTTTTGGCAGAACAGTACACATATAATACAATATTTTCATTCAACAACAAGTTGACATTCCATTCTATACACTTAATAATTCACAAATGTTTTTATCATAATATGTACAACATTTTATTTTTACAATTGCATATCTAAACATATATATACACACGTCATTCTTGATACTAACCTACTATTATCTATTCTTCATTCAGTTCCCAAAATTTGTATACTTGCTCCTGCCTTCCCACTATTATATGCACACAGTCAAATAACTACGTGTTGAGCATTAATATGCTCAGTGGTAATTACTAATTTAAAAATTTGCATTGACCTACATTTTCATGCATATATACATGCAATAATATTTTAATACACTATTCAAATTTTCATTTTAATATATTATTCTTTTTATCAATACTTTATTTTTATTTATCCTTAATTCACTATTTAATATCTTAATTAATTTTAACAATTTTTCTCAATTAATTTTGTTTAGTTTACTCCTAAACTTTCAATTTAGTACATTAACCATTCATTTTTTTAATTAATCATTCATTTCTTTCTTCTTTATTTTTTTTCAATCTTTTATTTAATTAGCTACAAATTTCACTTTAGTTCATAAATTTCCATTTATTTACAATCTTGTCATTGTTTTGCATTTATTTACTCTTTTGTCACTAACTAATTTTATTTTTTATTTATTTACCTTTTTAACTAAATAATTTAACATTTTATTTCATTTTCTTCCACTTATTTTTCATTTTTCAATTTTAGTATTTTTGTCACATTTATCACATTCATCATTATTATTATTATACCATTTTTTATCATCTTTATCACTTTTATCATATTTATCCTATTTATCACATATCTCATTTTTCTCAAATTTTTCACATTTATCATTAAAATTGTATTTGTTTTTTCATTTTTATCATTTTTCTTGTATTTTTTACTTAAATCATTTTTCTCACATTTTTCACTTATCTCTTTTTTTTTCATATTTTTCATTTTAATAATTTTTCTCATATTTTTCACTTACATCTTTTCTTACCCATATTTTTCACTTAAATCATTTTTATCATATATTTTCACTTTCATCATTTTTACTACTTTTTATTCACATTTGCCATTTTATCATACTTGTCACATCTAACATTTTTATCATATTTGTCACTTCTATCATTTTTATCATATTTGTTATTTCTATCATTTTTATCATATTTGTCACTTCTATCACTTTTATTGTAACGCTCCCTTACCCTACTAGTCATTAATAGGATACGGAAGTGCTACTAAGCACATTTGTTTTAAAACCAATGTTCAAATTATTGAAATTTTTTTTTCCGAGTTTATTATTAGCGAAATATTTATTGCTATATTTTGTTTTTCTTTCCATTTAAATGTATAACTAGTGATGGAAATGTTTTTGATTTAAAAAACTCATTCAATTAAACCATAATATTTAGACATATATTTACAAATAATACTAGATAAATAAAATTACGAAATTCATTCATTATAAATCCTACATACCACAAATTTACATCAAAAGAAATTTTTAAAATTTAATTTTTACAACATAAACATACAAAAAGAACTAGATTGCTGTAATCTGATCTTGAGGTTCCCTCTTTCTTCAGTATTTTTCTGGACAGATTTCTAGTTCAAACTTTGAGTCCATTTTTCACCTTATTTCAGGCCTATTCAGGTGTAATGATCTAAATGAAAGTTGAAGATCTATGGTTTCTAACTCAACAAGAATCACTGAAAAAACATTTCCAGAACTCAAGTTATGACCAGAAAACTAGATACTATTCATAAGACAAATTTTCCAGCACATCAATTAATTCATACAATTTCCATTTTCATCAACCTCATATTCTAGTTTTTATTTTCACATTCATGGCATCATTTAATCACCAATTCATTACTCAATCAAATATCCAGAATTTCATACACATCACAAAATCAAAATCAACATTTTTCTATATTGAATTTTTGTCAAATGTACATATCTCATAATTCTACTTCTCTTCACTTCTCTCTTCGTCCTAGCTTGCTTTCTCCTTGCCCTTACCTCCTCTTTGATTTTGGTTCAAGGATTGTTCACCTCCTTGGCCTAACAACAATTTTTTTACACTAATCACACTAATCCACACTTAATCACCATTAACATATTAATAACCCTAAATTACTAACTTTAATGGCAACTAACCTGAAAATCAAAGAAAATAGAAGAAGAAAAGTGAGAAGATGGAAAATATAAACTCACCTTTGATGATCTTCAAAATGATCAAAGTATTTTTTCTCTTTTTCTCTTCTTTTCTTCGTTCCTCTTCCTTAGTTTAGCTCACTTTACTTCACTTCCTTGATGGTCTTGCCTTAATCCCATTTTTTTTCATCTAATCTTAGCTTGATTTGAAGAAAGAAAAAGAGGAACTTGGGGGAGAAGAGGGTCATGGCTATAAGAGAGAAAAAGGGAGAGAAATGGGTCTGATTAAGATGAGGAAGAAGAAGAATGCCTAAAAAATGAAAGTTTGACTTTTTATAGTTAGATTAGGTGGGTGGTTATGATTACTTACTAATCTTGCTTTCCATTGGTCCATTAATTTAAATCACTCTTAATTTATTTTAATAAAAAGAATATTCCTTTCCTTAGATAAAGAATATTTTATTTTTATGCCTTCTTAAAATATTTGTGCCAAAAACACTGCAATTTCCAATTTCGTTATTTTTTTCTCAATTTTACTTCCGAACTTCAAAATTTTAAATTAATAATATCCAAAATATTTTTCTCACATCTTATTATTACTTTAATTTATTTTTTTCATATCCAAATTTAGACTCTGATCGGTTCGGTGCACTGAATTTTGGTCAACCGCGACCACGGCCTAAATTATTGGGCATTACATTTATCATATTTGTCATTTCTATCAGTTTTATCATATTTGTCACTTCTATCATTTTTATCATATTAGTCACTTTTATCATTTTTGCTATTATACAATTTTTACCACATTTATCATTTTTTTCATGTTTTTTCTACTTTTATTCACAGTTGCTACTTCTATCATTTTATTTACATTTGTCATTTTGATCATTTAATTCACATTTTTCCCTAGTTTCAATCCGATAGAAAAACTTCGGACCAGATACATGGGACGTAGACCCAAAAGCCCACTGCATTAAAAACTAATCCTGAAGGACCACTTAAGTATTGCACTCTACACTGGATCACTGAATCACTATCACTGAAATAGACCGTCATTAGCCTACATAAGCGAGTCGCCATGACCCGCATAGTGGTAATGGTGTTCCTATGGCTAGCCAATTATATCGTGGGCTAGATTTAACATAAAAAAAATAACTAAGGACATTATTTTATTCTTTTAATTCAATTTCTATTAAATTCATTCATTCCATTATTTTTACATTATTTATCACTTAATATTTTATTCCTCCATAACAAATTTATCACTACCATAATATTTCCTTACTTTCCATTCTAATATATCAATAATTCATTATGAACATTCAATTAAGTCATTAAGCAACATTAAACACACTTTATTCATTATTTTTCATTTCATGCATAATATAATCAATAATTAGGAAAATATTCAATACATATTTTAAAAATTCTCAATAAATTTATAGACACTCAATATCATATTTTGTTGCGTTTTATGACTAAATTTTTATTTAATTAGCAAGAAAAATATTAATTTTTCCTTCCTCATATTTCGCCCTATAAATAATTTTCATCATTAAAATTTTTCTTTCACTTTCTAATTATTCATTTCACTAATTTATACATTCATTATTCCATATATATCATAATATTACAATAAAATGTAATTATACCTTAATTTAAAATTTTCACATAATAAGGTCATATTTTCCAATTTCCACTAATTAATTTTTTTAATTAAAATTAACTATTTTAATTCACTTCTTATAATTCCTTAATCATGTTTTAAGCATCAATTATCAATTACATGCAAAACACACAAAATTCCTAATTTTCATAACCCTAAATCATGTTTAATCAATGGAAATAAGTAGATTTTGAAATCACTAACCTTATTTCTTTTCTTTAGCCGTCATAGGCTTCCTTTTTCTTACCTTTTTCTTTTGAAGTTTCTTTTCTTCCTTGCTTCCCTACCATGGCCGAAATTATACAAAAATCAAATCACCATTATTTTTTCTTCCATAATTCAATATAACTTCATAAATATAATCTACATACCTTAAACTTCCTATTGGAACTCTTAAATAAATTTAAAGCTCTCAAATTCTCTTACCTCAATTTTATACCCTCACTTGAATCCTTTAATTGAAGATTGGAGATCTCAACTAGCTAATAGAGGGGCTGAAATAATATTAGGGCACTAAATTTTGGTGTAAGAATTAGAGAAAATAAGTGAATGTTTGGTGGAGAAGAATGAGAAACCCATTTAGCCAAGGGGAAAGCATGAGAGGAAGAAGAAGGTGCTAAATTCTCTGGAGAATTATGACATTTTGAGCATATATAGGTGGCTGGAATGGGCTAGGCTTTGGCCAAGACAAGAGATCCAACCCCATTAGTCCCATTTGTGAATTTAAAGCACATTTAGCAATTCTAAATTATTTCTATCACTTCCAAAGCTCAATTTCACCCAAATTTAATTCCACAAATCATAAAATATTTATATATGTCTACACAAAAATTTTCTACTCAATCGGAGTCTATTTTCTGTCCAACTCACTCAAACCGAACTGATAATTCAATATTCGGTGTTACTGTAAAATTCCTTTTTCACTGTCAAATAATCCTAAATATTATTTAGAGTTTATCCATCTCTTAACATAAAATTTTTAGATGTTTGCTATTTTTCATAGCTCAGTCAAAATACGGTCAACCTAATATTTAATTAAACCGATTTCTTAGTTTTGACTTTTGAGGACTTATTTGACCTCATTTTTACTCCAAAATTTACCTTTAGACTAGTCCTAATCTATATTTTTTGATGATCAAATAAAATATTTTTCACCCACGGATGTATTTTTAACCACTGGTATGCAGATCAATTTCGGAAACTACAGTTTACAATTAACCCAGTATTTGGGTCATTACATTTCTACTAACCAACTCAATGGATAATCCATCCGAACTGGCAGAATGTGAGCTAATTTGGTAAGCCTGTCAACAATTACCCATATTGCATCATGCTTTTTTTGTGTCAAAGGCAAACCAAATACAAAATTCATCGTAATCCTTTTCCACTTTCATTCTGGGATAGCAATAGGTTGCAACAATCTAGATGGTACATGGTGCTTTGCTTTCACTTGTTGTCATTTCAAGCATCTTGTAGTGTATTCTACGATATCCTTCTTCATTCTTGGCCACCAATAATGAGTCTTCAAGTCTCGATACATTTTATTGCTTCTTGGATGCATGGAATAAGTTGTACTATAGGCCTCTTTTAGAATTATTTGCATTAATCCATTGTCATTTGACACACACAATCTTCCCTTATAACTTATATTTCCATCATCATCAATCTTAAATTCAGGTCTCTCCCCCTTTTTAACTGCCTCCGCAGTTATCTTCAATTTCTAATCTTGGCTCGGAGCTTCTCTCACTTATTGCCATAAAGTAGGTTGAACCCGTAACTCTGCCAAAATAAAATATGAGTCTCCTATTAATTTATTATGAATTACTATATATTATATTATCATGAGGAAATTATAAGGTATACCTTCCAATGTTTTTCTATTTAAGGCATTAGCTACTACATTAGCTTTGCTTGGTTGATAATCAATAATGCAATTATAATCCTTAATTAACTCCTACCAGCGACTTTGCCTTAAGTTCAACTCTTTTTGTGTGGGCAAATATTTAAGGCTCTTATGATCTATATAGATGTAACACTGCTCACCATAATAATATCGCCATATTTTTAAAGCAAACACTATTGCTGCCAACTCCAAATCATGAGTAAGGTAATTTAGCTCATGAGGCTTCAATTGCCTAATGCATAAGCAACTACTTTACCCTCTTGCATTAATACACAACCTAGCCCATTATGAGAGTCATCACTGTACATCATAAAATCTTTCCCTAAAGTAGGTTAGGTCAAAACAAGTGCTTCGGTTAACATAACTTTTAATTTTTCAAAGCTTGTCTAGCACTGATCTGTCCACTCAAACTTAGTTTCTTTTCTGAGCAGCTTTGTAATTGGTGCTGCTATGCTTGAAAATCCCTTCACCAACCTTTTGTAGTAGCCAGCTAATCCAAGGAAACTTCAGAGTTCTGTCACATTGCGGTGTGGCTTCCAACTTAAAATCGCTTATATTTTGTTGGGATCCACACAAATTCCTTCAACTGACACAATATGCCCTAAAAATTCTACTTCTTCCAACCAAAACTCGCATTTTATTAGCTTTGCAAACAATTGATTTTTCCTCAAAGTCTGAAGTACTATTTTGAGATGTCTGTCATATTCTCCTTTGTCCCTTGACAACACTTGGATATCAACTATAAAAACTACCACAAATTGATTAAGGTAAAGCCTAAAAATCATGTTCATCATATCCATAAAGGCATAACCATGAACTCATAGTGGCCATACCAAGTCCTAAATGTTGTTTTAGGTACATCTAATTCCTTGGTTTTCAGTTGATGATACCCAAATTTGAGATCAATCTTAGAGAATACACTTGATCCCTTCAATTAATCAAACAAATCATCAATTTTAGGTAGTGGGTATTTATTTTTAATCATCACCTTGTTCAATTATCGGTAATCAATACATAATCGAAGGGTGTCATCCTTCTTTGTCACAACAACATTGCAATTGAACCTTCAACTCTCTGAATTCTGTAGGTGCCATTATATAAGGAGTAATTGATATCGGGGTTATACCAGAAATCACATCAATAACAAACTTTATCTCTCTATCTAGTGGTAACCCCGACAAGTCTTCAGGAAACACATCTGGGAACTCACACACTGTGGGGATGTCCTTAAGTTCTGGGCTTCCCTTCCTAGTATCTATCACATGGGCCAAGTATGCCTCACATTCCTTCCTAATGTATTTCTGAGCTTTTGATGCAGAAATAACACTAGTCCAACAAGTTTGACCTTCACCCTTAATGACAATGTCATCCTACCCAAGAATTTTAAGTACAACTTTTCTATATCGGCAATCGACTATAGCTCTATGCTTTGTTAAGCAATCCATACCCAGAATTGCATCGAATTCATGAAAAGGTAATTCTATTAAGTTTGCTAGAAATTCTCTACTCTGAATTATTATTGAACTGTTTCTATAGATCTAATTCACTTTCACACTATGTCCTAGCAGATTGGTCACAATTATCTTATATTCTAAGGCCTTAGGTATCATGTTCCCTTGTTTAAGTGCATCTGTGCTTATGTATGAATGTGTGGAACCAGGATCTATCAATTTATGCAAATCAAATTCAAATAAAGAAAATTTACTAACTATGATGTTTGGTGCATCCTGGTTCTCCCGACCTCTCAACACATATGCCCGAGCTAGAGCTCTACTACCTCTAGATCTATCAACTGTCTCAGATACCCTTGATTTTGTCATGTATGACCACCTCTAAATTGCCTTCGACTTCTACCATAGCTCTGTACAAGTGTCATAGTTTGTGTCAGTGCCATACTGCCTGTACTAAGTCTAGGACAATCTCTCTTCATATCAGTAGCTCCACATCTCAAGCATCCCCCAATCAACCACCAACACTCTCCTATATGAGATCTACCACAGTGCTGACACATAGCAAGAGCTGGTCTTTTGAACAATGATGCTGGTGAACTAGCAGATGATGTTGCAGGTCTAAACTGCTGCCCCGCCTACCAGAAAATGTCTACCCAACAACCCATGACTAAAATGGTTTGGGTACTATCTGCCCTTTTGTACTAGATGTCTGGGCCACACTAGCTATTGATTTCTCAGAGAGCTCTTCTGTCTTCATCTTTTTCGTTCTTTCAACACTAATGGTAGAGGACATTAGTGTAATAAAGTTTGTATGCTTGTGGGAAGCCACTAAATACCCAATATCCTCATTGAGGCCTTCTTAAAATCTATTACATTTATTAGTTTCATCTCCAATAATCCTTGTTGCATACTTACTCAGCTTGGTGAACTCCATCTCATACTCAATTACTATCATACCCCTCTACTTCAATTTCAAAAATTCTCTCTTTTGCTTATCAACATAAACTCTTGGCACATATTTCTTTTTAAACTTTACCACAAAGAAATTCCATGTCTAAGGGTTCGGAGTCTAGGGTTTCACTAATACCAACTTCCACCAGTCATAGGCATGCTTCTGAAGGAGGGACACTGCATATCTAACCTTGTACTCTCTGGACATTAAAGCTCGTTGAAATCCTATTCTGTCTTTTCCAACCAAAATTCTACTGCTGTCAGGTCATCCTTTTTCTTACCCATAAAATCCGTAGCCCCATATTTTCTTAGTTTATCAATATGGGATTTTGGTTGAGGTGGGGAAGGTGCAGCTGGTGGTGGCACAGCTTGTGCTATCTACTATAACAAAGTAGTCATATGTTGGATTAACATGTTCTTTAGCATGTTGTGGATCTATAACACTAGGCTTCGAGGCTCTAATTGATGATGACAGTTTATAAGCAGCCGAGTTAACTATATTATCACCCTCTTGTTCTTTGTGACTTTGTCTTAATTCATAATCCATTAAAACCTATATTATTAGAAGAAATGTCCCTTATCAGAATATAACAACTTAAAACAATGCAAATGCTGAAAACATGCACTTATCTTCCCATACCCACTCAGCAAAAACCGTCTAAACCTATAGCTTTGATACCAAAAATTGTAACACCGCCTTACCCTACTTTAGTTCAGCAAGGTAAGTGACCATTACTTGACTAACTGTCTTATACGATTAGCTAAATGAAGTATTTTTTTTGTAAAAATATTACAATCCCTAAAATGAAATTATTACAAAAACAAATATTCAAAAATTTTATTTATTTATAAAATATATTATTATACATCCAAACTATGTCCATTACATTAGATGTACACATTCCCAATACATACTAGATGAGATAAAACTACAATTTAATTTACAAAGTTTTTAACAAAATATACCAAAATATGTCCAAAGTTTTAATTTGCTTTTTGTATGGGTACCCTTCTTCTTCCGACAATTATACTATCTATAGTTATACTTGAGAACCTGCATGAGAGGAAACCACCTGCACTAAGCTACTAGCTTAGTGGTGCAGTCTCCATCATATCGGACAGAGATCCAATGTTCACATCTCAATTTTGGGAAATTTTACAATGAGATTTGGGTACCAAGCTCAATTTTAGCTCAATTTTTCATCCATAGATAGACTTCCAATCAGAAAAAGTGATACAAATTTTGGAAGATATGATGAGAAGTTGTGTTATCAAATTTGAGGGAAGTTGGGAGAAATATCTACCATTAATGGAGTTTGCCTATAACAATAACTTTCAATCTACCATGGAGATGGCTTCATATGAGGCACTATATGGTAGGAAGTACTGAACATCATTATTTTGGATAGAGCTTAGTAGTTGGACCGGAGTTGGTGCAAGAGACAAAGGAAAAAGTGAAGATTATACAAGAAAATTTAAAGGAAACTTCAAATAGACAAAAAATCCAATGCATATCTCAAAAGAAGAGATATAGAAGATGAAATGGGAGACAAAGTGTTTCTTAAAGTGTAAGACCACATCTTATGCAATTAAGTATAACCTATCCCTGTATCAAGTAATCACACATAGCAGAGTGGAAGGTAAAATACCGTATTAACAATGGTAGTAAATTTTTTTTTCATATCCTGTAATATCATTCAATGACTTTGCAAATCAACTTTGAGGCTTTTGCCACAATACGATATATCACATATATTAAAACATAAACTTTGCACATAAGTATTTACGAGTTGCTTTCATTTATACATTTTTAAAACCCATTCCAAAATTACTATACATATTCAAACACATAAATACAAAATGCACATGACATATTTTCATGCTCGTGTGGAATGCAAGGAGAGAGAGTGATGAGGCTCGGCCAGTGACGTGTGCTTCATGTCTTCTATACGCTATTCAAAATAAGCTATCACTTTTCTTTACCTGAAAAATGATGCAAATTGATGAGTTGTGACTGTAGGGTTTTGAAGAATGAATCATATTCATAAACACAGTGAAAAATAAAATTTTTCAAAACCTAAAACAAAATATCATACTTGTACCATTAAAACTAATTTATATAAATGTAAATGTTAAAAATTATACCTTGTAATTTTTATTTGTTCTTCAAATATTCACTTTGTTGGGTTGTATCAAACCACAACAATCCACGCGAAGAATGAAGAAGAAACTATCAAGAGAAATGGTTTGAACAAATTCAAAGTGCTAGCTTTGAAAGTGTTCTTCAGAGAATTTTTTGTTGTCTTAAAAATATTTTTCACAAAAAAATATTTTCATGTCAATTTTTTGCCATTTGATGTCTTTTCTATTTGAATCAAATTAAAAAATAAGATGAAAATCAAAAATGGAGAAAATTGAAACAAATGAATAGTAATTGGCCATAATTGGCCTAATTAAGGCAAAAAACTGTCGTTGGCCA
Organism: Triadica sebifera; assembly: GCA_023653625.1. Taxonomy (NCBI): domain Eukaryota; kingdom Viridiplantae; phylum Streptophyta; class Magnoliopsida; order Malpighiales; family Euphorbiaceae; genus Triadica; species Triadica sebifera. The sequence goes on along the minus strand of CM042899.1, from coordinate 26,349 downwards.
ATGGATGGGAGGCAGCAGGCGTGCTGGGTCTGCTGTGGGCTGCTGCTGGGCAGCCCAGCTGGCCCGCTAGGTGGGCCAGCGGCCTACCTAGCCTACATGGGCCCGTATGGGCTCGTGGCACTCTCGAACGATTTTTCCGTGCAATCTCATCGCAATCCATCCTAAAATAATTCTATCATATTTTGGATCATATCCAAGACCATTTTAATCATTCTCCATATCTTCAATGTGTGTGACCCATTAAGTTCCCAGTTATGTTGGCCAGTTAAATTAACAATTAATTTAAGCAGGTCATGAGCGGTATCTAGCAACACATCATGACCCCCAATTGGCCGAAAAGTCAGTGTTTTGACTACGAACCTTTCCATAGACAATTTTTGTGCAATTATTCCTTTCACCATTCTATACCTCACTTGGTTCAGAGTATGGACATGTGTCAACTCGCACTAGACTGACTACGTCACGTCTAGTCCATGTAATGTTAGTTCTTGTCCTTGAGGGTAATTACTCTATTAGATATGTTATTGAAGACTATCTTTATGAAATTTCCACTCTGGCCAGAGATTCCTGAGTAATGACCACGACAAGAGGCCATGGGTATACACTCCTTCTATCAAGAGTGGTGAATCCTTTGTTGGTTATCCAATTACCTTCGAATACCTCAAGTTGTATCCAATCACCACCCTATGAGCTACCTCTCTGAGGCAACAAGGAATAGTGTCAAAATATAGAATCAATATTCAAGATATCCTTAAGTACCTCAAGTCTAAGGATACTTGCACCATTGCTATGATGAGACTATCATTGAGATTTGAATAGATTATCCATATGATTGTCTCATAGTTGGTCATCCAATGTACTTAGCTACACTTAGCAAGCATCCACATGTTAACTCTAAACATCTCATGTTTATAGATTATGAGATCTCATCATGATTTCCTTCATGCTATGTTATATATCAAGGACAACATTAATTGATTTAAGATCGCTTATCAATTCATATATCAAATGAACATCAAATTATTGAAAAAGCCTTTTTATTAATCAAATAAATTTGTATAATAAGTGATAAAGGTGATTTCCTTTAGAGCACTCCTCTAACAGCGGCTCAGTGAGAATAACCATCAAATGAGCTCTAAAGTATTGAACAACTCATAATAATAAATCACAAATCCAATACATACCATGTATTTCATTCCATTCATCAATATCATATAAATATCAATAAAGTTGAAACATATAATCATTACTCATTACGTATGCAAATGCTTTGCTTTTTTCATTTTGTTGTGACCAAATTAAACAGGCATTGCCCTGGGTATCCATGTGAACATTTGCCATGTGAACATTTACATTTGCTAGCTAGCTTGATCATTTGTTTCATTTGCACATTTGTTGGGCCACAGGCCTCTTCTTTTGCTTTACAATATCGATTAACTAGTCACAACGCCTTTTAAGTCCATATGCACGTGCACTTGTACTTAAGCATTCATCAACCATTGCATCTTTATCATATATACCATACATATATCCCATATATACCTCATATGTCACGCATATACCTTGCATATACTATATATATACCATGTATATATATCACATATGTCAAACATATACCTCAAACATACCATAAGTATACCACTTATATGTACCACAAACATCACAAATTATCCATCATCATATTATCAAGGACAAATCATGACAATCATATGAATCACATAGCAAGCAACATTCATATGTACTAAAGAATTCAATCGATAATTAGACTCACTGTTCTCCTTTCATTCTGACCCTTATTGTCTATCCATTCCTTATGGGTCTCCAATATGTTGTGAGCCTAATATGAAAATATTATTGGTTAACTCATGATTAGAGAGACTTATTGTGGCTTAAACAAATTAATATGCATTGTTCATATCAATAGCTTAGATTTTTCCTATGAGGCAGTGTGACCTTATGGGACTGTTTAGCCTATAAATTTTTCTATACTTGACCATTAATCTGATTCTTGTTCATAATTAAGCTTAACATATAAATATGTAACATATTACAATTTCAGACCAATTGGATCATTGTACAATTTTTGGTGGAATTTATAAATGTGTTCTGTTTTATGCCCTTTGGCAGTTTCACGGTACCAACTTTGGTTCATCATAACTTATAATTTATAAGTCATATTTTAATTAAACTTTACATAAACTTATATGAGTTCACATTCAACACTTTTAATGTTTAAAGCTTTTATCAATTATGTCTCTAAGGTCTTCAAAGTATAAGAAACATTTCACTTGTCTAGAATAGAATTGGCTTCTGGACCAGTATGACTTACAAAGGCCATAACTTAGTCTATAAATAACATATTAAGCTGAAATTAGTACGAAGATTTATATAAAACATATACTTATAACTTTCATGTTTTTATAATTTACATAATCTATCTCTAAGGAGCTCAAAATGGCTACACAAGTTTCTAGAACTACCTAGGGCGCTAAGCAGGCAGTTCAAACTATGAAATAGTCATGGTTCCATTCACCATAACTAAATATTTACAAAACATATTAATCTGAAATTTTGTATACAGATACATAACAAATATATCTAGTCATTTTGCGTACTTTTATTTGGTCACCTTATTTCATTTATTTTTAATACTTTTTATCCTCATTTAGATTATAAATACACATGTGCGACTCGATACAATCGCAATGTACTAAGGCACATAGCTAGTGCGTGTCATGGACTTGTTCTTACGAAAATATGTGTGAAATGCATGTCTTCAATTGAATTATATGCAAGATGCATATGTTCAAATGAAATTCATATGGGGAAGGTTGAGGATATTACATAAAGTATCTCCATGGAAGAAAGTCCTAAGGTTTAGAAAGAATACCAAGTTAAGCCCTAGATTCATTGGACCATATGAGATCTTAGAACGAATTAGGATAGTCGCTTATAGAGTTGCTTTGCTGCCATAGTTAAGTAAGATTCACAATATTTTTCATGTCTCCATATTGAAGAGGCATAGGTCAAATCTATCACATGTTATCACAACTGAAAACATAAAGGTGAGACCAGATCTCAAATATGAAGAAGAGTCAATTGAGATATTGGCTCAAGAGATTAAAGAGCTTAGAAACAAGTAAATACCGTTAGTCAAAGTTCTATGGAGGAATTAAGCAACAATAGAGGCTACATGGGAAAGCGAATAGGTGATGAAAGCATATACCCCAAATGTTCCAACATAGTATCACAGGTAATTTTGAAGATGAAATTCTTTTAAGGGGGAGAGAAATGTAATGTCCATAATTGAGGCCTAGCACATAATAGGCATTAAGGAAAAATAAGTATGTTCAAGAATTTTGATGAAAGAAAGAGTTATGAAAAGTTGAGAAAGTGGAATATCACAAGGTTCATGCTTGTGACAATACTTTCATGACCATGAACCATCGCGAGATGGAATTATGGGTTTAAAGAGATTCACGATTGTGATAGTAGTTGTCATGCCTATGAACATCATTAGCTATAAATTTCATCTGTTGTTCTTTCTTTTTCTCATGACCTAAAAATCAAAAGGAACCCTAGAATTCAAAGTTTTCTCACACCATAGGCTAAACCCTTATGTTTTCCTTTGATTCCCAGCCCTAAACACCTAATATAAAGCAAAAGATCAAAGTTTAAGCAAGTTCTTGTATAAAAGGAACATAGAGAATTGGTATTCTTGAGGAGTTCGAACCTAAGAAGGAAGAGGGGAGTCGAATCTTCCATCCTAGCCATTTTTCCTTTGATTGAGGTAAGAAATCATGATTCTCTTTTATTTTTACAAGATTCCATAGCTTTAATCATGTTTAGTTTGTTTATGGTAGAGACCTATTTTCAATAGCTAGTTCGATTTTTTCCAAGAATCATATGGTCAAATGAACCTAGGACTTAACTTTCTTTTCTTTCTGAACTTGACAACTTTCTTCCTTCGAGAAACCTTAAGAAACACTTTGTCCCCCACTATGTACTCAATATCTCTCCTTTTTAGATATGCGCATGATTTATGCCTATATGAAGCTGCCTTTAAATAATCCTGAGTGATCTTTACTTTCTCTCTTTTCTATTGTACTAATTATAACCCTTCTAGCTTCCTCTCGCTAAGTTTGTTCCAATAAAATGGTGTCTTACACCTTTTACCATAAAATGCCCTTCTAGCTTCCTCTCACCAAGTTCATTGATAATTATTATTGTAGGTAAACTCCATAATGGTAGATATCTTTCCCAGCTACCTTCCAATTCTATAACACAATTCCTCATCTTGTCTTTTAAAATCTAAGTAACCCTTTCCAACTGACTATCTTTCTTTTGATGAAAAGTTGTATAGAAATTGATCTTCGTACCTAAAGCTCTTGGTAGACTTTCCTAGAATTCTTATGTGAACCTCAGATCTATATCTGATATGTTAGAAACTAGAACTCTATGAAGTCTTACCATTTCATTCACATATAATTCTTTTAATATATTCATTATATAATGTCTCTTAATAGGCAAGAAATGAGTTGACTTCATTAATCTATCTACTATGACCCATATGGCATCATACATCCTCAATGTCTAAGGCAAACAAATAACAAACTCCATTGTGATCATTTCCTATTGCCATTTCAAAATAGTGATCAGCTATAGCAACCTTGATGATACTTGATATTCCTCATTGACTTGCTCATATGTCAGGCATCTTATCATGAACTCTGTAATTTATTTCTTCATTCTTGACCACTCATATTTTACTTTCAGGTCTCGATACATCTTGTTGCTTCCTGGATTCATCACATATCTCATCTGATATGCCTCTTCCAAGATCCTGAAGGGTTTTGAAGATGAACGTAATTCATAAATGCAGTGGAAAATTAAAAATTTCAAAACCTGAAACAAGGATCTTGCTTGTGCCATTAAAACTAATTCATCAAATCATAAAGATTACAAATTATACCTTGTAATTTCTTGATTTTTTTCTCCAAATTTTCACCTTATTGGGTTGTAAATATCTTTAATGTTAATCCACATGAAAATGTGAGGAGAAACTATAAGAGAAATGGTTGAATACACCTCAAAGTGCTAACAATGGTGTATGCTCAATTTGGGAGAATATGAAAAAATAACTAATATTTTTCTTTTTTAATTTCTTAACTTCCCAAAAGAATTTTTCGACTTTTAAACTCTTCAAAAATATTTTTACCCCAAAATTAGTCTAGGTACAAAGTGCACAAGACAAGGGGAGGGATTTTTAGGGGGGTTGCCTTAATTTGCACATTAAGTCCAATTAGGCCAACAACTCGAGCGGGCCCGTGACTGCACCAAGTGGATTTTCTATAAGATCTCATCGCGATTAAACCCAAAATAATTCACTTATATTTTTTGATCCCATCCAAGACCATATAACTCATTTTTTACATCTCCAATGTGTGTGAACCATTAGTGTTGAACCTTGAGGACCTTGAGGGGTATTTCCATCATTTTGATGCTAACAAATAAAATAGCAATAATGTATTTAATAATATGTGTTATAAGTTTGTTGAACAAGATATATCTTGAATGAAATAGATGCAAGAATGAAAGACAAATTTTGAAGATCAAAATAAAAAGAAATAGCATGTTCACACATGTGACTACTTATGTCACGCTCGTGATACAGCTTAGCGCTAACTCTCCAATATTCAAAGTTCACGACCATGAAGGAACATACCAACCGTGAATGATCAAATCAGTCACACCTGTGAAATAAAGACACACCCATGAAACATGTCAGATGCGAAGTTATGAGTTGGTTCAACGGCTATTTTCGCATTAAATGCACCTAAACGACTATAATTTGTTAGGGAAGTATAAATGCAAGTAATTAATGAATCCTAAGAAGAAGAACAACAATTACTTTGAATCAAAAATATTTTTGTAGCCATTGTGCATTAATTACTTTCAACAAATCCTTTATTCTTTGCAAAACCTATTTGCTCATAATTTCTTAGCATTATAGGTTGGTGAGTGTTTTCATTGTAATCTATTACTCAAGTGAGTTTGGGTATATTGGGTTAAGATTTAAACAGTCGTAAGGGTTTATTGTGTGAGCCATAAAACACAAGGAATTGGTTTATTGTGTGAACCATTAAAACACAAGGGATTTTCTGAGTTAGGTGTTAGTCATTGAGAGAAATACCATAGTTGGGAGTGAGCTTGTAAAACTCCATTGCAACACTTAGAGTGTTAGTAAAACTCCCAATTGAGATTCGGGAGAGGAGTAGGGTTTGTTAATACCCGAAACTCCATAAATCTCATTTGTGATATCTCTTCATCTTTAATCTATTTAATTTTATTCCGTAATTAAGGTTAATAATTTTTTATAACCAATTCAACCCCCTTTCTTGGTTCATTGTTTGGGCAACAATTAGGTTCCTAATTATGTTGGCAACTTAAAGTAACAATTAATTTAAGCAAGTTATAAACGATATTTAGCAACACATTATGAGCAACCTCCTAAGGAAGGAATAATGTCAAAGTACAAAATCAGTATCCAAGATATCCTTGAGTACCTCAAGTCTAAGGATAGTTACACCATTGTTATGATGAGATTATCATTGACATTTGAATAGATTATTCATATGATTTTCTCGTAGCAGGTCATCCAATGTACTTAGCTACACTTAGCAAATATACACATGTTAACTCTAAACATCTCATGTCTACATATTATAAGATCTAGTGTTTGATCCAATCAAGGAGTATAAGATGTGCTAGTCTATTCGGATTAACAATGTCCCATCTCATTAATCCTATGACTAGGGATAATTTCGATATTAACATAATTACACATGATAAGAATTTCAATATGATGATCTCATCATAATTTTCTTCATGCTATGTTATGTATCAAGGACTTCTTTCATCAAATCCAACCATTTTCTAATCTCAAATTCAACTTCCTCCGTGTGGAAAGATACTTCAAACTCCTAAGGTCAGAGTAGATGAAACATTTTTCCCTATATAGATAATGATGTCAAATCTTCAAAGCAAAGACTATGGCTGTCAACTCTATATCAGGGGTTGAATAAATATTTTCATTTGTTTTCAACTGCCTAGAAGCATAGGCAACAACCCTTCCTTTTTGTATCAAAAAACACCCTCACACTGTGAGAAGCATCACTATAAATGACATCCTCCTTGTCCAGAACTGGCTATGTCAAAACTGGAGCTTATGTTAACAAACTCTTAAGTTGTTTAATACTATGTTGGCACTTGTCTGACCATTCAAACTTCACATATTTTCTCAACAATTTGGCTAATAAAGAAGCTATCATGGAGAATCCATTAACAAATCTCCTGTAGTAATCTACTAAACTAAGAAAACTCCTAATCTCAATCACATTCTTTGGAGGCTTCCAATCTAATATCGCTTCAACCTTGTTGGGATCCACTCTATCCCCATTTACTGATACTATATGTTTGAGGAATGCCACCTCATCTAACCAGAACTCATATTTAAAGAGTTTGGTTTACAACTTTTGATCCCTGAGGATCTGCAAAACTGTCCTTAAGTGATGGTCATGTTCCTCTCTACCCTTGGAATAAACCAAGATATCATCGATGAAAACCACCACAAATTGATCTAAATATGGCCTGAAGATCCAAGTCATTATATCCATGAAAGCTTCCTGAGCATTAGTCAACCCAAATGACATAACCAAACACTTGTAGTGGCCATATCTAGACCTGATCTATTTTCGAAAAAACTCTTACACCTTTTAATTCATCAAATAGATCATCAATCTATGGCAATGGGTATTTGTTGTTGATAGTAGCTTTGTTTAACTGCCTGTAGTTGATGAACAATCTCATTGATCCATCTTTTTTCTTTATGAACAATATTGGTGTACCCTATGGAGAGACACTTAGCCTGATGAAACCTCTATCTAACAATTCTTGCAATTATGCCTTTAATTCCTTTAACTTAGAAGGTTCCATCCTGTATGTTGCAATTGATATCAGAGTTGTACCTAGTGTAAGCTCTATAGAGAACTTAATCTCCTTATCTGTAAGCAACCCTAGTAAGTCATCGGGAAACACATCTGGATATTTCATCACTATTGGGAAATCCTGTAAATTGAGACCTCCCTTTCTCATATCAGCCATGTGTGCTAAATAAGCCTCACATCCCTTCCTAATCATTTTCTGAGCCTTCTTTATGGAAATGACTTGGATTGGTTATGAGAATCTCTCACCTTCTACTACTATCTCTTCTTGTTCTAAAGTCTTACGAATCAACTTTTTAGACTAGCAATTCACTATTTCCTCATGTCGAGAAAGCCAATCCATGAACAAAATGGCATCTAACTCATTGAGCCTTTTCAAGTTTTCCTTCCCTTTTGTGATTTGGTTGCTTGCTCTCTAACAGATCCTAGCATCTCAAAAATGTTCCTATTAGAACCATATAACAATTAAAAAACCTCAACAAACCTTAAAAACCAAGTTCTATCTCAATCTTGGCAAGAACTCACTTAATCTTCCATAACTCTTAAGCGTTTCAAGCTTCAACTTTGGTGTTTAAGTTAATAAGGGGTGGAGAAGATGCCTCAAAGTCCAGGCATTTGTCATAGGGTGATAAGGAGTGGTGGAGGTGGTTTTAAAGCAAGATATGGTGTAGAGGAAAGAAAAAGTGCAACAACACATGGCCAACCAACCTAGGCGTGACCCATACCTTCATGGGCATGAAATTGCCATTTGCAGCCATTACTCAACCATTCATGTGCATGAATGTTCTCTTTTCTCAAAATGTTCCCTCCATATTCCAAACTTTGTCACTGGAACCATAGCATGACTTTCATGGGCATGAAAGCTTTCATTTTTATAAACAATTAAACTTTAAAACACATTAACCGGTGATGACACATTTATAATGTCGGTGATATTATAATGTCGATGATGACACTTGTATGCACATACCACTATGTCTGGGTGGTAATTTTATAATGCCTAGATAGCCAGCCCCATTATCCTGTTAATTAGCTCAACTTATGGTGTTATGGGCATTAAAGAAAATTGAAACTTATGTGAAGTATTTAACAGTATTAATCAAATCTAGAGTAATTTAGACAAACCAGTAAAATTAAAAGTTAAATAATAATGTGACTTAAATATTGTTATTATTAAGCATAAGATAATTTATAACTCAATATGTCTCATGAAATGTATAGTTTAAATGATGAATAAGAAAAAGAGAAGAATAATAATAAAAAATAATAATAATTACACATTTACATGAATATTGATAATTCTTCATGAATTTTTATATGTTAGTGTGTGTGCATATATATATATATATTGATTAGAAATAGTGTAAACTAGAGGTATGAGGAAAGTTGGTGGAAAAAATACGACAGTAAGTACCGTTGATTCATGATGACATTGTAGGTAGTGCATTAAAAAGAAATTGAATAGTAAATGCTAAATGAAAATATGGAATTATTAGAGAAATCAGATTTGTATAAGGTAATACATATTAGCAATAGGACATGAGAAATGTGTAACTATAATTTGGTATATTAACAATATATTATGATTTTAAACTATGATAAGTGAGATTGATATATGCAGTTTAATATGTATGATGACATGATATTGATAAACACATTCATAAGTGCATGCCAAGTAAAAAGAATTAACAAAGGTTTTAATGGCTAAGTTAGCTGAATATGTGATAGATTCTAGCTTTACATAAAAATGCATGTTTAACGCATAATATGTAGCTTATTGCATATTTGCATGCACCACCAACCATTTATGCTTAGCATGACAGATATTTATTTCTTTAGCACATGATTAGAAGTGGTTGTAGAATCTAAAGGGCAGATAGTGGATAAGACAGAAGCTAGTGGAATTCTGAGTCAGTGAAGCAGCCAAAGATCCTCGAATGTGAGTGATTATTTTATTTACATATGTTTTGGTTCTCAAAATTTGCATTGTTGGATGCATATATATATATATATATATATACAATTTAATTTTGATATAAAAGTTTATGCCATATTTTGGTAATTTTAGTTTTTGTTAGTAAAGGATAAATGTTATTTTAAACATGAAAGATAAGTGAGCTAAGCATAGTAAATGTTGACATAGTGTTTTTTTAAATTGTACTATATTTTCTATAAACGTTATAAACAAGTATTTGAGAGGATCCTTCATAACATCCTATTGCCTCAATGTTTGTTCGGTTGGGTGAAGGAGTGCTACATTTTTATAAGGAAGATGAGTCATTGCATGAAGACCGCGTGTGGGCCATGCAAAAGATGTTTATCTCTTAATTAATCTTATTTATTGTTACTTAACATTAATTATTTCCAAAATTGCAATTAGATCCTTAATCTTTTCTTGTTTCGAATTAAATAGTGCCCTAATGTTAATTTCTTCAATTTTAACCCTAAACTAATTAATTTTTTATAATTAAATGCGCCAATATTCACAATTTAATTTATTTTATGCCCTAAGCATTAAAATTTCGACACAAAATTATATCAATAGGTTCATCTTAATATTCTCTACATCCCAGTTTCCTATTTTGTGATTCACTAATAGCGAGAAAATCACATATTTTTTTACTCAATCCCATTTTGCTCTATTTTTGTTCAAAATTTAACGTTGCACATTCGTGATCCATTCTTTCTCACTTATGTATTGTCCGAATATATGCTTTGATTGTATCATCTCTATTTTGATTGCAAACATGCTCGATTTTTTTATCAATCTAGCACGTCTAGTCATAAACGTGCATATTGGTCGGGGCCTAAACTAATGGACGTGACAATTCTTCCCCCCTTAAGAAAATTTCTCCCTTGAAATTTTACTTACATAACTTATGTTCTGTAATTGGGGGTATTGACTTCATATCACTTATTCTCTATCACATACCACATCTTATATCATGTGATTCATCACATGTCTTAACTAGGGCACTTGTTTGTTCCTCAACTATTTAACTACATTAGGCTATGATATCTAATGGTTTCTCTTCTTCAGTTAAATTTTTTATATTTCTATTTGATAATATGAATTAAGTCCTTTCTAAACCTTTTTGACACCAAAGAATAATTAACATTATAATTTCTATCAAGTTCAAGTAATAAAATCTACTTATGGGCTATGAGCTTCATTCATTCCAATACATCATATAGATTAATAGACCTAGATTCAATCCCCTCTTCTTTTACTAAACTAGATAACTTCTTTCATGGTGAGATTTTCAAAAACTCATTATCCTTATCAGCACATGTAACAACCCATCATCTTAGCAGCAATGCCTAGACAAAAAAGTGCTATGTTATCTTCTTCAAATCGTTATTTAGTAAATTTAAACAAGTAGTACATTTTTTTAACTCCCAAATTATAAAATAAATAACACATTTTATTTATAAACAAATCATTTATAAAACATAGAATTAATTTACAAAACTATATATATATATATATATATATATATATATATATATATATATATGTATGTATATATATAATTTACAAGAAACAAAAGTGCAAAAGAATGTGACCCACTATTTTCAAAGTCAGCTACTTTACTGGATTAGGTCACTGTTAGCTTTATCTAGCTATTTCTGCTCATTTTTCTCTAGATCTGTGCAAGAGAAAACTCTCACGCTAACCTTATAGCTTAGTGGTGCATATAATTAAGCCAATATACTATTTCATTGAACATGTTATTATATGTCGTTATTTAAGTATTCTACTTATTCTAAAATTAAAACATTTATTTATTTGTCACATATTGTCTTATTTTACTTATAAATTTATCATACAATCAAATTTGCAATTACTTTATCTCCTATATTTTCTTATATAAACAAGCAATTCATTCATTTACACTTAATTCATTCTTATCTCTTTTCTTCTCATTTAAGCCCATAATACCTAGGAACTACTAATTTGGATAATGGGGTTTGTCATCCATGCATTTAAGAATGCCACTTGGAAATTATCATATGATCATACATGTGCCGTCAATGGCATTTTTAACAGTGCCATCATCAGCTTTAATAATAATGGCATCACCAACATTTAATATAAGTGTCATCACTGGCATTTCATATAGGTGTCATCACCGGCATTTAATGTATCCCCCTGATTGGCATGTCAAACTATCCAAAGTACTTGTTCTAAGCTAGGTGTTCTAGGGCTTAATTCGTGTTACCATCAAGTTTTCATTTCTTTTCTTTATCAATCTCATTTTTCTTTATTCATATTCATTATATTCTATCTCTTTTTAACCATTTTACAATTCTTTTTCATATAACACTATATGTATCATATCACATTCTTTCTATTCAATATTTTCATATACCTTCCAAATATGCACATTATGAAAAATAGTGTATATGAGCCATGACTCTTTATTCATGCCCCGTGAACCATGATAGACACACTGCCTCACGACCATGATCTACTAGTTCATGCTCATTGTCAAACTGTGTATGAATTTGGATGAATAGTATTGTCTTCATGCAAAAAGTTATGCCTATGAGTAATTATTCATGCCTATTAATTTAGACATTCACGCCCATGAACAACTATTCACACCCGTGACTAACTACTGAAAATCTACACTTTCACTTCCCTTCTTCATTTCAAGCTTCTTCAAACTATTTAAATACCACTAACATTCATTCTCCAATTATAATCACAATATATAATATTTTTATCACATCCTCATGCCTTTATCAAAATTCAATTCCTAACATATACCCATTACAATAATCAAGCACATATCTTTTTATGTAAAGTCTATGGTTATAATGCATTCATTCACAATTAAATTCATTACCATCACAAATGAACATGTTAAAGTTGCAAATTATGCAATTTCATAATAAGTTATAGGCTATTATCTTAAATTATGCACTAACCTCTTTCTTGTTCTCCTCCTCTTCTCTATGTTTCCTTTTCTTTGCCTTTGCTCCCTTGAGTTTGTTCTTTGTCACTTGGAGCTCCTATAATATCATAAAACCATAATCAAAACCTTATTTCATAACCTCTTTCTAAACCTTATCTTTTCTCTCCTAAACCCTAAACTCTCTCTCTTCACATAAGCCCTAAATGAGCTTAAAATCATATTTTGGTTTAGAAAATATTATAAAGGAGAAGAAAACATCTTACCTTTGCTCTTTTCTATTCTTAATCCACATTTTGGAGTTATCTCAATCCTCTTCTCTTATTTATCTCCCCTTTCTTTTTGCTCCCTTTAGCTTCCTTTAGCCTTATAGAGCATGCAAATTATTTTATCTTATCTTTTCCCTTTTTCTCTCTTCCTTTCTCTTTCCAGAATCAAGATTAGCTATGGAGTTTTATAGTTTCTATGGGACTAGTTTAAGGAGAAGAAAATGAGAGTTAAAGAAACGATAAGGAAAAAGAAGAAAAGAAAAAGGAAGAAGCAAGCCAATTTTCTACATTGGGTCCCACTAATTGGCCTAAAACTTGATATTTTGCTTAACACACACACTAATATCTTCTTATTTTAGGGTGGCAGACCATATAAGAAAGATAAGTATGTTTAAGAGTTTTGATAAAGGAAACAGTTATGAAAAGTTGAGAAAGTGAAATGTCATAGAGTTCATGCCCTAATTTGACCTTGTAGAAGTCCTTTTTAGTATTTAACTAATAAGAAAAGCAAGAAATAAAGGAGGGATTGGAGATTACAAAAAAAAAAAAAAAAAAGCATTCAAGTTTGGAAGTAGAGAGGAATGACATAAGAGAAGAAAGTTGATTTTGAAGGAAAGAATGTACCTATCATCTTTTTACATGGTGATTAAAGGGTGATTAAGTTGCACGTAACCCATATGGCATGCATGCATTTAGTTTTAAGTTAATAAATTTATATCATTATGATTATGATGATGATGATGATGATGATGACGATGATGATGATGATGATGATTATTATTATTATTATTATTATTATTATTATTATTATTATTATTATTATTATTCTCAAATAAATTTTCTTATTTTCCTAACAAACCGCACTTTAGTTTTTATTTCTCAAATTTCATGCCCCAAACGAATGAATTTTTAACAAATAAATATATTGATAATCTCATATTAACATATGTTATGTCTCGGTGTCTCAGGTTTTACAATTTGCACTTTGAGGCAAAAACCGTATATTTATATTTTAGCCCTTTTTTTGTTTTTTTTTATCAATTTTTATATAGAAACTTAATATCACATATCAATAATTGACTTGTTCACTTGTATATAGTTTGAAGTTAAACTCTGGTAGTATCGTCACTATTTTTTTCATGAACATGTTTAGTTCCTAATCAGTCTAGTGCATCCAATCACAAAATGTCCAGGTTGATTAGGTCCTATACTTGCGGATGTGAATGATTGACTAATGTCAATCATCCTATCAATATTCCAACATATATTTCTTTCTCATACATGCCTTTAACCCTTTATAACATCCTAAGTGCACAATTTATCACATTTAACCACTCAAATCTATGCTAACCACATAATAGCACTTTAAACCCCAAAATTCATTGAAAACCAAAAATCATGCATTTTTTTCATTTAACAACCTACCTATGCATGCATTTAAGGCATACCAACATACAAATGCATTAAATGAACTTTTAATGTTATTATGTATATACCTTAGACCAAAATGGAGCCATAACCCAAACTCTAAGCTTTCCAAGATTGTATCCCCTTTGGGATGGTCTTTCAAGCTCCTTTCTAGATCCTAGCAATAACAACGGCCACTCTTTAGATCCACAAACTAGAAAATAAGCATAAACCCTCCTAAGTTTTATTTAACTCTTAAGAACATTTCTTCTTCTCTCTCACTTTTCTTAGTTTTAATCTTAGTTCTTTTTGTGAAATATGGAGATAGAAGGCTTCTGATGATGGGTTGCATGTTAGGTTCATTTTTAAAGTGTGGTGGAGTTGGTTAAGAAGCATGATTGGAAGAGAAAATCATATATGCTTACCTGCTCCTGTCTGACCATCATTCATAGGCATGAAAGCTTTCTTCATAAGCATGAATGACCAAAACCGCACATTTCACAACCATTGCAACTATTCACAATTGTGAACCATAACTCATAATATTAATAGGCATGATACCCCATGTGATGGGCATGAATCACTAACTTTTCCATACTCAAACTTTATTCCAACTTTACTGAACTCCTAACTCTCTCTCAAACCACTAACTTAACTTATAGATCCTATTTTACGAGCATTATACGATATCAAAAAAGTGACATACTGAGGGCCTGGAGGAACCAAGACAGGTTCTGCGATAATTCAAAGTACAAATGACTCATGCTGGAGAAGGTTAGAATACGCCATAAGACAAATAAAGTTTCTTTGTTTGGATTATGATTATGCACATTCATATGATTTAGACTTTGTTTCTTATAGAACTATGTAACCCTTTTATCTAGAAAAGAGTATGCATAGTAGAAAAATATAAGAGCTTAAAGCTTCATAACATGTACATCTTAACCTATGGTTGGGGGCTTGGAGTGTAACTAAATGACTACAAACATATAACCCTACAAAAATGTTGGTGTAGACACTCATAAAATTTGATAGAATCTTCATCCCTAAGAATGATACCATTCTAGATATATAGTGGTTAATGTAATATAAGATGGAGAAAAACACCCAAGAGAACACAAAGATAAAAACTCTAAACTACGACATAGTGGTTTAGGGTGAGTAGTTACGGGTAGATTTGATAAAACTCTTGTTCCATAAGTTGATATCATTTTGAGATTGGATTGGTTATTTTGACATGGTGCAATAGAAGATTGTAAAGCTACAAAGATGATGTACAAAATTGTAGGGTGAGATGACATAGTAGTATAAGGAAAAAATCAAGAGTTCCCAGTTGATGCGATCTTTGCCATAAAGGCACAACAATTATCCAGAATGGGGTGCAAAGCATACCTGACATATATGTTGGATACTAGAAAGAAGAGTCATAAGCTTTTGGATATTCTTTTCCTTTGGTATGCAAGTTTTTTTCAATCAACTAAAAGGTGAAAAGTATTCTCTAAGATGGATTTTTTATCAGGGTATTACCAATTGAGGATCAATAAGATTGGTGCGCCTAAAAAAACTTTTAGGACTCGTTATGGCCATTTTCAGTTCCCAGTTATATTGTTTGGGTTAATGAATGAATGCACTCTCAACTTTTATGAACATAATGACCAAGGTTTTCAGATCCTATCTATATCAGTTTGTTGTTGTATTTATCAATGATAACTTTATATAATCCAAGGATCGAGAGGAGCATCATTAGTATCTTAGGACAATGTTCTAGATATTGACGGGGAACCTACACAAGAGATGTTTATACAAAATTTGGTAGAGACCTAAATAACACATATATCTACAACTTTTATGTTTTACAAAACCTCAGATTCAGCCATTAATATAATCAAATTGAGTAAAAACTGTGGAGTATCCTGTTAATACTCTTTCAGGGACTAGTCTAACTCAAATGACCATTTCTCTTCA
Source organism: Triadica sebifera (assembly GCA_023653625.1). Taxonomy (NCBI): domain Eukaryota; kingdom Viridiplantae; phylum Streptophyta; class Magnoliopsida; order Malpighiales; family Euphorbiaceae; genus Triadica; species Triadica sebifera. Next base: position 9,786 of record CM042899.1, on the reverse strand, counting down.
TATACTCTAAATAATTCAATAAACTTTGATAGATAGATACATAAGACATAAATGAACAACTTTTATGTTTAACACTTCTCAAAATTCAATTCACAAGACAATCAAAAATAGAGGGAAATATATTGTAGTAACATAACCCAAAAAGTTCTAATAACACAATAACAATGGGAAATAGATTACTTACCAAGAACATATTTATTTGGAGTGAATTTCTTCAAAATCATAAAGGAGAGGATGAAGAATTGGGGTTGTGGTGTGGAGGACAGAAAGGGATGATGATGATAAGAAGAAGAGAGTTGAAGTTGGAAGAAAATGGGGCAAAGTCTTAATTGACTTTCCCCTTCCCCTCATTTCTCCCGTTTTCATCTTCTTCTTTTTATTTTCTTGTTGTGTTCACTATTTTATTGTTCACTTTTTTTTATAAATTTTTTTCCTCTTTTTTTATTTTATTATTTATTTATTTTCACATATTTACTTATATCTAGTCCCTTTAATTTTTTTACCAAAAATACAATATCATTATGTGGTCTAATTTAATCAAATTTATCATGTCCATCAATTTAATTTCTAATTTAATAAACTATTTCATCTATTTTAATCTCTATTATCTGTCAGGCTTTTTTCTATTTATACCACATACTTATTCTAATTAAACTCTAATTTGTGGGTGTTACAATTCTCTCCCCCTTAAAATGTTTCGTCCTCAAAATATACTTAATGCATCGTCATTGAACAAGTGAGGGTATTGAGCTTTCATCACCTCCTTGCATTCCCATGTTGCTTCTTCGATTGCATGATTCCTCCATAATACTTTCACTAATGGTACTCGTTTGTTCCTCAGTTCCTTAATTTCTCTTGCTAAAATTTGGACCGATTCTTCTTCATATGTCAAATCTTGTCTCACTTGAATGCTTTCAACAGGTATGATGAGCGTAGGATCTGATCTATACTGTTTTAACATTGAGACATGGAAAACATCATGTATTTGACTCAACTACGGTGGTAGAGCAAGTCTATAAGCAATAGGTCCAACTCTTTCTAATATTTCATAAGGTCATATGAACTTTAGACTTAACTTGCCTTTCTTCCCAAATCGTAGAACTTTCTTCCAGGGATATACTTTAAGAAAAACTTTATCACCCTCTGCATATTCAATGTCCCATCTCTTGAGGTCAGTGTGTGATTTTTGTCTATCTGTAGCTGCTTTAAGTCTTTCGCGAATGACTCTCACTTTTTCTTCCGTCTATTGCACTAGGTTTGGTCCCACAACCTTCCTTTCGCTGAGCTTTGTCCAACATAGAGGTGTTTGACACTTTCTGCCATAAAGTGCCTATATGGAGCCATTTGGATACTAGATTGATAACTATTATTATAGGTGAATTCCATTAAAGGAAGATATTTGTCCTAGCTACCTTCAAATTCAATGACACAACTTCTCATCATATCTTCTATAATCTAAATGACTCTTTTTGATTGTCCATATGTTTGCAGATGAAAAGTTGTGTTGAAATTGAGCTTAGTACCTAGAACTCGTTGTAGACCACCCCAAAATTGAGATGTGAAACGGGGATCTCTGTCAAACACAATAGAAATAGGCACTCCATGAAGTCGTACTACTTCATTCATATAAATTTCTGCCAATTTATTCAGTGGGTAGTCCTTCCTGATAGGTAAGAAATGTGCTAACTTTGTAAATCTGTCCACTATGACCCATACGGTATCATGTTTCTTTGGAGTCAAAGGTAATCCAGTCACAAAATCCATAGTGATTTGTTCCCACTTCCATTGTGGAATAAAAATTGGATGTAGCAACCCTGAAGGTACTTAATGTTCAACCTTGACCTGCTGACAAGTCAAACATTTTGGTGATAACCAGATCTCAAGTCTATCTTGGAAAATACTCTTGCGCCTTTCAGTTGGTCAAAGAGATCATCAATCCGCGGTAATGGGTACTTGTTCTTGATGGTTGCCTTATTCAACTATCGATAATCAATATATAGCCTTAAAGATCCATCCTTCTTTTTCATAAACAATATCGGTGCACCTTATGGGGACGTACTTGGTCTAATGAAACCCTTATCAAGGAGTTCTTGCAATTGTGTCTTAAGTTCCTTCATTTCTGATGGGGCCATTCTATATGGCGTCTTTGATATAGGCATAGTTCCTGGAACAATATCAATAGCAAACTCTACCTCTCTCTCTGGAGGTAGCCCAGGTAAGTCATCAGGAAACACATCTGGAAATTCATTTACCACCAAAATATCTTCAAGATTTGAACCTCCCTTTCTGGTGTCAATCACATGGGCCAAATAAGCTTCACACCCTTTTCTTATCAATCTCCTAGCTTTCATTATGGATATGACTCGAGGATGTTGTGAAAATAATTCACCTTTCACAATAATTTCCTCCTGATTTTCTATCTTAAATACCACAAATTTAGACTTGCAATCCACCACTGCTTTGTGACGTGAGAGCCAATCCATGCCTAATATGACATCATACTCATGGAAAGGCAGCTCAATCAAGTCTACAGAAAACTCCTTCCCATGCACAACTAAAGGGCAATTCCAGAATACTTTATTCACTATTACACTATGACCCAAGGGGTTCTTAAATTTAATTCCATTTTCTAGGTTATCTCTAATCATGTTATGTTGGCTAGGTGCAAATATAGGAATGTGTGGAACCCGGATCTATTAGTGCACAAATGTCTAAATCATATAATGAAAACATACCAACAACAACATCTGTTGCTACTTGATCTTCCTTAGCTTTCATGGCATAGGCTTTGGCTGGAGCTCTGCTGGTTCTAGGTCTATTCACTGTCTCTGAAATAGCCTACCTCAGTCAGCCTGGTCCTCCTCTGAACTGAACTCCAAGCTGAGTCAAAGCTGACCTAGTAGTCTTAGTAAGAGTACCATTTGTCAAGAGTGGGCAATCCCTTTGTACGTGTTCCTTGGACCCACATCTAAAGAAAGCACCTGTGACAAGCCAACATTCCCTTCGATGGCTCTTATTACAAATGGTACATATTGGTATAGCTTCCTAGCCAACTTAAGGTTGTGAACTGGCCGTAGGAGAAGGTGCCTTAGAGGGTGGTCCCCTCCTAAAAGACCCTGTTTGTGAATAGCTAGGACCCTTTCCCTGTCCTCTATTCTGTGAAGGGCTAGTAAAGAATCGACTCTTCTTCCAGGTGAATTGAGTCTCAGGAGTACCCGACTTTTTAAAAGATTCTTCTATTTTTCTCTTTTTCCTTTTTTCAAGGCTAAGTGCTACAGAAACTAGCTAAGAAAAATTGGTATGCTACAAAGCAGTCACCACATCTCCAAACTCTTCATTAAGGTGATCTTCAAATCTTCTGCATTTATCTCTTTCATTTGCAACTAATTCAGGGGCATATTTGCTCAGTCTGGTAAAATGGAGCTGATACTCAGTCACTGACATTTTACCTTGCTTGAGATTCATGAACTCTTTCTTTTTCTCATCAATATAGATCAACGAGATATATTGCTCTTTGAATTCAGAGAGAAAGGAATCCCATGAGACCGGTTCAACCATATCTAGCTTAGTAAGAACTGATTTCCACCAATCATATGCCTCATCTTGGAGTAGAGAAGTAGCAAATCTAGCTTTGTCATATGCTTCCATTTGCAACTTTTTAAAAATTCTTTCAGTCTTTTCCAACCAATACTCAGTTGCAACTGGATCCTCATCTTTTTTACCATAGAAATCTGAAGCCCCATACTTACGAAGCTTATCAATTGTGACTTTTAGTTTAGGTGGTGGCACTAGGGCAGGTTGAGGAATGGCTCGTACCATCTATTGGAATAATCCATTCATCTATTGTATAAATGGATTTTGACTAGGATCAATTTGTTCTGCTGCCTACAGTGGGGGATTTGGAGCAGCATTTTGCCTTTGCACGTTCACTGCACTAGGCTGATGAGGAATATCAGTATCAGGAGAGTCAATACTCTCAGCCATATCCCGTTCATCCGAAGACATCTTCCTATAAGCCTACAAGTTGCTAAGAAGAAAGCCCATATCAGAATTATATGAGACACGTATATTTATGCCTAATATCTCTTTTCCCACCTAGGCCTAGAAACACCTAAATCTGCTCTAATACCACTAAATGTGAGCCCCACTTATATATTAGGGATAATCCCACATATATAAGAAGGATGCCACAAACTTAACTCGATAAATTTATTCGAATTAAAACTTTTTCATTTTAAATAACTTAATCTATTTATTTATATTGGTTTAGGCAAATCGTTCTAATTAACAATATATATTTATCATTATATTATATACACATATGACACCCAATTATGTTACATAATTATTTACATATACAATATTAACATATGAGACATGTCTACCACAAACCATATACATTGTTAAACAAAAAAAAACATAATACGTAACCAACCCTCTAACTACGTCTTTTGTGTCTCTACAGATACGAGCTTGGATTTCTTCTTGATCAACTTCCTTATCTACTAGCTACAGTTCCAATTCCTGCATGAGAAGAACTCACACTAAGCTATCTTTACCTTAGTGGTACATATAAGTATTAAAGTTTTCCCTAGGCAGTCACACAAATGCATGTCTCAAATAAAATCATGGCACATCAAATTTTATTACATATTTGTCATATAAAATAAATAAATATATAACATAAAAAAATAAACATAATAACCTTATTCAATAATTAAATTTGCACCACCTCATATAAGCATTTTACACTTTGTTACTTACATCAATTAATAAAATTTCATATTTTATTCTATGATTTATTAGCCCAAAATCTCATTCCCGGACTGTCCGGATACAGGGTGTGAAATAAGGCGCTGCGGAGCTTAAGCCACTCTACTCACTATAATCTCAAGTCAAAGGCGCTCCCAGAGCTTAAGCCACCTTGACCGAATATAATCATGTCATCTGTGTGTAATCAGGATCAGAGGCTCTCCCAGAGCTTAAGCCATCCTATCCCTAAATCATATCCATATCGATACCATAACTTCCTTATAATGGTACACCATCTATCCTATGTCAATCTACATGTAGAGAAATGGGCAATTTACAACATTAATTACTTATTTCTACAAACCAGTACTCATTTCATATTAACATAATCATATACTCATAATTTATTTCAATACCATGTAATAGCATCAAATATTAGCATAATATTAAGTTCATAGTTAATAACATTTCTCTAATTTTAAAACATGCCATAATGTATAATTTTATCACTGTGATATATAATTTATGTCAGGCACACACAATCATTCACAGGGGCAAACCAGAATACATATATGTACAAACCTCGATAATGTTTTTCTTTTCCAAAATATAAGCTTAGAGCTTCTTCACTTTTGTTGTTCTTCTTCTTGTTGAGATCCTATTTTAAAAATATAAATAATTAATACCTTGATAAAATATTTATTCTTAATATAGTTTAAATAAATAACAACAATTTCTTTTAAGCTGGAATAGGACCTCTTAGGACTTTTGGATCTATAACTTTTTTTTGGATCTATAACTTTTTCTACACTTATCCAATTTATATGATTCCTAATCCTAATTAAATTTAACATGCAACAAAAAAACATACTAAAATTTCAGAATTTTTGAATCATTACATAATTTTTAGTGTAATTTTACATATTTCTCTGTTTGCTGCCCCTTAGTCAGTTTTGGGTACCATATTTAAAAATTCATATAATTTACCGTGTATATTCAATTATTATGAAACTTTTTATACATTTATATAAATTAATTTGGATCATTTTTCATAATTATCTCATTCTCAGATTTGGTCTCTAAGGTTCTCAAATACTGGAGGATCTATAACTTGTTTAGAATACAATGACAACCTGACCAGTTCACTTGTTCAATTCATAACTCACAAAATACATGACATTTTAAGGTGAGGCTTTCATAGGAACTTAGATAAGACATAGAAATAAAACTTTCATGTTTTGAACTCATAGAAATAAAACTTTCATGTTTTAAACTTTATCTAATTTGATCTAAAAATAGGTCAAATATGAGGACGAAATTACTGGAGCTGTACAGGTATATGAAATCAGCTCAATCAATGAACAGTCATAGTTCATTTCATTATTACTCAACCTACACAAGAGTTGTTTATAAGAAATTTAGTACATACCTAAATAACACATATATTTACAAATTTTTACAAAAACCTCATATTCAACCATTAAGATGATCAAATTGAGCAAAAATCGTGGATTATCTTGTTGATACTCTTACAGGGATCAGTCTCACTCAAATGACCATTTCTCTTCATATACTCCAAATCATTCAATAAACTTTTATAGACAAATACACAAAACATAAATGAACAACTTTTATGTTTAACACTTCTCCAAATTCAATTCACAAGATAATAAAAAATAGAGGGAAATATATTGCAGTAACTTAACCCAAAAAGTTCTAATAACACAATAACAGTGGGAAATAGATTACTTACCAAGAACAGATTTATTTGGAGTGAATTTCTTGCAAATCATGAAGGAGAGGATGAAGAATTGGGGTTGTGATATGGAGGAAGGAAAGGGATGATGATGATAAGAAGAAGAGAGTTGAAGTTGGAAGAAAATGGGGCAAAGTCTTAATTGACTTTCCCATTCCCCTCCCTTCTCCCGTTTTCATCTTTTTTTTTATGCTCTGTCCACTATTTTACTATTCACTTTTTTTTAATAAATTTTTTTCCTCTTTTTTTATTGTATTATTTATTAATTTTTATTTTATTTATTTAGTTTTACATATTTACTTATATATAGTCCCTTTAATTTTTTTTACCAAAAATACAATTTAATTATGTGGTCTAATTTAATCAAATTTATCATGTCTATCAATTTAATTATTTTAATTTCTAATTTAATCAACTATTCCATCTATTTTAATCTCTATTATTTGTCAAGTTTTTTTCTATTTATACCACATACTTATTCTAATTAAACTCTAGTTAGTAGGCGTTACAATATATGCACATAAAGCTTACTTAAACCACTAATCACCTCTAGCCCATCTTAGGTCCATAAACTACTCCTCTAATCCATCATTAATCGTTAACTCACACTAATCAGGCATTAAATATACTAATCAACCCTTAACCACCCTTAACATACTAATGATCCTAATTGCCAATTTTAATGGTAACTAACCTCAAAATGGAAGTAAAGACAAAGAGAAATGTAAAAAGATGAAGAATCTAACCTCACCTTTATAGATCTTCAAGATGGCCAAAAACCCTCCTTCTCTATCCCTTCCTTTCTTCCTTCCTCTTCCTTTTTTTGCCTCACTTTGCTTCACTTTCTTGTTGAACTTGCCTTAATCCATCTTTTCACTCTTAAATCATGACTTGAATTGAAAAAAAAAATTGAGGAAGACTGGAACATAAAGGTCACGGCAATGGAGAGGAAATGAGAGAGAATTTTTTTTTTTAAGATGAGGAAGAAGAAGAAATTAAGACAAAAAAATATTATTTAGATAATCTTGCCTCTCATTGGTCCATTAATTTTGACTTTTATAGTTGGATTGGTTGGGTGGTTAGGATTAATTAGATAATCTTATCTCTCATTGGTCCATTAATTTAAATCAATCTTACTTTATTTTAATCCAAAGAATATTCCTTTCCTTACACAAAGAATATTCTATTTTTATTCATTCTTAAAATATGTGTCAAAAATACTATAAATTCAAATTTCGTTTAGTGAAAAATTATTTTTTTCTAAATTTTAGTTCCCAACCTCAAAATTCTCAATTAATCATATCTAAAATATTTTTCTAATATTTAATTTTATTTTATTTTATTTTTTCTTTCATAGCCGAGTTTAGACCCCGATCAATTCGGCACGCTGGATTTTTGTCACCCGCAACCGTGGCTTAAATTATCCAGCATTACAATTCTCCCTTCCTTTAAGAAATTTCATCCTTGATGTTTACCTTTTTAAATAGAGTTGAAAAACTGTGGCCTAAGCTTTCATCACCTCTTCATTTTCCCAAGTCACCTCTTTCGAATTATGATTTTTTCAAATAACCTTTACCAACGGTACTTTCTTGTTCCATAGCTCCTTCACTTCTTGGGCTAGAATTTCCATTGGCTTCTGATCATAAGTCAGATCTAGTTGTATCTCTATAGGTTCTACTGGTATAATATGAGATGGATTTAAACGATATCTTCTCAACATGGACATGTAGAATACATTGTGAATCTTGTGTAACTCAGGTGGTAGTGCTAATCTATATGCCATGGGACCTACATATTAAAGTACCTCATATGGTCCAATGAATTTAGGACTCAACTTTCCCTTCTTTCCAAAGAAAAATATCATTTTCCAAGGCGAGACTTTTAAGAATACTTTGTCACCAACTATATACTCAATATCCCTCCTTTTCAAATCTACATACGATTTCTATCTATCAATAGCGGCTTTCAACTTATCTCTTTTACACTGGCTTTTCATCATAAGTCAGATCTAGTCGTATCTCTATAGGTTCTACTGATATAATATGAGATGGATCTTAACGATATCTTCTCAACATGGACATGTAGAATACATTGTGAATCTTGTGTAACTTTGGTGGTAGTGCTAATCTATATGCCATGGGACCTACACATTAAAGTACCTCATATGGTCCAATGAATTTAGGACTCAACTTTCCCTTCTTTCCAAAGCAAAATATATTTTTCCAAGGCGAGACTTTTAAAAATACTTTGTCACCAACTATATACTCAATATCCCTCCTTTTCAAATCTACATACGATTTCTATCTATCAATAGCGGCTTTCAGCTTATCTCTTATCACTCTTACTTTTTCCTCAATCTGTTGCACTAGCTTTAGACCCACTATTTTCTTTTCACTAAGCTCGATCCAACATTGAGGCATTCTACATTTTCTCCCATACAAGGCTTCATATGGAGTTATACCGATATTGGCTTGGTGACTATTATTGTAGGTAAATTCTATCAATGGAAGTTGTTTGTCCCAACTGCCTTCAAATTTCATCACACAACTCTTCAATATATCTTCCAATATTTGTATGACCCTCTCAGATTGTCCATCTATTTGTGGGTGGAAAGTTGTGCTGAAATTGAGCCAAGTACCTATGGCTTGATGCAAATTTTTTCCAAAATTGTGAAGTGAGCCTTGGGTCTCGATCTGAAATGATTGAAGCTGGCACACCATGTAAACGAATTATCTCATTAACATAGATCTCTACTAAATGGTTAAGTGGATACTCCATTCTGATCGGTAGAAAATGAGTTGATTTGGTGAGCCAATCTACCACTACCCATATCGCATCATGCCTTTTTTATGTTAAAGGCAAGCCAGAGACAAAATCCATTGTAACTCTTTCTCATTTCCACTCTGGAATTGAAATTGACTGCAATAATCCACTTGGTACTTGATGCTCAGCCTTCACTTACTGACAAGTTAAACATCTTGTGGTATACTCTGTGATATCTCTTTTCATTCCTATCCACCAGTAATATGCCTTCAAGTCATGATACATTTTGTTGCTCCCCAGGTGCATTTCATAAACAATATTATGAGCCTCTTTCAAAATATTTTTGTTTCAATTCTGGTATATTTGGCACACAACCTACCCTTTTACCTTAAACTCCCATCTACTCCAATAGTAAATTTTGGTTTTTCACCCTTTTTCACAATTTCAAAGATTTCCTCTAATTTTGTGTCTTGCTTCTGATTGTCCTTTACTTCTTAGATCAATATGGGTTGAAT